>VZRW01012712.1:79706-181373 GCA_013398125.1 Aegotheles bennettii | reverse complement strand
AAGAAGGACAGGGAACTGCTTGAGAGAGTCCAGCGCAGAGCCACTAAGATGATGAAGGGAGTGGAACATCTCCCTTATGAGGAGAGGCTGAGGGAGCTGGGGCTCTTTAGCTTGGAGAAAAGGAGACTGAGGGGTGACCTCATCCATGGTTACAAATATGTAAAGGGTGAGGGTCAGGACGATGGAGCCAAGCTTTTTACAGTGATGACCAATGATAGGACAAGGGGCAATGGATGCAAACTGGAGCACAGGAGGTTCCATGTGAATATCAGGAAGAACTTTTCCTGTGAGAGTGCCAGAGCACTGGACCAGGCTGCCCAGAGAGGTTGTGGAGTCTCCTTGGCTGGAGACATTCAAACCCCGCCTGGATGCGTTCCTGTGTGATGTACTCTAGGTGACCCTGCTCTGGCAGGGGGCTTGGACTGGATGAGCTTTCGAGGTCCCTTCCAACCCCTAGGATTCTGTGATTCTGTGATTCTCTTTTACTTGAAGGGTACCAGGAGACCAAAGGGTGCAATAGAAAGTACTTTGTAAGTTTTCTATAGGAGCACTAACACCTGTACTATGCCCGACCCCTCAAACATCTTAAGCTTAAGTCAATAAACTTAATGATTAACTTATTCACTGTTTACAAATCAGAAAAGTAGATAATTATTTCATATTCTTAACTAAAAGTATTTAAAAGGTTAACTTTAGAAGCTTCATAAGCTGATCTTAAAAAAAAATAATAAAATTCAGTGCTCAAAATCAATTTGATAAATGTGTTGAGCCCTGAAGTCTTAGTGCAATTAATGTACACATTGCTTTTGTAATAAATTGTATACCTGATCATAAAGTAAAAACACTGGTAGTTCAGTTAAAGGAGTTAGTGTTTTTGGGGAAAAAAGATGGTGATAAAGTAATTAGTATCATAACTTCGACAAAGATTTAAAACTGTGGTACATAGCAGTAATGGATTTTGAACACAGTTAATGAGCATATTCATTGCATTCATTTTTAATTAAGTGGAAAAAATACTGGTCCTTTAAATGGAGATAATAAATGTGCAAGTCAGTCTTGCACAAACATGCAACACAAGAATTTATTGCCTGCTGTCTAACTAGGGAACTGGGAATCATTATAAAGATTAGCTTTACTGAAAAAAAAAATCCAGAAAAAGCTTTAGTGGAAAATGTTTATGAGGTAATAATTTTCACGTTAAATATTGCTTGGCATATATAGTAGAGTGTATGTACACATTTTTTTAAAATATGAGTATTTGCTGTCATCAGAGGTAGGACTGTTTGTGCCCTTGAAAAGGATTCAATGCTACTTACCAATTGAGATTTTACATGAGATATTTAGTATATGACTGCATGTGTAAGAGAATATAAAAATATCAGAAGCCTTCAAACTTTCTCAGAGGTGTATTATGCTTGTGCTTAAATTGCAGGTTGTGGTTTAGAAGTGAAGTAGTGGCTCAGAAGGCCGCAGCTGTGAACTTCCAGCTGCTTGCCATGCTTTCACCAATGCCCTCTCCCCTTCCCAAAGCCCCCCCCAGGCCCTGCTGCTGGGTCTCGGAGGATTTCAAGCTGCAGCAGGGAAAACCCAGCTGAAATGCTTAGTGTTTATTCTGTCAGTGGGTATCTGGGGAACTGACATGAAACAGGTGAAAGCACTGAAACCAGGCGTACTTTCTAGAGCAGTGGCTTTCAATGTTTTTATGACTTGGGAACCCACTAAACATTTTTCAGTAGAAGCAAGGACCTTTGTATGGCATTGAAGCTCACTGATGGCAGTTGACTAGTGTTTCTTAGTTACATTTCATAGACCTATTTGAAGTTGTTCACAGATCCCCAGGGATACCCAGACCACATGTTAAAAATCAACAAAACTAAATCAAACTTAATACGTTTCATTCTCTCCCAGCTCCCAACCCATCTCTCTCTTGTCAATATTACCAAAATATCAGGTTCTTTCTGCCATGCAGTAAGTCTAGGTCTTTGCTCAACGAACGTCTCCACTGGGATATGCACAAATTCAAAATGTGTGTCCGAGTTTCCCTAAGCTCAATAGCCAATTTGGGAGATTATTCAACGCTGGTATTACAAGAGGGCAAGTTTTCCATACCAGAAAGCCCCTGAACTTTGACTGGTGACATGTAGTATGCTGCTGGTGATATCGCAGTACGAACTGCTGTGCCACACTTGGGCAATTTCAATCTTTTTCCTCTGACTTTATTCTGCCCTATCCCACATGTTGTAATTGCTTTCCATAAAAGAAACAAACAAAGCCATACTCGTGGGTCTTTACAAAATGCTAACTTGACTTTTATTTTTTTAACCTCACTTCATGATTTTATTATGGATTTAAGCCAGTAGCAACTTGGAAGCTAGCTTTAAAATAGCTGGCTTGGGTAGCATACTTTTCACATTTAAAAAAAATAATAAATAAATCCGAACTGCGGAGTCAGTTTATTGATTAAAGCAGGAAGCTCATATAAATTTTACTAGTAAATAAATATTTGGTTTTCTTTTCTGTTCAGGTATGACTTTGTAGAAGTTGAAGAGCCTAGTGATGGCACTGTTTTAGGGCGCTGGTGTGGTTCCAGTAGTGTGCCGAGCAGACAAATCTCCAAAGGAAACCAGATCAGAATAAGATTTGTGTCTGATGAATATTTTCCTTCTGAACCTGGATTCTGCATCCACTATACACTTCTTATGCCAGTAAGTAGCATGTTTCAGATTGCAGTATTTCAGGAAAACAAAATATTTGAAGTGGTAGGTCAAAAGAATCTTTTAATAGTGTAGGATTAATTGCTATGTATTTCTTAATAATAATAATGAACAATCTGTCTTCCAGAATTGTACATTTTGTTTCTGTTTCTTAACTAACTGAGTGTTCTTGTGGTTCTTCTTGGATGGCTTTGGACTGGGAAGTTGTGGGCTTGGTTGTTTGTGTGGAAACTTCAGTAAAATGTTTGCATTCCTAATATAGTACTGTGAAAAAAAATGTTTTCTAGCTTTGAGAAGAAGAAAAATCAGCATAAGGATCAGCTATGTGACATTTAAAGACCATTGGGAAGTTACAAAGATGATTGAAGAAATTAATGTTTTTATTAGTCAGCTGGTATTAGACATACACAGCCAACTGATTATGCCTAGTTTATAAAGCAGAAAAGTTCTTATGCTTTTGGATTGTTTTATTATAGCAACAAAGTAGGCAATGCATAATACTCACTTTCCATTGCATTTTCCCTGGAAACTGTACTTTAGACTTGAAAGTTGCTTAACATTTACAAATTGCAGTTAGACAATAGTTATTGTCTAAAAATGTGACTATTTTCACTGTCAACAGGTTTCTGTTACCTTTTTTCACCAAATGAAAGATCTGTGATAGCAAAACAGTGTTTATAGATTTATTTTTCGTAAGGATGAGATGTTCTGAAACATTAGAGTGGAGCAGAACAGGAGTTGACTTGTTTCAGAATAGGTATTCCATATTTAAAGAGAGTAAGAAGTATTTGTGTCAAATTCCTCATAATTCACTTTGTGAATCTCCTAAGTAGTCTTGTGGTCTGTGGTACTTGATTGGTGGAAAATATCTTGCAAAACTTCAGTTACTGAGAAGAAGCAAGGAACAACTCCACATATCTTAAACAATACATAATCTTCTATGTCATATATTTAGCATATTGATAATGATGTTAGTGAAGTGTGGTTGTGTGTGTGTGTGTACATATATATATGTGTGCTATTTTCTGTTGTTTTCCTGTAAGTATTTTTAAATAGGCCTAACTAAGAACTATTCCTAAAATGACAAATGGTTTGATCTGTATATTTGACTCTTTTGTGAGTTAGACCTTTTTTTTAGTATGACCTGATAATGATGAATTTTGAAATTAAATAAAATGTCAGTCTCCAACCTAACTTGAAATATGGCCAGGTTTAAACTTTTGTACACCTGAAGGCAGAATGTAATAATTATGTTTACTTTTAGAAAATGGTAAAAGAAAATCCCTAAATAGATATATCTGTGGGCTGATGCCAAATTTCATTGTTGAGCTCTAATATTACATCCTACCTGCTCCATATCGATCTGACTTAGGTATGATCCAATTTCTGTGGAATGGATTAAACAAAGGCACCTAAAAATACCAGAGTATATGTATAATTATCTTTATGCCATGCTGGACAAATGGACTGAATTTATTCCTTGACATTTGATGGGCAAAACTGGTTGTAACAATTAAATTAACTACACTTGCAGAACAATTCTTTAATCTTCAAAATATTTACATCACTCATTCAATAAACAAAACCAGAGCTGACGTTGTAGGATGCATTTTTAGTTCCCTGTTTTTCTCCATTAATAGAGGTCATGTAGCATAAGAAGTATGCATACAAACTGTTGTAGGAACCAAGCATGTTAGCTTTCACATATGTAACAGGCAAGAGCAGCCCCCTTCGTGTCATAGGAATTCAGAACCAGCTGACCCCAAAACGTGCAGTGTAACAACTGCTTCTCGGTTTGTGAGGGGTAATTTCCAAATCTCTCTTTAAAAGCGCTGTGAGTTTTTTCATCAAAAATTATGTCTTAATAAGCCACGCAAAATACAATTTCACATTTCAGACTGCAGATTGTAAATGAAGCCTTTATTGTGGAGTTTCAGGATTAGACCTGCTTCTTCTACCTGAAATAATTGAAAATTGATGCCAAAAAATGTGGTTTTCTTTAAAACTCTAATGCTATCTCATCCAAGAATTCAAGAGAAATTAAAATTCACAGCCCCTCCTCCCCTCAAAAATGATGTCAGCTATAGGAATGAGTGTAAATTTTAAATAATTCTTGCAAAACCATAACTGATGCCTTTAGCGATTCACTTAAATGAATTGGTCCTAAACAGTTAAATTTATTTTTTTTCCTCATTTTTGACAACAAGGGCAGAGAGAGATGCCTGGTAGACTAGCAATGAGAGATTGTTTGGGGAGAAATGAAGCAAAACTGAAATAAAACAGTGCAAGCTTGTTTCTGTATTTGGAGGCCACACACAGAGAGGGGCATGGGACACATTCTCAGGTCTTTTAAAGAGCAAGAGAAATGGCTTTGTTTAAATCTGCTGTAATTTATTGTATATATTTTTTTTTTACTTTGTATATTATATTTCAAACCAGCTTTTCACATGATGAATAAGTAGGGGGAGAATGGCTATTGATCTGATTACTTTACTTCTAAGATTTAGTCACTTGAAAGGACCCACTCCCATCCCAATGTCAATAGATGCAACATCATTGTCTAGAAAAGCTCACCATGAGATTTTAAGGCACCACATAAAAGCAGTGCACGTACTGTATACAAACAGAATGCACCCCGAAAAAAGCATAAAGCTTTTCTTAGGATTCTAGCTTAATTACAGTTAATTATTTGAATTTCTTCCATTTTCAATTGTGTACTTATGGGTACCTCTAGAACTTTCTATAATTCTGTTCTAGCTCTGCTTTTCTTTCCTCTGTGTTAGAGTTGCAAGTTAACTGTGTTATAGTTAATTTCATCTGGAATACTGAAAATTGGAAGGAAGTGTTGAAATAGCTTATTTTTGCTAAGAAAATGTAGTTTGTGTTATTTTAAAATTATTATGCTACTTTCAGCAAAGCTGTTAGTCACTCTTTTCATGCTCTGCCCTGTCACTTAGTCTGTGCTTACTGGTGAGCTGCTTTATTCACTAAGGGCTGCTTGGTGGTTGTTCTGCATTAACTGCTCAACTATGCATTTATTAAACGTCATGTTTTTGGCACCACTATACCACCTAAACCCTCCTAAAACTTTATTGCAAAAACAATCCATATTTCATTTATTTTCCCTTCCTTCTCACTTGCCTGCAGTAACAGCTCTAATCTGTATAGTAGCCACATGCAATTGAGGAAAACCTTATAAATTCTTACAATATATGTTTGGGCTTTAGTCTTCCTAGTGACTTGTTTCGTTTAAATTATGTCAGTTACAAGTTTGGCAGAAAAAACTTGATGTAATAAAGTCCATTGTTACTTGGGGGAGCGGGTGAATGGGATACTTGATGCCTGAGGTGCCATTAAGGAATGCATGACTGATTGCCAAAGTAGTTATTAATTATTCAAGGCACTCAGAACAAAGCAGCTCCAGTTAAAGTTGAAGCTGGGGGTGACTGTATTCCCCTTCTTTTTTGGCATATGGTAGCATGTCGTTTGTCATCAAAGATCATGCCAGAGATCTTTGCGAAGAACAGACTTAACCCTCTTCTATGCAAGTGAAGATAAAGAGGAAAATCCAAGAAGCTGCTAAAAGAGTGACTTGGTTTAAAAGTGACTTGGCAGGTGTTTTGTGATTCTGGCACAGTACCTGTATGGCTACCTGGATTTCAATCTAACAGATATTTTTTTTCTTTTGATGCAGAGATGCTGTTAGTCGTGCTCTCGCTAGTAACACTAATGAAGATTAAACTTAATATTGTGCAGCTAATCTGTTTAGTGCCATCTAATAATTGTTCTTTTGTTTCATCTGAATTGGCTGAGCTTTGCCCTTTTAGGGTTGAACATGTTAATTTTCTTTGTAAAACTTTTTTAATTGAGCTTTTTTTAGTGAAAAAGGCAAATAAAATATCAATGCTAGTAGGAAAAGTACATACTAATAGAACAGAGAAAGGAAAGTTCTTACCTAGCATTCCATTCCTTTTAAAAGTCCACAGATTTCACACATAGCAGGTGTGTATATTGCATGTCAGTACCAAAGCCCAAGAGAGGCTTAACTTTGCCTACAATAACTGAAAATCCCTCCAGAAACATCATAAAGGACATTGTTGATCTCACAAACAAAGGTTTTTCTACACTGCCATAAGAAGTAATCAAAAGATTTTGGAAATAAGATGATTTTAGGGTTTTTAAGCCAAGGTGTCATGAAGCAGCAGGAGTGTTTACAAGTGTTATTTAGCACTTTTCAATGCTACATGAAGTGAAAAAGGACTGTGAAAGCTCTTCATATGATGGGAAGGACTTGAAAAAAGCCTCTGTTCAGAATTTCCCTGAATTAAGTATAGTGAAACCTAAGTCCGGATAAATCAACAAACTCCTAAAAATGCTGCAGTGTGCAAATTTTATCACTCAATTATTTTTTTTTAATGTGGTAAAAATTCATTCTAAATTGGGAGGGTCTTTAGACTAATTCTTGGAGATTTCATTTTGCATTAAATTTGTGCTTCAGGTCTAAAGATAAATTCCTTTTAAATTTCTTAAATGAGACATTAAAGGTTGCCCCAAAATACATAGATAGGAGTGACATGCTTCAGGTTAATAAAAAACCTACAAAAAGTACAAAATCAAGGATTAATATCATGCATGGGACTACAAGGGGAGGGGGGGGAAATTAATTAGAAATTAATCTAACAAAATTGTGGGCCTGCACAGAAGTCCATGGATTTGTGTCCTTGACGTGAGCAGCCTGAGGATATTTTGAGACTCTGAAAAGGAGAAAGAAATTTTGAGCCAAGTTGGTTGTCATTTAGTTCTTAAATGGAATACATATGCTTATAAGATAGCAAGTTTTGTACTCTGAAGGACCAGGTTCCTTTCCCTCTGGCCAAAATTTGAATGTAGTTTCTCACATTGTATATATAGTAAATGCTAATTCTTTTGTATCTTTCTGTGATGTTGGTTTTACACTGGCTCAGGCTGAAAAGAATCAGAAATTGTTTCATTGACTGTTTGTAGGACAGAGTAATTTTGTTTTCTTGGACAAACATTTTATATCCTACCCAGTTTTACTGTGGCAAAGGAGATAACAAATCAGCTAGTTTTCTTATTTCTAAATAAGTAATAATTATTTCAAAATCCAATGCAGTTATGTTTCAATAAGTAACATAACTGCTTCTGGTTGTGCAGCATTTGCATAAGTCTTAAAATTGCAATTTTGAAAGACAATATTGAGGGGTAGCCAAAACAAGTGAGGTGGAGAAGAGCTTGTGAAAACTGCTCCCCTTCCAGTAGTCAATAGCATTATGTACAAGTTAGATCACTCTGGCAACCTGTTTCAAGCATAAATGATTGCTACAAGCAAGAGATGGGGTACTACAAATGTCAAGAAAAGGCAGGAAGCCCTTTTTGCTCCTTTCCCAAATTAAATCTTTGATCGTGTGTTAACCCTCTCCTCCCACATGAAAGCAGATTCAGCGTAAACAATATTTAACCTCTTTATGTGCCCTAAAAAGTGAAAAAGTTTAGAAAACATATCAGAAAAGTATTTCAGATACATGAGACAATCTCTTTTCTTTGATTTCTCGAAGTTACTAGAGGCTTTTCTTAGGTCTCCATATAGTAATAAATACATATACTGTTAGGGACTCTCTTTTGTTGTTTGAAAAATTTAGTGTCTCCTAGCATTTTCACCAGAAGCTTTTTTATGCATATTTATTTAATTTGAAAATTAATACTACTTTTACGTGATTCATCTTTTATTGTAGTGTTCTGCAACAGATCTTGTATATATAACTTCTGATATTGTGTGCTCTGTTGTTTTCAAAAAGTCTACAAGAGATGTTAAAGATAGAAAGAAGAGTGGTTTTGTCTTGAATAATTTCAATAGTCTCCTGGAATGTCATGACTCTGGGAGTGGTCTGGCTGGCGTATGCATATGACAGAAACATTATTTCTGTTTAGAACAATCTGAAATAGCTATATTTTCCCAACTGATGAGAAAATAAGTTTTAAAAAAATGTGTACAATTCCAGGAGAGACAGTAATACGGAAAATTCATTCTGCCTTAGTGATGCAAGGAAGAGAACACGTGGTATACAAGAAAGGTGTATTGGGGTGTATTACCAGACTTGTGGATTACTACAGCAGTTACCTTTAGTGTTTCTTTTGTTATTGAAGTTTACACCTCCTAATAAGTAGGGGACACAACATTAATGAGAATAACTTTCAACTATTACATTTTCATATTGTAGTCCTGAGTATATTTTGGGAGTCCTCATTATGAAAGTGTACAAAACAAGCCCAACACCACCTTCTTGTTCTCCCAGGTCCCTTTAGCTTCATTGGGGGTTCTTGGTTGGGGTTTTTTTTTTGGCTACCTTTATCTTTATATTTTATGTTTTAAGTATTACATAATTGTCTAGTTGACTATCCCTTTTCCAATTTCCAGGATCAACATGTTATTCACAGCTTTTTGAGAAAGCACGCTGATGGCTTCTCTACAAATTCCAAAGCAAAGTGACTCTGTCCCATTCCAAAGTAATCCCCTGTGTAACTGGCACAGTACTAGATTTTTTGTGCTTTCAAATACTGAGACGCTGTGTCTGACATGCTTGCTAATGGAAAAAAAGGTAAGCAAATGTACATTTGATACTAGGTTTCAGGTAGCACCATAATTTTCAGTTATGCTATTTTAGCTGCATTCATGTTGTGTCCCTATCCATTATTAGTATCTTAGTCATGCCACAGTCCTATACATTGCCTCACCCCCAAAAAACAGGCAGTAGGTAATGAAAGTGATGTATACTGTGCTAACTTGTCTTACCATAATTGTGGTAAGAAAAAATTAAAACAGAAAAGAAGGGAAAGAATTTGGGACAGAACGGTTAGTCTGTGCAATTTTAATTTTATTTTATTTTTTTTACGTATGGTCTGTATGATCTGAAAGGCTCTTAGGAACAGCAGAATTGCATGGAAAAATGGAACGATGGCTGCAGCTCTAGACATTTGAGATCAAATCAGCTGTGGAGCGGCTTCTGTAGATGACTGACTGCACAGTCTTAACTCCACAGACTAGTGTAAACACCTCTCTTAATTCATGAGAAAAAATTCTTGACAGAGTAATAACACTGTATAGTAGCTTCAGGGTAAGAGTTTGCTTGTGAAAAGATTAATGTGGGGTAGTGGTAGTGGAGTTAAGAGAAATCCTTCTGTCTCTAAGAAGGGATAGATAATAAGCACTATGGGAATACCAAAATTTGCACCTGTCTTGTCTTTGCAATACCTGGCCTCTGGTGTTACAGATGGGTATTATGAGCTGTCATTTGTTAGCTTCTCATAAGTACTCAAAACTTTTTTTAATGATGATGATGAAAGGTTTGGCTGAAGAAGCAGGGATTTTTTGTTGAAAAGGTTTTGTTTTGCTTTTTTTTTTTTCATGGGAAATTCTAGATGAACACAAAGCTTTTGCATCTGTTCTTTTAATTATCTTTGGCTGGAGTAATGGAGAAGAAATTCAGGAGGGTTGCTTCCATGTTTGCTCCTGATAGCTGATATATATTGTTGAAGAACTGTAATTGTTTAAAAAACAAAATGGAATAAACAAAACCTTGCATGTAAAAATGGAGGGCAACTTGTTTGGCAAAAGACGTTTCCAGAGGATGAATGCTCAGGCCCTTGAGTATTCATTCCACTACGCTTTTGAGCTAGGCAAAAAATCGTTGGAAGAAAAATACGAATCATTTATGAGGAGAAATAAAATGCTGGGCTTCAAATCGAAGGGAGTCATTTAGTGCATAAACGACGAGCTTCAAAGGCACTTGAAAAGTGAAGGTGTGAAAGCAGATAGTATAACCTTTGGAAGAAATTTTGCATGTAATCCTACAGACATTGTGAAGTTGATTGTTCCTAATAGTCCTTCCCTTTTGGCTGCAAAAGGATTCCTTGGGGGATCTCCATAATAACTCTACCCCGATACCACATACAACAGTTCTCAGGTCTTATCTGAGTAAGTCTGTTAGTTGGCTTGGGGATTTTCAGTGTAGTGGTGCAGATAATCAAATCAGTCTGATGCTGTAGTATGTAACCTTTGTGTCTTTTGGTAGCACTTAGCAGTTTCTTGGTAGGCATCTTTTGTTCTAAATGTTCTTCTAGCAGTGTGACAAATACCCTTTAAACAGCATAATGATCTTTAACAAAACAGATACTGTGCTAAGGTAATTTTGTTAGAAATCAGTATCCTCATGGCTTTGTGAATAGTTGGCATAGTAAATACAATTTCTTAAATTTGAATTTTCAAATGTTTTATTTTCAGTATTTTTCTTTTATTTATTGTTCCTGCATATTCATGTAAAAATGTCACAAGTTCTGAAACTTCAAAACCTTTTCAATCTAAAGTTGTTTTGCTAACTCGGTGCAGCTGACCTTGAACTTCCCTGCTGGCTGGTATGAGTAAGATAACTGAGTTGAGCCAAATTGTCAAAGTCACTTGGTCATCATCTATATTTCTTGGGGGAAAGGACCAAATGCCAAATCATTTTTAACTTGCTAACTGGCAGGACAGTTAGCCACATGCATGTAGTCTTTTAATATGTAAGCTGTTAATAGGGTTGCCCTTGCTTATCTTCTGAACTCTTCAGACTTGTGTGTGCATATTTGTCTTTGGGCTTTTCAATCTGACGTGTTCTGGGTAATCAAAAGTTAATAATAAAATGTTTCCCATTCTTGAGTCATCCATGTAATGCCTTTTTGGCTTGGAATTCTTGTCTTTTAGTCAAAGTAAATTCTATTGATCTGCTCTTGTTTGCGCTCTGTCAATATATATAACTTTATATACTGTATTTGCTTTTTTTAGTTGCCTTTCTTCTTAAGAAAATCATAGGCACCTTTCATGTAGGAAAAAACCTTGCAATTAGGTGCTTAAAACAGCAGTATGTCTTTTGATGCAACATAAACGTAGAATTAAGGTTCATAAGAGTTTTGAAACTGCTGATATAAAACACTTCAGAGTACAGCCCAGTTTTTCACCAGAAATCAAAGGTAGATGGTCAAGCCAACAGTACAAAGAGAAATGAAAAATTGTCAGAGGGTTTTTCAATTAAGTTCCAAATCATCATTAAGAATAAAAAATGTAATTAATTTTACAACTAAGTATTTACATGGATGAAAGACAATATAAAATTTGAAAGTAATTTACTAGATGGATAACAAAACATACCTAAAAATATTAGAACCTAAGAAACAAACCTGCACATCTTTCATGGGAGAGAGGTGATCGGATTGAATGCCTGATATTGTGCAGATGTGAGAGATAGTTGAACTTGAATGTTGTGCAAAGCTCACTGTACAGAGGCAAAGTGCAAGTGCGGGTCTTTGGGCAAGTGTCAACCCCCCAGCAGCCTTCTGCTTTGCCATAGTGAACCAAACTGTTCTGGTTATGTACTGCAGAGCAGCACTGTGTTCCTACGTAATTTAAAGCTTAAGAACACATTTGCGATGATGTCATGACAGAAGAGCAAAGTAAAATCAGCTGTTACATTTGTGAGCTACTAGCATGTTTCTCTAAGTAGTTAAGGATTTATTTATACATTTTCTTAGAATTAAGACTAAACAGAGAGAATATAACACCTAGTGTTTGTATGTAACAGTGCTCGTAAATAGAGAGGGGGTTGTGCAGATTTTCATTTAGATAATAGGTACATTTACAGGGACTTTTGTGTTTATTTTTTGAGACTGTGGTTGCTGTCCATTGTTTTAAGTAGGTACCCTTTATATTTTTTCCTTTACTGCCACTTTTCTATGAACTATGTATCTCTTATTTAAAAAAAAAACAAACACAAACCCAAAACCTACATTGGGAAGGTGCTTCTTTAAATTAGAAAAGAGACTTGCCATGCTGTTAAAGAAGAAAAAGGAAATAATAAAATTTCCATTACAAGTTTTGATATTTCACTACCTGAAACTGCTTACAAATTATAGAGAATTTGTCAAATCAATAAATTAAAATCTGCCCAATTGTGAACAGAACTAACTTTTCTCTGCAGGCTTTTTAAAAAAAGTTAATGATAATTTTAAAAACAATTATGTGAGCCTAAGGAGTGTCATTAAGCAAGCCTTACAAACCTAGTGTTATACAAAAATGCCAGTGGATACTTTATAGACCAGGGCTGGCCTCAATTTCGTGGTAAATACTTGGAAGAGTGGCAAAATACCAAGGTGATGTCATCATAAAAATGTGAAACCCGAGGAAAATCATTTTAACAGCGCAGTTTTAAGAACAAAAATTACTTTCCACTCTTAATTTTTCTTTCAGTCTAATTCCCTAATAAAGTATGAGTATATACTTACTTATGAAAAACTCTATACTGTTCTCTCTTTACTGAAATACTCACAGAAAGTAATGTCTTAATCAAGCAGTTAGAGAATTCCCAAAGAGAACCAGGACACAGCGAGTGAACTTTTCAGTATGGGTATTTTATACCCTGCTCCAACTATGTCACATGCAGTGTTCTGTCTCCAGTAACAGCCTGATAGGCCATAGCTTCCTTGCAGTAAGGCACTTGTGCCTTCCACTGACATTTTCTGCTCCAGCAAAAGGATAGCAGCTCTTTTCTGCTGTGTATTGAGGTTTAGAGGAGAAAAAGAAGATAATAATCAGGTTACCTGGGGGGGGAGGGTAGCTGGCAATAATTACAAAGCCAAACTGTCATGGTTGGATCATTCTGTTTACAAATGGATTTCCTGTGGTTTTTGTCAGGAGAATAACTATTTTAAAATTACTCTAACAATGCATAAACTTGGATTTATTACTGCATGCAGTTTTAATGGTCATATATTTCTATTCATATAGTGATAAGCACACTACTGAAATTGCAACAAGATGATGTTATACTTTCCAGTTGATAGGCTTTTGAAATCTTGGAATGTTTAGATTCTAGTTCTTCATTGTCATACAAACAGTGTGACTGGTGACAGATTTTTAAACAAGCAGTTCCCATTGCATTCAACGGGAAATATTAGGTTTTGGAGTCCAAAAAGCAATGACCACATCATAAAAATAATAGCCGTGTTATTGAAGTTTAATTAGATTATTGTTTTTTAAAAATATATTGATAAATTAATTGGCAAATAATTGTTTCTCAATATGCCTTTATTACACTGAGAATATTGCTCTTCCAGTGAGATCTTATTTCACAGTTGCTACCTATTCCTCTAATTTCCTAAGCGAGTGAATTATACACCATGGACCAGTTTCAGCAGTGAAATAAAGATTGCCTAGAATAATTAAACTTTTATGGTAATTGGGTTAAAAGCAATATTGATGTTATCATTTTGAGATTGCAATCAGTGTTTATCTCAAAAAACTGCTTTCATTTTCTCTGGGAGAAAAAAAGAAGAGGTGTTGGTATTTTAGTTGCTTACTAAACCATCCTTCTTTCTCAGAATTCTCTTTTACAACACATGGTAGTTGCTAAGTTAACCAATATCTGATACTAATATGTTGTTTAAGGAGAAAATATAACCTTAATTGTTAAATAGCAAAATGTCTTTCTCTGATTTTTTAGCTGGAATATGAACTTTAAAAAGGGAATTTTTACTCATCTAAATTTAGTCAAATTATATTGACTTTATGGAGATATAGTTGAAATGACAGTTTATCTCCTCTTCCCATTCTACAAGTGATTTGTGCTCACACGTCCTAATCTGCTCATTCAAATCCTTGTGTTTGTTCAGTGGGACTGCACAGATAATCTGAAAGATGCAAAACAGCTTCAAATTCAATAGTAAATAGTGGAATAAGGCTAAGAACATGTTAATACTATCTTCTTGGCAATTAGGTATCTTAAATGTATAATCACTTGCAAAAACAGAAAAGGTTTTCTCCAAGTACTAGCCTTCCTGTTTCTTCAGCCAAGCACAGCAGTCATTGCAGTCAATCTACCCGACTTGTTTGACATTGCTTAGTAAGTGTAATTTATGCAGTAGACATCAATTATGTTTCATTTTTGGTACTGAGAACCTTCAGAATGGGTTTCTAGTCTTATTTAAACAAACAGATCATCTCATGGGGTTTCACTATGCGGGGCAGGTAGAAGAAATCCCACCAGAAGTAGTCACGCAGATCTCTTCAGTGAGTGTTCTTGACCAGTGTTTCTTTGCAAAGTTGCTTTTTCTTCCCCCTTCTTTTTTCACCTCTTCTGTAGCAAATTATAATTTCTGTCCCTCATGCCCAGGGAAAAACATACTAAGATATATACTCAGTGATCAATGCTTGTAAATAATGCCTTTTTAATATGATCTTAATTTATGTTCTTATTAATTTTATTTGTGAAACAGTGCTTTGTCAAGCATTCAAATGAGCATTGTCAGTTGTGGTTTTGAAGCACACTTTCTGTCTTGATCAAAGGATAAATTTGAGGTTAGCTGGTATCTTTCAGTCTAGTAGGTTAATGCAGCAAATAACCTTGTGTAATGTTAGGTTCAACAGAATGAAAACAATGTCTGCAGTTCACAGAAAATCATATTTTTATGGGCTGGAAAATTCAGGTGGAACCAATGCCTCACACTTTGGCTCTTTATTTAAACTGATAATAAACCCGACATCTAACCACTTCCTAGATCACAATGAATAGCAGCCTGTGAAACCACAATTAAAGCTTAGAAAACCACAGTTTTTTGATGTCTGTGTTCTGTAATTAGTTCCATATATTCTACATGAAATCATCATAAGGAGTCAGTATTCCTGAATCAGTGAACGGGAAAATAAAGAGACTGAGGGAGAAAACATTTCAAGTATACATACAAGCAGAAAAATATCTTTCCACGTGTAAATATTAATTTTCAAATGGGTGCTAAAAAACCTTTTATAAAAAGGGTACATGTGAGAAACAGAATGAGCAATGCCTCTGTAGAAGGCTTTACAACTCTTAAAATTATGATTTTGATATTTAAAAATACTCATCACCTTCTTTGAATATAATAGTAAGGTAGAACAGTAGTTTGTAAATGGTTAGAATTAATGCAGTGCTGGTGTGTGGCACTTACTTTCTTGTGTAGATAAGTGTTTTGACTTAGTAGTTTTACAGCATGGTGAATGCACAAGGACAGAGAAGCAATGTGAAAGGAGATGCAGCTGTGTGCATGCAGAGGGAGATCCCTTTAAGTCACTGTGATAGTGCTAACAGTTCTGGTTGCAGGACTGGGGCCATAATCAATGCCTGAATAGACTTGTTTAAGCCATTACGAGGAAGATTACTGGCCTGGTTGAGAACATAAGTCACCATGATTTTTCCATCATTTCTGTTACACTTTTGCCACCCTTACTCATGTTAGCAAGCCCAAATCAGTGTAACTAAATTATATATATTTAGATATTAAAGACTTGATCTAGTTGACTAGATTAGTTAGAGATAGTTTGGCCACATCTGTGGGCAGTGACGGTGTTATAACTGATGCTCTTTCAGGCTTAAAGGTAGTCGATTGACTTACTAGCAGTAAATGAGATTTGCTCTACAACATACTAGATTTGTGAATAGTATGGGTTTATTACTTAGCAGGTTTCATCCTTCCTTCTTCTTTTTCTTTTTTACATGCATCAAGGAAAGAGCTGAGAAGGAAATGCACATACAAAGGAAGACATTTATTCACTATAATAAAAATAATGAGACTGTTTCAAATATTTTTATTTTTTTTTAATAACAGCAAGAATCAGACTGAGGCGGTTACTTGCAGTGGTGCCTTCAAATTCAACCTGTAAGCAGCACAAAATTTCATGGGAGCCCACTAGAAATAGAATTAAGTAGTCTGCTTTCAAATCATCTTTGAAGGATCCATTTTAAGTAGCAGCCACAGAGATTGTAAAAGTAGAGCATGGCAGAAATGTGTCTACTTTTATTTTATCGCTGATGCTAAAACCATCTTCTTAAGTGGGTTATATTACAAACTATTTTGAGGCTTCAAAGAAATTGTAAATGATACTGCCAAAGGAACTTCTGCTGCTTCCAATGAACCAACTTTTATTAAAACCCAGTAACTGCCTGCTTTTCTTCAAGAGAAAACAGCTACATTACAGTCCAAACTTGGAGCAGTTTCATTAATTTTCATATTCTCATGTGAGTTAAGGGCTTGTGGCTTGACGTGCAACAAAAAAAACCAAACATATTTTTCTACCAAAAAGTCTATACTAGGTATAGAGCCGTGCAGTTATTGTTTTTTATTACAGCGTTAATAGAATAAATATAAAGGGCTAAAATATACAAATGGAGAAATAATCACGGAGGAAAAAGGTGTATTAGAGTTTGGTTTTGTATACAGAAGAGTTTGGGCCATAGTAGTCAATAGTGCAGATTTTAAAATTATTTAGAATTAATTTGTTTCTAGGATTCATCATTTCCCTCAGCATAATTTTACATGTTTTCTAGAAACATCAAGGTTACCAGAAAAGTTCTGTGTAATGCCATCACAGAAATGCAAGGTTGGAAGGGAACCAAGCGGGATCTTTTCTGAGCCATTGTCCTACTAAGAAGGGAGTAAATAGACCAAGTTCATTCTTGCTAGATATTTGTGCTGTTTTTGAAGTTCAAGGACAAAGATTTCAGAGATTTTCCTGATCATCTGTTACACTGCTTTGCATAGTACAAAATTTTTTTCTAATACGCAACATAAATCTCTCCTGCCATTGATGGAGTAGGGAACAGCTGATCATCTGATGCTCTCTTACATGTTTGTTATCGCATCTCCTGTCAGCCTAGTCTTGTCAAGACTAAAGAAACTTTTATCACTCAATCTTTTATCAGAGTTTGCATTTTCTTCTATCTCTTTCCTCTGAATATACTCTTTCTTTCTGCTTATATCTTACAAGTGCTGGAGATAAATCTGAACACTATTTCAGCTGAGACCTCTCTGGCAGCTCAGTAGTCTGGCTTTATGGTGCTGTTCTGAATGTATCTGAATGAGATTTGCCCTTTGCATAACAGGATCGCATTGTCTCTTTTTCAGGTTATGATCCCCTGTAAAGCTGTTTATTCTACTTCAAGACTTCTGTACTTGTGATTTTGCATTTATGCTTTTAATGTTTTACTCCTAAATGCGAGGGTTTTTAAAATGTTTTTCTTAAATTTCTCTTATGAAGCATACTTTCCTAATTAATTTTGCCTTTTAGTTGTTGTGTAATCACATATACTAGGGTGCACAATCTATATGAAAGTATAATGAGGTAACATGGGATAGGAATTAAGAGATCTAGATAGTGGAAAATAGGTAGATAGAAGTGATACAGCTGAATGTTAAGAGTATGTCAAGACAGCATTATGGTTAACAGTATAGGCCTATAAAAGTTCACAAATTATGAATCTGGCTTGTTGAAACGGGATGAGAATCTTTATGTGGGCAATGTAGCCATAGCCTCTACCATGCTTTTTTGGGTTGTGGTGTGTATGCTACATATAAAGCGAATTTAAGTAAAGTAAACAATGCAAAATATTTTTCTTCACAAATCTTAAAATATGGTAAATCTCTAACATGTTTGATGACACTACAAATGGATACATGAGGACAGAGCTGAGGTTCCTTCCCTGTAAGGTAATGTTTTGTTCAAGGACTTTCTACCTTCAAGGCAGGACAAGCTCTGATTTGCAGTGTCTGCTGTACAGGAATGTTGGGTGTGTTCCTTTTATTGTGATATGAAATGAACAGAAACCTGTTGTGGAATGCAATTTAACGTGTATACTGAAGGATCAAATTAAAATTGCATGCAATGTAGAAGTAATTTTCATCATTCTTGCCAAATACACTCTCCAGTTGTAATAAACAGTCTTCCCTAATGTTTAATGTTTTATGAACCTCCCGTGAACCTACTGGGATAAGTAAACATTTTCTTAACAACAGCTACCCATTTCTAATACCTAGAGGGAACTTAAAGAGCAGTTCATTCCCTGACTCCAAACACTTGCTCTTGTTCCATTTGGTTAAGCTTTTTATAAGTATTCATGTATTTTGAGTAAAATGAGTAATATAAAGAATGGTCTGCAAATGTGATGTCCTTTAATTATGGCTGACCACATCCCCTGTCACAGAAGAATGTACAAAACCTTTCTTTTATTCAGAACAGCTGCACTTACATTGACTGTTTATTCTTATAAACTACTGTCAAGTAAGAACTAGAGCTTTGTGTACAGAACAAAAAAAAATTCCTTCTGTAAATCAGAATTGTAACAGATGCAGGTGTGTTTCCGGTATGATTTTTGGGTGTGTATATAAATGAAGTGATTAATAATCATGGAAACCCCATTTGCAATAAGATTTCAGCAAACATTCATTGTACTATGTCTGTGTGCTCACTGAGCCTGATTGTGGCAATCTCTTTGACCTTACTCATTTGTACACTGAGGCTCTTACATTACTGCTTGTCCAATTACAATGCTATTCCTCCTTTTAGATGGTAATTTCACATTTTAGTCATAATTCAGATTGTTCTGTTGCAAATCCTTCTCCTAACTGAAGTAAAAACTATTCTACATTTCAGCCTATAACAGGTGTGTAAACAGGACTTCCAGAGTATCAAAGTTTTGGTGAAAGAAGTTAATCTGTGATGAGATTCTTTTGGTTCTCCCTTGCTGCTAAAGTTCAGCTAAATCTTGGAGCCAGGGGTCTCTGCACCCCAAATATGACTTTTGATCTGAACTGTAAAAAAATTTTTAGGATCTCGTTACAGATACTGAGAAGAAAGATTCTCTCTCTTGCCCTTTTTCAGTATTGATACACAATTCTTTATAAGATTTCCTTTCTAGAAAGGAATTGCAGGTCTAACGCAACTTTCATCAAAATAGGAAATTCTAGAAAATATCATTTAATGAGCAAAAATATATCAATTGCAGTGCTACTGTACTATATAGAAAGAAGAAATAGTAAGATTCATCCAATAGAATTAAGTGTTGGATAGGGTATATGATAAATATATATCTCTATTATTAACCCTATACATTTTTGCAATTAGGTTAATGATCGCAAGATTAAGGTAAAGGGTTTATTCATAGCAGCATTTGAAAAACAGCTGGTATAAAAAAAAAAGGCTGGTATATTCTACGTGCACATGCATGAGGTAAATAAACATCTAGTTAGTTTTAAATGTATTGCATATGTTTGGTTTGAGAATGTTATAATGCAGGTTTCCCTGCAGTTCAGAAATCAAAATATTCTGCAGTTGTTACTAGGATACAAAAGGTAGACTTTTTCTTATGGCATATATATATATATACACACACACTTGAATGGTGCGGGGAGAGCTCACTAGATTTTGGTTGAGGTCTCATTTAGAAGAGAGAGATGTATAAACAAGAAGATAGTGCTCACTAAAAATGAAGGTTTGAAAGTAGTTATGGTTTAGATATTACTCTGTGCTACGAGTGTACTTCATAGAAACCAAAAACCAGGGGTCATATACCTAAAATTAGTTTGCATATCTACAGTAATCTGAAAACAGCAAAAAAGGCAAGTTATGTCTCTAGATGAAAACTGACATACTGATTTCACTTTGAAACTTTTTATGCCATGGGAATAGTCCGTGCCATCGTTTGTTCTATACTATTATACCTGATTCATTACAAACTGGTTTTAGATGCTTCCTGTTCAACTCGGTACATCAGGACAGGCTTTTAGAATAAGACTGAGTGTTTGGCCACTGAGTTGTAATATGTCTGAGTCATGAGACCTCTTGCCTTTATTTGAGTCTTCTGTCTAGTATCTTATCACTCAGTACTAAGGCCACAAATTCCTAATGTAAGCAAATACAGTAAAAACCCATGTCAAAGGTAGAAAGGCATTTTTCTTGCATCAAAACTTGCAGCCAGCAGGCTGAATCTCCAAGCTTCATGGATGCTAGGGTGTGCAGGGGTTCTATGCTGCTTGATTTGAAGTCTCTGCAGTTGCCAGGGATGCTGGTGACTGACACAGCTTTCAAGCAGAATTGTTTATACCCCTTCTCTCCTTAATTAACTGAAAGACTAAATCTGTGAATAAAAGTTCTTGCCCAAATGAATACAGGGATCACTGGATCACTCTGTAGAAAGCTAATTCTTTCCTTAGAGGACAGGAGAGAGAAATGTAGTAATTTTGTAGTGCTTATGAAATCCTGATGAAGTAGCATGTGCTGCTTTGGTGAGACTTACCAGATGCACTGAAAAAAATCCATAGTTCTGCGCAACTGCATCTAATTAAGATAGTTCTCTATGTGTATGTATTTCCTAGGAATAGAAAATACTACAGTTACCATGATGAAGTGTATTGACAATAAGGTCTTCCATACAATACAGTACTGTCAGCGTTAGTTTTCTTATTTTTCCCTTTAAAGTGAGGTAATGTGGATTGTTGCTGATACACGTGATCACAGGAAAAAGCAAAATATATTTTCATACATATATATACACACATATATATATGATTATAGATCACTAATTTATTGAGAGAATTAACCAAATCACTGAAGTTGTGGGTTTTGTTTTTTAAATGTCTTCCAGAGGCTATTGCTACTGATGCCATCCTCTGAGAGTTTATGAACTTGCTCTAGATGTGTGTCATCTGTCTTCACGAGAGTGGCTCTCACACCGGTGCTGTGTATTTCAAAGAGTGTCAGGGTGTGCAAGCCTCAGACAGAAAGATGCAAAGTGCCAGGAGAAAGCTGATGATTAGTGACATCCTGAGCTATTTTCATGCTGCTAATTTCCTCAAAAGCATCTCCCTGTTGTTTCCAGCACAGCTGGGATTCCAGGCCTTCTCTGTGAATTGCACAGAAACTCGGTTTGGAGAAATATTTAAAACTTTTAAAAAGAGAGATTTTATCTCAAACCTTTAGCCTGAGCAAACGTTAGGCTGCTCCCAACGCTACTATTACACGTGTTTATTCCTTTATTCACACCTGTGATAGGCAAAGACATGTCAGCACAAATGCATTCACTTTCTCTTGTGACCTTTCCCCTGTTGGCAGATATAGAAATTACACACAATTTTGGGAAGCGATGCTCAAAGTGCCATAAAAAGTGCTGATGTTTGAAAGTTTGAAAAGTTTGAAAGTTTGAAAAGCCATCTCTGTCTGGCTTTAAGATGTAAATTGATGCAAGCACATGGATACTAAGCAAATAAGGCCCTCGGTGAGATAAAAGGAAAGCCCTGGATGCATGTGAAAAGAGGCTAGACAAACTTTCCATAAGCAGCTGTAGCACAATATAAGAACAGAAAATGCAGGGAGCCTGTGAAAGGCAGAGAGCTGGAGGCCCAGTAGGGCAAGAAGGGGCAGTCATCCTGCATTCTGGATCTTGTGTGCAGTACCTGATTAAAGTGAGGAGGGTTGGTACCACTACCTGTGTGTCATTCGAGCAGTAGAAGTTACATCCCTGAAGTGAGGGTTGCTGAACGAGATGCACTTCAGTGCCACTGGAGCTTAACTTACCAGTCTATCTACTTAGCAGCCGTGGAGCTGCTGTGTCTCCCGTGCAACCATCTTTGCTGCTGTGACAGTAACTTCAGCTGAAGAAGGAAGAAGTGCTGCAATGCATGGGGACTGCACCGGCCTTCCTGGCTTCCATCTCTGTCACGTGCAAGTAAACATCCTTGCCTTATTCCCTGCCTTTGGCAGTCTACATTAATTATCTGCCTTTGCTCCTTCTTTTTTTCATTCCTTTGCTGGAGGCACAAGAGGAGAATTCTGGAACTTGATTTCTCTATACAGGTGGTTGCACGCAGGCCCAGCTACAGATCATCTCCACTTCCGTCTATATTGCTGCTTGAACAGGACTAAGATCTTGCTTAGGGGTGCAGGTTAACGTTGCACAGAGAAGATGTCCTTACAAGTGGCAGGCTTACAAATGTTTTGGCTTTTTTTGTGCTGCATATATACCAGCTAGTAAAAGTTTGTGCTTTTTCAGGTATGTCAGGATTTCTAGAGGCTTTTCACAGTTCGTACTCCATGTACTTATGAGAAAAAAAGAAAGAGCTGTTGTTATGCCAAGCTTCTATGTCCTCAGGGCAAACTCGGAAAGAGCTGGATATCTGCTTTCCCTCATAGCTTCTCATAGTGCTAATAGGAGGGCTACCTGTGATTTTAAAAGAAGGAAACAGGCCTTCATTATTGTGTTATAAGAATCACAGAATGTACATGTACTACTAGTTTCAAGATTGTATCTTTAAGTCTAAGCAGGACTTGGAGTGTTCCTGCATATTTTATTAGAAGAAATAAGTTATTTCTTTCAAAGTACTGATCCTAGTTGGTTTTCTGAGGAGGGGAAGTTCCTCTGAGGTTTTCTTTGTTACAGACTCTCTTTTAGTCTGATTAAACCAGACTGGTGTTTAATAGTTTCTGCTAACCATGCCAGCTGATGAATGAGTTTTCACTCAGAATCTGCTTAACAATGTTTTCTTCAAGACAAGAAATGAAAAAATGGGGATTTCTTTTGCGGGGAGGGAATTATTTTAGATATTCACTACTTGTAAGTGTCCTGTCATGCCAAATATTTGACTCATATGTTTTTGTTGTTCCAGTCTTAACTCAGTAATTGCATTACTAAACATGAAATTCCAGACTCCTGCCTGCAGTAAACTAACAAAATTACTTCTTGCCCCTCCTTTAACTGGAAGAGGGTAGTGTCAGTACCTTGATAGTCCTATCCTAGGAGACAGGAGCAAAAGGAAGGCTTTTCTTAGATCATTATGGTGCTTAAGAGCTGATCTTGTATAGATTGTAGGTGAGTGCTGTTCTGAATAGTTTATCCTCAGAGCAGGTTCAGTGCAAGAGAAGAACAGGTGGACAGTGGCAGAACAGGAGAGATTGTAACAGTCAGTCTCATTTCCAAAGTTTACTTCTGGATTCTTCAGATAAACTAATAATGAGCATGTAATAAATGCTCATTGTATTCATTCTTACACAGAACTTGTGAGATCAAGAAATTGCCTTTATGCTCATTTTACAAACTTCATAAGGCTGTTGCAAACCTCCATGCTATGAAATTCCTGGTGCCAGAGTGAATCTAAAAATATCTGTGTTAGCAGCCACTGTGCTGTTGGTTCTGATGGCTTAGCTGTTGGAGGTCTGCACTGTGAATAAGCTTTCACTTAAAGAAAAAGAGAAATACTCTTTTTCCAGAAAAGTTACTTCTTGTTTATGATGCAGCCACATACAGAGTCATGCTGGCAGGGCATGGCGGTGCTACTGCCAGATGATTTACAGCATGAGACTTTGGCCTAAATACTATGCTCAGGATCATACAGGAAATATGTGTTAGGACAAGAAATTAATCCCAAGTCTTCAAGTTTGGCTACATACGATATCATCCTTTACATCTGAGCTTCAACTAGGTAGTTTCAAATTATTATTTTTTTTTCAAATTTACTGCTTCACTGATAGTTGCCACCTTATATCAGAGTGTCCTACCCTTTGAGAAAGAGGCTAGATAAAGTAGCTTTGATTCCTTTAGTAGGGCATATCTAACACTGTGAGCACCCTAAAATGCATTTTACTCCCTAAGTTTCTTCTGGGATAGGGTTGTTATATATAATCTTCATGGCTGAATAGTTTTGTGAAGTTAGTCTTTGTATTATTTCCTTCCTTTTTTTCCAAGTCCATATCATAAACTGTTACCTAAATTTGGTCAATTTGCCTTTTACACTTGTAAACACCTTAGGGGATTTCTGTAAGGTATTTGTTTTGATAGAGTGAAGTACACATACAGAAATACTATATAAACAGACCTAATGAAAATTCTGTTTGATCCAACACTAATTGTCATTCTTGGCTGTTCTAGGCAGCAGAAGCCCTATGTTTTCGGCTTTGGTTTTCATCTTGAATTATTTTAACTAACAGTAAAGATGCAACTGTTTGGCTCTATCTCAGTTTTAAACACGTTTAAAGAATAAATAGTTTCCTGGACACAAAAACGAAAACCATAGAGTGTTTTGTTTACTAGAGCAATCACATC
Source organism: Aegotheles bennettii (assembly GCA_013398125.1). NCBI lineage: Eukaryota > Metazoa > Chordata > Aves > Caprimulgiformes > Aegothelidae > Aegotheles > Aegotheles bennettii. The sequence continues at coordinate 156,712 of VZRW01012712.1, read as the reverse complement.
AAAATACAGAACTTGCTCATGCATTTTTCAAATCCGTCTTGACAGAAATTATTCATGCTCAGGCAAAAAAGTAAAAAAGGTGGTGTCAAGCCTAAAACACGGTATCAGCACATCGAGGATGTGCTGCTATGACAGAAAAAATGTTTACGGTCAGTTAGTATTTATTGTAGAAAAGCTTGGAGGACATCAGTTCCCTGCAAGTGGTCTTCATCAGGAAAGCTATTTTGAATAGATGCTATACCTAAGCAAGTGTCTGCTGTCTTGGGTTATGTCTTCTCTGTCAGATAAAGAGATGTCTGTTATATCACAGGTTTATTATGTGCCTGCTGATCTGTTGGGGAGACGTTACATAGTTCTGTGTAGTAAGTTAGGTGATGCCAGCTGTTGAATAGACGTACAGTTGACAGATAGAAACTTTGTTGTAAGATCATCTTCATTGTCTCCGTCAACACTGCACAGCAAAACAGCTAGAGCTTACTGGTGGTCCTTCTCTGAGGCTTTCACATCACTGTTCTGCAGTGAAATTGCATCTCTGTTGCCACCTTGGTACTGATGCTGATAGCACTGCGCAGAGTTTGTGTCAGGCATGCAGGGAGAATCAAAGGTCAAAGTAGGAATGTCAAGAGAGTTGTAGATTAAATTCTAGTCACGTTAATTGTTACCTAAAATTATTTAATTAGAAGGAATTATAATAGAAATGGTGGACTTGCTATAAAGTGAGGCAAAGGTCCAGTTAAGAAGTATTTCAGCATTTTGAAGTTGCGATTATGATGCTACATTTCACAGTTACGCTGAAGTTTTGTATTTGCTTGTTCTAAAAGGTATGTCCCATCAATGAAGTCGAGTTTTAATTTCTTGCATTAAGTCATTTCTCCTGTTATCTTCTCTGAGAGTAAAACCTTACTGCAGGTGTAAACATTACTTATAGAACACAAAAAAAACCCCAAAATTTGAGAAAACCAAGTGAAATAATAAATTGTATAAAATTCCAAGATATAATTTTAGTCAAAGGAAGTTGTACCGTTTATGCTGCCCTGGACTTTCTGTCCAAAAGGTTTAAATTCTAAAATAAGTAGTACCTATTAGCAAGTAAAAGCAATGTAGAGTATAATTTTAACTACCATTTATATTAAACAATTTATTGAATTGAGATTTCATAAAAGTTATTATGTTTTAAATAGAAATTACAGCATTTATAGCTTTATGATATAAATTACATTTAATCTTTGGTACATTTAACTGTCATTTAAATTGACTAAATTAAGAGATTACTGGGAAAAACATTCTTAATCTTGAGATTTTAACTATTTTATTCTCAAATGCTCATCTTCGAAGTTGTGCAATTTTGCCGTTCCAATTACTTTTTCTTTATGTTTTGGTTTACTGTAAGAATGATTAGAAAGTGATGACAACTTTAATTGTGTTACCATTAAGTGCAGTGATTCACCATTTCCTCATAACATTTTAACTAGGGCAAATGCCTACTGAATCCAGAATAACGTAAATCGATGTTAGTTCTTACATATGTTTTGCTAAGTGTGCATATTCTAAGTTGTAAATGTGGGAATAGATTCTAGACTGATGGATTTTTTTCATCTGGAATCCCTCTATTTCATTGGCAACAAAAAATCCCAGTAGAAGACACTGAAGTAAATTCTTCAGCTGGAAAAAAAATAGAAGATTATTTTTTTTCCTCAAGTATTAGTTCTAACATTTGATCCTTATTTTGTTTTTCACCTTAGCAAAACCCTACACTTTCAAACCAAGAAATGTGACTATTGCAAATACATCATCATGGAGAAAAACAGCAAGAAAAATTTTGGAATTTTTTTTTTGACCATCTGAATTATAATGTCACAGCACTATTTTGAAACTTGCTGAGTAGTATGTTTTGCTAGAAGCAAATATTTAAATTATAGACCAGAATCTGTTACTTTATTATCATAACCTAATAGATGGATCAACATGTTATTATTTTAACGTAGCCAGTGGAGAAAAGAGGAAAAGAAATACTTTTGAAAAACTTTTGAAACCTGCATTCATCCAGCATGGGAAGAAACTAGTTCACTCACTGTATTGGAAATGCTGCTATATTAGCAAGATGAAAATATGATAAACTTAATAGTAGCAGCACACTAGATTTATGTTTTGTCCTCTTTGCAAGGTTCCCACTTAAAAAGCAGCACAAATCATTCTAGTGACTGCATTTTCTGACGATGGAGAGAGAAAAACCCTTGAAGCAAAAAATAGGAAGAGCATGGTGGTTACTTCCAACCACACATTTAACTGAAACCAAAAATGTGTATTTAAAAGAACTGTGAGCACAGAAAGGAAAATATAATTATTGGTATGAAATGCAGCTATCACAGGCATTTGTATTTTAGAAAACTGCTGGTTAGTATGTAGTGTTGCAAGGATTATTTTATTAAATATTTTTTCCTGTATAACTGGCTGAGGGAGCTGGGTCTCTTTAGCTTGGAGAAAAGGAGACTGAGGGGTGACCTCATCCATGGTTACAAATATGTAAAGGGTGAGGGTCAGGACGATGGAGCCAAGCTTTTTACAGTAATGGCCAATGATCGGACAAGGGGCAATGGATGCAAACTGGAGCATAGGAGGTTCCATGTGAATATCAGGAAGAACTTCTTTCCTGTGAGAGTGCCAGAGCACTGGAACAGGCTGCCCAGAGAGGTTGTGGAGTCTCCTTGGCTGGAGACATTCCAACCCCGCCTGGATGCGTTCCTGTGTGATAGACTCTGGGTGACCCTGCTCTGGCAGGGGGGTTGGACTGGATGATCCTTCGAGGTCCCTTCCAACCCCTAGAATTCTGTGTTTCTGTGAATACAATTGATCTGACATTACAGATGGAAAAAAACCCAGTATGTATACACTTCTAATTAGGCTACTGAGAGTTCCATTTTGACACTAAGTGGTATGAGGATTTTTAAATATATACAAATACATATTAATAAATATAAATAAATATATAAAAATGTAGATGTAAATGTGCATTACTAACAGGCACTGCACAGGGAAGGGACAAGAAGCATGTTAGTTCACTTATTGGATATTAGTTTGCGGGATTTTTGTAGGAAAATTCAGCAGGGGATGTCAGGAGTTTTCTTGTTTAAACTCCTGCCCGGGGTAGGGTCATTTCTGAGATCAGACCATGGCTCTGGGCTTTATCCAGTCAGGTGTTGAAAGCCTCCAAGGGTGGATACTGTGCAGCCTCTCTGGGCAATATTTTCCAAAACCTGACCGTACTTAAAGTGTATCAATTTTCCCTAAGTCTTATATGGACCATATTTGAATACAGTGATGCGTGTAGCATTGCGCATTTAAGTTTGTGGTTTCTTGTCCTACCCATCCCCTAAATCAGCACTATGTTCAAATCTTTCTTCATCCTTCTAACATGGTCCAGGTATATTGCTCCAGTGTAGCACCGTAAGGGTAATGTCTGTAGTGATGTCCACCTATATAAAAGCCTAAAGAAACTTATGCTGGTGCAACAGCAGTTTCCTGCTTAGGCTTCTCTTTCTCTTTTTTCTTCTTTTGATAATATGAATCAATGCATAATTTTTAAATAAGTTGTAGAGTGAGCAGTACTGGAAGTCTCACTTTGCTTGAGTTGCCTGGCACTGAGTACCTCTGATCCATTGAGTTTGTCAGTGAGATTTGCACTGTGGGAAAGTACGTAGACTTTTTCAGTACTCAATTTCAGCATATAAGTACTTTTGATATCCTTGGGAATATTTTTTTTCTTCTTAAGTAAGAAATAATTATGGTAATGCCAGATGTTATTACTCTGTTAATTACTGTTTAACCAGAAACGTAATTCTTAGTAGTGTATGAAACACAGCTTCATCTATAGATGACAGCAGGAATATTACCTATCTTTGTACTAGGTTATATTTGTATTTTATGTTGAAAGACAAGAAGACAAAGCTTGTGGCTAAGTTTCATAGGAAAGGCAGTGTGTGGAATGTGTGTTTCCTCAGATTTCTAGAAGGTTACAGTAACTGCCTGTAATGGGGCCATATTTTCAAATCGCTCCTTGTTCTTTTTCTAAAATCTTTTCTGACACTGGGTGAACTTGTTCAAAGTACAGGTATAGTGGTATGCTATCTTCAGTGCTAGAAATGTAAGAAGTGGGAAAACTGTCTAGTGGAAGTTTGTTTACACTTATCACTGAAGAATAATTAGGTACTTTTTCACTTTTATCATTTGTCTTACTAGGTAAACAGTACATTGGAAACAAGCTAGCAACTTATAAACTTTCCCAGCTATGTAACTTCATAAAGTACAGCACTTCATCATAGCAGATCCATTAACCCTCTGACTGGTACTTTTCTCTTGCCTTTGATTGCAGCACCACACAGAAGCACCTAGCCCATCATTGCTACCCCCATCATCTTTACCATTAGATGTATTAAACAATGCCGTTGCTGGATTTAGTACTGTGGAAGAACTTATCCGGTACCTTGAACCAGATCGGTGGCAACTGGATTTGGAAGATTTGTACAGGCCAACGTGGCAACTTCTTGGAAAGGCATATATTCATGGGAGGAAATCGAGAGGTAAATTGCTCTTCTGTCTGGCCTTGCAGCTTTCTATGGGTGTGTTTTCTTAACAAAGAAACAGTAATTAAGAGCATTCTTCACCTTGAATTTTGGTTTCAAGAAAGGAATATGTTAAAAATACAGCATAAATTGTTGTTAGCTATTGTATTATGTGAAAAAAAGGACAATAACTAAACTTAAAGGAATTTAGCAGGATGAAGTAACAAAGGGAGAAAAAATAGAAGCAGACAGGGCAGATTTCTGTAGGGAACCTGGGAGATCTTTATTTCTACAAAGTAGCAGGGCATCTTGGCTGGGTGACATAATCTAACTTTGTGGGTTTCTTTTTTTATGGAGGGCAAAACTTTATTTTTTGTTTGGGGTAGATAATTTCTTACACTTACCGTATCATGTGATTGATGGTTTGTTTCCTTAGAATGGTCCAGTCTCTACACCATATTAATTGAGAGCAATTAGCTAAATGTTTTTCTTCCATTATACCTCTTATACCTCATTAAATCCCTGTGTCTGTGTCCAGTTTGATCATGCAGTAGTCAGCGAATCAGATGTAAAGTAGATCATGTATTTCAAGACTTGTGGAGCTATTTCTTGTTCAGCAAGTCGTTTTCTTCCATCTACATTTGACATTCCACTTATCATCCAGATGCTGCTCACTATTTCATGTTTATGGATTCCACGTGGATGGATAGCGTGCAGGCAATACCTCCTTCCTTGCCCACCATACAGCATGAAAATGAAAACATATGAGCGTAACTGAACAGACTCCTCTATTGACAAACATAAACTAGATTATCATCTGATCAGCAAAAAAAAGGAGGAAGCAAAACTTTTCATAACTCAAATTTAAGTTTTTGACAGCTAATTCTTGGATCAGAGCCTAAAAATCAACCCTTCTACCCTACCTGTATTGCTACAGCTACATACACAGCAACTAAATGAAGAGTCACAGAGGAGGAAATCTCTTTAAAAGCTTCCAGCAATGGACTATGCCTTTCAGATAGTCATTTAACACTTTCCTAATTAAAGAGATCCAGTATTTGCCAAATGTATGCTGTAAGCATACAATAAGTGGGAGAAAAACAAAATGTAATTTGTGAAACCGTACATAAACTAAAACGCAGGTGCTGGATACATCTATTTAGACAAAAGCAACTCCCTGCAAGACATATCTTAGAAACTATCAGAGTAAATCTTTTAAAGACTTCTAATTAGATGCTGAAATAGATTTTTCCACTGAATAAACATATCATGGCATTGCCACATTTATCTTTAAGAGACCACCCTCAGACTGCATTACTGAGTGTGTAATGTAATAGCCTGAGGCAGAAAATATGTCCAGTTGAGATGATATAGTATTAACTGTTAGGTCTATTCAAAAGATAGGGAAAGCAAACATTTTATTTTTATTTTTTTTTTTACTTTTTTTTTGTTGTTGTTTTTTATTTTTTTAAATGTTATATCTTCTAGTAGTATGTTTGCTGTATTTAAAAACCTTTTTAAGAAACGTTTGGGAGAAGTGCATAACCTTAAATGTTTGGTTTTTTCAAACTCTTTGATTCTATAATTAGATCGGTTTTATTTTTGCATTATTTCAGTGTAGAAGCTAAGTTACTGTCCTGCTTTCATAGACAAACATCAGTTTACATCTAGATTAAATGAAAATGTAATTAAAAGTGTATGTTACTTTATGTAGAGAAGAGTATTGTACTCTACTCCTACTTAATAATTCGTATTAAAATGTCTATATTTAGACAACCTAAATTCCACAGAACTTCTGTGTCTGATGTTTTCCCTGGATAAAATGCTTCCAAAGAACTTCTAGCCAGGAAAGAAGAAACACCAAGTTCAGCGGCTTTGATGTCTAAATATAGTCCTAAATTCTTTTATAATATTAAACACACTTAAAAATAAAATATATTTTGCTGTGCAAAAATATGATCCTATCACTTCCCACAGAAATCTGTGCATAATCATTAGACCGTATGCTGAAGTCTACTTTAGGAGAATCACAGTCCAACCATAATCCTGAGTAGATATTTTTCTCATATAGTTATGTGACCTTTTTTTTTCCCCTCATTTGGAGTTTTGTAACAGCCCTATCTTATGGTAGGAGCCAGTATGAAACCTTCACTCCCAGAAATATCTCCAAGGTGCTTAGGAATGAAAAACCATCCTGCTGCTATCTGTGCCCACACACAAGTGCCTCAACCAGAATTTAATTTGTTTCTTTGACTTTGAGAGCAGCATCCAGCTGGAAAATTGTTTTGGGAAAGAGGGTTCCTCGTGGTAGTTGGTACACATGCCAGAAGGTGCCAGACAGTTGCATTGCCAATTGCAGAACACAGTTACTTTCAGGCTGGTGTGAACATGGATTACTTCAGTTGTATGTGCCAGTGAAGGCACACTTTTGAAATAGACTTTACTGTAGACCTACCTGCATCTACATTTTTCTCTTCCTTTGTTTTCCTTCTCCCCTTATTTTTATTTTAGTGTTTTCCATTCATGTGCTACTGCAGAGCCTTCCATTCCTCCTGAGCTAGTGCTAGACAAAAGAACTTTGGCTGTTGTGTCAAACATGATACATGAGTGGAAGCCAAGTTGAAGGAGTGTTTAAATGTTCACATTATAACAGGTACTGTAACTCAGTGCACTTGGGAAATCCACATAACCTTTTATTGTGGTTAAGTAAACACTTTTAAGGGAATATATACATTCTCTCATCTAGCTTTGTGCCCACAGTGTGCTAAAATAAATTTTAGACAGACAGATACTCTTTGAAAAAATAACAGCTTCATTCACACTCTTCAAAGAAGTGATTATATAAGCACTAGATAAATTTGCCACAGACCTTTTAAAGAAATTGAATTACATAAGGTAGGGCAAGGGTTCATTGTGAGGTATAATAGCAATGTACCTTAGTACATTGTAAAGCATGGACACCAAGCATGACATTATTCATCTCTCCTGAAGCCTGTTGTAACAGTAAGGCACACTAAAATCTACCTGCAAAGAGCTGGTTGCGTGTTCCTCCACAGAACCTTTTTAAAATTTTAATCTGCATGTCTTAGGGTTTCAGTTCAAGTTCAGTCCAGTTTTGTGACAAAAGGTGTAATGCACTCGCTGATCATTTTAGTGCATTGCCCTTTCCTCTCTTTTATAACTACAGCTGGTGTCAGGAAATGGATGCGTTCCTCAACTGCTGCCAGTAGGCAGGAGGTAATGGAGAAGCACAACACCACACAGGCATCTCTGTCCTGATGGTCGATAGGCTTGCTGGAAGAAAAATCACTGCCCAACCTTCCATTTTCAATTTCTGATGGTGAAGGGCTGAGCAGCAATTGTGTTAGGACACATCAGTTTAGCTTCTTGAAATTCGCTGAACCGAGTGTGGCAGTCTCTGTAGAAATCAACCAGTAGAAAGTATTAGAAGAACTAGCATTTATCTCATGTTCAGGCATTTTATCCTCATTCAGACAGTTCACTTATGTGTTCGAAAATGTAACGGGAGAAAGAAGTACTCCATTCTTATCACAGTCCTTGATTAATGGAGGTAGACATGTCCACCCTCTAAATTACTCAACCTAAAGCTATTAGCTGATCAGAAGAGCTTAAATAATTTCTAATTTCTCACTGTGAATCTCTCCCCTGGAAGTTGTGTCTCTTTTCCTCTACTCCCTTCTCAGCTTTCTGCAAGGAATGCTCTTGCAGTGTGGGAGGCAGACTGGTGGCCTATCAGTAACTTTATTGGAGTTATTACACACTCCTTGCTTTTAAAAATCAGATTGTTTATTTAGGAGGCTGTGTTAACCTGATAGTGATGGAATGAAGTGCCCCAGCTTTGCAGTCACTGTAAGTGCAAGCAGGGAAAAGTGCGTTTAACTGACTTTTCACAACAATAAACCCTTACTTATGGATGCCAGTATATGGATATGGTCTGCAAAAGAAATATTTGAAGAAATACAGAATAGAATTGCTGCCCTAATATCTGCTTCTGGAACAGGACTAACGAGCATTTCTACTAGAGAAATGCAGCTTCTAAATTCTCGTTATTTCTTACATGAGAAGAAATAGAATTGAGAAGTATTATCTTGCCTTGATAGGCTGAAAAAAGAGCCTCTAAAGGCTCTTTACGTAGTCAGTAGAGTGGAAAAATAAAGATACTTCTCTGGAGGGTGATTCAGATCAGGAAAATATTTTAGCTTTTTTATATATCTATTTATTTACAAACTGCTAGCAACAGCTATAAAGTATTTATCAAGTTATATCAATGCACCAGGATTTTTTTCACCTAGTTTCTTCTTGATTTAGCTGAAAGCCAGTTGGTTTAAAGCTCTTTGCTGCTTTGTTGGAGACTTCTAATTCAGTCCTCTTATTAGCCATATTACATTAGGTTTTTCTTTTTCTTTTTTTTTTTATCTTTTCTTACCAGAGAGAGTACCCTGTGAATTAGACATTACTTCTGTTCCTTAGAGGTGGTAGATTTGGAGAGAAACAGTTCAGACAAAAGATCCCAGATCATGATCATTAATGTCTGGCTTTTCTGAAATAATGGAAATTACTTTGCTTTTCACCAAAATAAAACATGTATTATTTATTTTCACTAAACCAATCCCATTTCTTTCAGTCTTAACTGCCTCTTTCAAGAACTGTTATTTCTTGGCTGTGCATCTAAGGTGAACCTAAAGGAGCTTGCCCTGTTTCAGATCTTTTCATAAGCTTGCTGTTCAACTACTGGCATAGTGAAACTTTAGTGTGATACAGTGGAATCAGTTTATTGGGAAACTGGTGCAGAAAAATTATATCTTAAACCTGTACTTCAAGTTAGGTGCTTACAATGTGGAGTTGTGTCTTATTTAAGACACATCGGGTGAAAATGAAACCTAGAGAAGCAACAGAAATTCATATATTTGCTGCTATATATGAGGATGGGAGAAATGGAGTCTACTAATAGTTAAATAGATACTCATACTTGTACACTTATTTGTTGTCTGTACAGTATTCACAGTTGTTAGTCCATAGAAGTGAGTTCCTCTTAGATAAAAATGGTTTGATTCTTTCTTATACTTGCATCACCCTTGCAAAGGAGCAATAATTGAAATTTTATCAGGGAAGAAGTTTGAATGCTTTATGCGAATTAATTAAAAGTGTGTTTGGAGGTTTGCAGGATTCTTAATTTGCTGTGTGTGTTTCTCCAATCCATAATTAATATAGAATAGCAATACTAGAGCTCAGAGTAGGAGCATGAACAAAGGGGACTCCACTAAGGTTGATTTGATAAAACTTTTGTTAGAATGTAGTAGCCAAAGCTTTTTTTGTTTAATTTGAACCAACTCTGCCAGAGTTATAAAAGAATTGATGAATGCTCCTGTACAACAACCATTACATTTAGGTTTCATGATAGTAATATAATCGCAGTATTATACTTGTGTGCTGAACCTGTACCACCTGCACAAAACCAAGCTTTCCTCAAGGGTTCTTCAGTACTGAAGTGGGTTTACCACCAGTGAAGTTGGATTACAAATCAGAGAAGGACCGATTTGTTTGTCTTTTTGCAGTGGTCGATCTCAACCTCCTAAAGGAGGAGGTGCGGCTGTATAGTTGTACACCTCGCAACTTCTCAGTATCACTGAGGGAGGAGCTGAAGCGAACTGACACCATCTTCTGGCCACTGTGTCTTCTGGTTAAACGTTGTGGTGGAAACTGTGCCTGTTGTCATCAGAGTTGCAATGAGTGCCAATGTGTACCAACAAAAGTCACCAAAAAATACCACGAGGTATGCACATTTTTTACATTTGCATGTTTGGAAATACTGGAAGTCAATTAAGTAATTTATTTTTACTATAGAAATGCACCAGTATAAGTATTCTAAAATTTTATGTATTGCATTTATAAGAAATATTTTTTACCACTTTAATGAGGTGTTGCATAAAAAATTAATATCTTCCTTGTTAAAATATTTTTCTGTGAAACTATTAGGTCATTCCTGAGGTATGTGCTTACTGGTGCAGTTCAGACACATCACAACCACACCTCCTTGTTCAGCCTTCTCCAGTGGTAGATGTGAACTTTATGAAGGAGCAGATATCTGTTAATTTCCATTGTTATAAATCTATAGATAAGCTTATTCATTATATAATTATCTAATAATGCAGTTGGGATAACTATATGATTAGCCCTTAAATAAAATTGAATAGAAGTATGAAACTCCAAGACTGTCTTCTTTGATAAAAGCAAATATCTGTTCAACATGATTTCATCAGTTTTATAAAGGACTTGAGGTAAAAGCAAAAATAATAATTATTGAATGGAATAAATTCAAGAAATTCAGCTGAGGAAAGCCTATTTCTTTTAATAGGCTTCCTGTCAGCCTTTCCAGTGTCAGTATTTCCTGTGTAATCTAGCTCATAGTCTAGGTGTGTGATGAAGTACTGGTTTTTGTCTTGATGCTTGGCTTCTTCTCCTTCAGGTTCTTCAGCTGAAGCCAAGGATTGGTGTCCGGGGATTGCATAAATCATTGACAGATGTACCCTTGGAACACCATGAGGAGTGTGACTGTGTGTGCAAAGGGAATACTGAAGGATAAACATGCTTTAATTGTGCTGTTTTCTTTCAAAGCACATTCAATCAATGGCTGATTCTATTATGGGGCTTGTGCATTATCTCCTTCTGTAATCTCAGTTGTTTGCTTTGGGGATCTTCCATCTTCAAGATTTACAGTGAGCTCTAAAAAGAGGAGAAGCCAAACTGGGATTATATGTTGTGTGACAACTCTGTTTGGAGGCCCAGTGAAAGGATGGGAGAAAGGCATCAATAAGGGATTTAAAATATATGTATTGTTTTTGTCCCCCACAATTTTCTTGACAATACATGGATTTATAATTTAGGAGTAAAAATAAAGTTAGAAGGCTCACATCGTGGAGACTTGATCCTGCTGGCTGTCTCATTTCTACAGCTCCAGTACATCTGGCCTCTGGTTGAAAACACCTGAAATCTTTCTTTACTTGTTCAACTACTCCTGTGTACTCTAAATCGAAGCATTCTCTGTTGTATAAACTTGTGTTAAAAGAGACTGTCTCATTCCGAATTAAACTTAATTTGTCTAATGCTGGTAGGAAGGACTGGATTTTTCCATACGCTTTAGTAAAGCTCCTGCCTTTTAGAAAGAAGACTGGACAATAACGTGAGCTGAGGAAGCAAACATTGAAAAGAACAGCGCCTTTATTCTTACTACTATGGCTGATAATTTTTTGTTTGTTTGTTATTTTTTATCGTGTACATTTTTATACTCTCCTTTTGACAACATAACTATTTGCTTTTCTAAACTTGTTAAATATATCTATTTTTACCAAAGGTATTTAATATTCCTTTTTTATTACAACCTAGATCAACTATTTTTTAGTTTTGTGAGACTAAAAAGCCAGATTTATACGGTTGGAGGAACAGAAATAGGTTACAACGGGATCTCTTTGTTGATCAGTTACAACTGATCTCTTTGCAGTTTGTTGCTACACAGTGAAAACAGAGTTTTTTATCTGAATGCACAATAATAATAAATAGAGATGTGTGGATGAAGCTCTAAACTTGCTGGCTCCATACACTGAAAATACGAGAGACAGACATTACTATGAGTGGTTTCAAGAAACTGGTTTTAAAAATTCCCTCTCTCCATTCTGGCATTTGTTTCAGTAGAAAAGAAATGAACATAGATAGATGCATTCTGGCTTGTTTAACTCTTTAATTTCTTCGAAGGGTTATGGTCTACAACATAAGAAAAGAAGCCCAGTGGCTTGCAGCCTTCATGATGCATCACGGTCATGGGAAGGAAGCCTTGTTCAAGTGTATGGTTTTTCATCAACAGTTGTAGCTGTTCAAGTACTGTTCACTCACAGAATCATAACACTTTTCAGTACAGTTTGATAAACTATGGTTTTGTTCTTCTGTACATTATATTTTTTAACCAATACACTTATCCCACCCTATGCAAATTGAAAAGAAAATAGTAAAGTATTTTGCTTGTAAAATGCTTTATCATTATGCCTAGTTTATTTTTTTTTGACTATTGGATTTGCAGATTGTAATGAATCACCAAATAAAGTAATAATGCTAATTTTGGGAGAATAAATGTTTCTGTGTGGTTGTGTATTTGCATCTGTTCAGCATACAGTAAAAGGAAAAATTAAAAAGGATTATTTTCTGCTTAACATTTTGAAAGTCAGTTATGAAAACAAGTGTCTTCTGTTACCAAAACTTCCACTTGCTTTATTAATTCTGCTTGACTAAATTCACAAGAAGAAAAGGGAAAGAATGAATGTGATGTTATTTGTATAAATATTCAAATTGAAATAACATCTTTTGTTATTATTTCCATCGTGAATATGAGTTCTGATGAAAATGTGTAGATTTTTGCAAGTTGGTATGACTTTCTGATGTCGGTTCTGGAAAATTTTCAGGTTGCTTCTGATTCTGTCTTAGCTGGTCTGTTTTGCCTCACCCTCAACCTCTTATTGAATAAGAAAAATATCTGGTGTAAATGTGGCATATAATTATCTAGTCTGAACATTAACCACATATCAGAATGCAGAATTACGGTCACACAGGAAACCTGGTTTACTTGAATTTTGAGTCTTTGACCGAAGTAAAGATTGTTTCGCAGGGATGTTAGGGATTTTTTTATTGCATTAATATTGTCCTTATTTTTGTGATTTAAAGAGCCTTTGAAAAGCAAGTTGAGATAAAAGCAGAAATCAGACAGTGGTATCATAATTCAGAAGAAGAATTGAAAAATGTAATTCCATTACAGAAATTTCTGCTGCAGGAAATGCAGGAGGTCTCGCCCTCTCTGTAGACTTGCAAGTGGAAGAAGGCACGACATGCATTTTGGGGTAGGTATTTGGTGGCAGCAGAGAAATGGGGACTTTCTGAAACCACAAATATTCCTTCTATTATACCCCTCTGGCATTGGCTCACTTTCTTCCCCACCAATTTCTTGCACTGGTTTCCTTTCCAATTTCTTGCTATAGGACCTGTGTTTGAACTCTGTATCCCTTTGCTCTTTACATCCCCCTTCACAGTGCTGTCGCTCCCATCTGATCCAAAATCATCATCCCTCCTGTTTGCCATCCTTGTGCCAAGCATTTTTAAGCTCTTTCCCTCCTCCTTGACTCCATGCTGAAGCTGTGTCTTCTCACTGCCACTGCCTGGGCTTTGTTTTTCCACCTCCCCTCAGATGTTAAGAGGATTTGGCACTCCACGTCTTCCCTAGGTTAAAGAGCATGGTTGGGATCAGTTGTTTTAAAGGATGGGATTTGGGAAAGATACCAAACAAGCAAAGCAAGGAAAGGTGCAGTTTTCCTACTTTATGCTATGTCCTCTGTCCTACTGATTAGAGCAGCTGCCCCCAGCAGTGGGTAACTTCTGTTGGTGGTGTGACGGGATGCACCTGTACTATGTGGTAGGCTTGGTCTAGAGATCCTGCCCAGTTCACCATGGTCTTTGCATCCAGAAGAGTCTTAAGATGTTTTGAAGATGTCCTTCTGGCAGTGCTAAGATATTAGTCACGAATTACTAACAAGCACACAACGGTGCCTTTCGCAGTTACAGGTCATTGCAGTGGAATGCCAAGGATGTGTAGAAAAAGATTGACAAAAGTGAGTAGAAAGCCTGTGGTTTTCAATGTGGAATAGAAGTTGCAAGCTTTGATCTTACATCTTTGTGGAGATTTTTTTAGATTGTTGCTGTCTGTTTTAAGCCGTGAGTTGCTGAGCTGCATTCATGTAAGCATCAGTGTTTGGGAATAAAGAGGGAAATGACTGCTTCCAATGGGCCTAAGCAGTGGAAACAGCTTAGTGAAATAAAGTAGCTCCTGTAAACATACACAATCCAAATAGTGTAGGCTCCTTTTTGCAGGTTTTATCTTATTCCAAATAAATGGCTTTGGCTAAAAGTAATTATTCCCCCCAGAGGAATAGATGGGGAGCTGCCGACTGATGGTGAGCCTTGTTTTTAAGGATTTTGTAGGTACTCACATTCCTGGAACCCTCCTGTCAGCTGTGGCCAGCATGGGAGTGATGTGGAGCAGCACCAAGACTTTAGTCACCAAGGGCATTGACTGTAGATCTGCTGGCTCTTAAACTCTTTCTAAGTTTCCTTGCTCTTTGTCTGCCTGGCTGCACAGGACCACAGCTTCTTTTCAGCAGAAGAGAAGAAAAAAAGCAGCTGTCATAAATTTGTAATCCTTATACTAGCTGCTTAAATAGTTTCATTTTGATTGCACCAAACTCTGGAAATAAAAATTAGAAATGTTTACTTTCTGTTTGACTTCTGAAGATACAGCATTAGTGCTACTGTTAAAAGCTTTCTCATAAAACATCACGCAGAGATGCTGAAAGAAACATGATTGATTGCAGATTCTCATTCAAACCAAGCTGGGAAGCTACTTAGACCGACTTACTTTTCTGATGCTGCTTGTGATGATATGATATTTAAATTACTCTGGATAAGTTTGCTCTTCGTACCAATTTTGTATCAGAAAAATTGCCTTTCAAAGTCCTTTCATGCACCTTGTAAACTCAGGGACAGTGGTTTTGTTTGTTTGTCTGCCAAAGATAAAAAATACTTTTTTCAGCATAAATTGGACAAAGCTTTTTAGAGAAGATAGTTTGCCCGTTGCCTCACTGGAACTTCCCTAGACTGTTGAAAGAAAAATAAGTTTACAGCCCAGTCATGGTAGAAAGATGACAGCTTTTTTGAAAGTGTGAGTCAGAGCACGTAAGGTAGACTGCTGCTCTGAATCATGCTCTGTTTCAGTCTTCACTGACCTCATCTATCTTGCATCAAGAATAGGGTCTATCTACCATATAGCATTTTGATACTTGCGTCACTCCTTAAAGATCCTAAGCAGATTTTTAATATAGCTACAATGAGGAGGTGCTAGGCAGAAACTGGCTTCTTTGGGGGCTTCGTGTTTAGCATGAAGTCATAGCAGGCCTTATGTTGCTGACGGGTGTATGGAATTCAAATGTACAGAATTTCACCACTGTTCTCTCCATTGTGCAAAGCCTCAAGAATAAGTCTGTTTGCTTGTGACCCACTTAGTTACTTTCCATGTCTTGTGTTGAAGATGTGTTGAAAGACAATGCATAATCTGAGCTTTTTCTTCCAGAGAGCTTTTTCATCCAGAGGATTAAGCGATTAGAGCTCTGATTCATTCATTAAACCATAACAGTAGACCCATGTTATGTTGTATTGTTAAATCTCGAAGCTTAAGCATGAATTGCTGATATAGGCAGAAACAATCACCTCTTGGTTGTGGAGGTAAGGTGAGAAGGCATCCTTTCTTGACTGTTTAATGGCACCCGGCTCTTTGGGGAGCAGTCTGAGAGACATGATCTGCATGTGGTCCTTGGCTACAGGCTGGCTTCCACTTAGAAAACTTGTTATGAGTTATGGAGAATTGGGAGTCTGAATAAGAAAATAAACCAAAGGTCTGTGTTGCTTTAGATGAGATGCTCATCCAGTTGAGTGTTCTTGTCTCTATTCATGGTGATGGTCGAAGTTTATGAAAGTGCACAAGTACACTATGCTTTCAAAATTCCAGTAGTTTGGGACTCCTTTATCCAAAGTTTGAATTAGAGACGTTAACATCCTCAGCAGCGGCTGTGAAACATAGGCTATTTAAATAAATGAATGTGTCTTTTGTATGATGTGATCAGAGAGAGCTGAAGTTCAGCACAGGCCCTGTCTAACAGAGAGATGGTTATCGTTAAGTGTCATGAGCTCAGTTTCCTTTGCCACACCTGAGTTTAATGTGTTCAAAAGAGGCAGATTAGCTGTTTCTCTACTGAAAAGACAGAGGGATAATGAAGTACAGATGATTTACACAGGAAAAACAACATGCTTCTTGCATGCACTTTGAAGTGTTCAATAAAAGCATTAGTGTCATACAGACTATTTACTTGCCGGAAGGACAAAAATAAGTTACTAATTGTTCTTTTACAATGTATTGTTAATGTGCTATATTTGCTTTCCTGCTATATGTTTCATTATCCCTAAAGAATTAATCAAGTTGGACAATCTTTTCTCATACGTTTAGCATACTCTCCTTTTCTTTTATCAGTTTCAGCTAAATTAAAATTTTAGCTGTTTTTGGAAGTTGATTCTGTTGGTAACAATAATTCAAGAATTATTAAAGGCCACCTTGAAAACATAGCCATCTCTAAACAGACATGAGTTGTTAACACTTCGAATAAAAGAGACAAAATTATGGCCTAAACCACAATGGAAATCTGTGGCTTAGAGGAATTCCTTTCAGTTTCCTAGTGATTTTACACTGCCAGATTTTAGCAGTGTGGCACTTTAATGCCAAGGTAATATATTTCTTTTTCTACTTGTAAAATAAGGTTTTATTCCATGCAGTTTGTGAAACTAAGCTAGCCAGCTAAATTAGCGAAGCTGCTGTTGTGTGATGTTGAGCAGGCAGTGAGGTAGATTGTAAACTGTGTGAGTGGTCAGGCCCAGAGAGTGGTGGTCAGTGGAACACACTCTAGTTGGAGATCAATAATTAGCAGTGTAACCCCAGTTCCTGTTCAACAGCTTTATTAATGATCTGGATGTTGGGACAGAGTGAGTACACCCTCAGCAAGTTTGCAAATGACACAAAAATGGAAGGAATGGCTGATACACCAGAGGGTTGTGCTGCCATCCAGAGGGGCCTCGACAGTCTGGAGAAGTGGTCCAACAACATCATGACATTCAACAAGGTGATGAAGTGCAAAGTCCTGCACCTGGGGAGGAGCAGCCCTAGACACCAGTGCGTGCTACGGGCCACTGAGGTGGAAAGCAGCTTTGGGAAAAAGGACCTAGGGGTCCTGGTGGACACCAAGTTGAACATGAGCCAGCAATGTGTGCCTGTGACAAAGGCGGCTAATGGTGTCCCAGGCAGCATTAGGAGGACTGGTGTCAGCAGGTCGAGGGAGGTGAACCTTTCTCTCTACTCAGCACTGGTGAGGCCAAACCTGGAGTACTGTGTCCATTTCTAACCTCCCCAGTACAACAGAGGAATGGGCGTACTTCGAGAGAATGCAGCAAAAGGCCAGTAAGTTGATTAAGGGACTGGAGAATCTCAAGAGAAAAGGCTTTGAGAGCTGACACTGCTCAGCCTGGAGAAGGCTTTGGGGGGGTGTCTCATCAATGTGTACAAATACCAAAAGGGAAATTGCAAAGAGGATGGAGTCAGGCTCTTCCCAGTGGTGCCCAGTGAAAGGACCAGAGACAATGGGCACACTGAAAAGCAGGAGGTTACCTCTGAAACACTTTATTGCTATGAGGGTGGCTGAGCACTGGAATAGGTTGTCCAGAGAGATTGTGGAATCTTCCTCCTTGGAGATACTCAAAAGCTGTCCGGACATGGCCCTGGACAACTGGCTTTATGTGGCCGTGCTTGAGAAGAGAGGTTGCACCAGATGATTTCCAGAGGTCCCTTCCAACCTGAGCTACTCTGTGACTAGCACACATACCAATTTACTCCGACACTAAACCTACATCTTAACACTGAGGTATTCAAATCATCGTAGAACTAAGAATTAATAAGCAGAGTCAAGTATTTCCTTACACCATAAAGGATATACCTAAGTATCAAATTGCCTCGTAACATTTACGATCTGATAGATGAGAAATTCTTTTACTTCAGTTTCTCCCAGAATAGGGTTCTAAGGGTTCATATCTGCTTTGTTAATCATTACTTTCAAGTTAAAAACCAAAGATAAGGATGTGAAATAATCATATGTTATGTGATAGGAAAAAGCCTATATCTAGGCCAATATCCTGTGTGAAATCACACCTTTATTTTCCAAGTAAGATCAAGTCTCTTGTATAAGTGATAACCTTTGAACTCCTACCAAATAGCTTACCTAATAGTACTTCTACATTTCAGTTTTGCTTTACACAGTGCAGAAGAACATAGCCATTTTCCTCTCAAACTTGTTAACAGTTCTTTGCCCTGACAAAAGGTACCTTATAAGTGCAAATAGAGGTCAGGAGTTGCTAGTTGTTTAGGAAATGACATCAGAGCAATTTTATGGCATGTTGTCCAGAGACGGCAATGCCAGGAATGGTGCCACACAGGATGATGATAGCCACCAGCTCACAGATGGGCCAGTAGGTAAATACCCACAGGATGCAGGGTAGGGGACCAGTACCCTTGGGAGTTAATTGTGGAAAGGATCCACTTCTTGGAAGACCCATTTGTCCTTGTTAGTCTGTTTAAGAGCATATGTGAAGGCAAATGACATCATCCTAGTCTCTTCCTGGGAAAAAAAAAAAAGGGAATAAAGAGCTAGTTAAACTGTCCCAATACTTATAAATTATTTTTGCCCCATGGGAATGTGAAATAACAGAGTATTTATTTAAGCAATGCTGCAGTTCCTCTTAGGCGTGCTCGAGGATGGCATTTGAATCAGTAAGGGCAGCATTCTTTCCAGTGTGAAAGCAGTGAACAAGATCCTCTAGATAAATAATTTACTCTGTAAAGTACCTGCATTAATGTATCACTGCTATACTAACCACACTCTATCGTATCAAACCACTTTGTGCAGCAGGGTAAAATTGTTACCTTAAGTATGGAAGCTGAGCTTTCAACTATTTTAAGCAGTCTTAATGGATTTTAGAATTTTGGCTGCCCTTGTAGTCTCCTTGAAGGTCGCTCTGAGTGATGGCTGCAATGAAAAATTCCTTCTCTGTGACCTGTGGGACAGTTTTAAGCTGTGAGGTCATGAAAGCACTCTTATTTAAATGCAAGAGAAGAGGCCAGGCACAGATTTATTTTGAAGTTTGAGGAAAACTGCTAGAGAAATCATTCCCAATTTACAGAAAGAGGACTCCTGTTCCTCAGCACCTAGCATCTCTTGGGAACCAGTGGGCTGTAGGGTCTGACTTTACTACTGTCTTTGAAAATCTCCCTCTTGAGCAAAAGGAAAATGAGGGCAGGAACATATCTATGAAAAAGGACCTGGGTGTGGGAAGAGTGAAGAAACTAAGCACAAGGTGACAGGTGGTGTTTACGAAGGAAGACAATGTGTTTGGGAACTGATGGCATTCATTGTTTGAGAAACTCTGAAGGTCTAGGGTGCATCTCTCAACTGCAGGCAGATGAGCTGAGTTTTACACTGCTCTGAGTCTGCTGGGCAGTCTGAGGTGCTAAAAACAAGTGTAGCAGAGACCTGACTGTTAATGGGCACCTTGACTCCGGTAGGCTGGAGGGGGCTCACCTTCACCCGTGCAAAAGTCTTCACAAAGGCCATGAAGGCAGGAGCACTCCTGACAGGCTTTGAGAGGGTATGTCCTCAGGGACAGAGAGGATCTTGGCAGTGTATATGCTGTACTGTGAGAGATCTGCCATGCCTTCCCACCTGGGCACCAAATGTGCTCTTGTGCGATGTGTTTTTGTATGTGTGGTGAGGTATGGCTTCTCTCAGGCTGTAGAAGGAAACTCAGCTCCCACAGTTCTCTCTGATCATCATTACTTTGTCAAGTCATAAAAGAAGAAGAAGGTTTTGTCAGAATACTTTCCTGTCCTTGTCTTGCTTTCATGGTATGTTTTTCTGTCTTTGTCCTCCTGCCAGATGATCAGAAAGAGTCCATCATTGGTCTGAGCTGCAGTTACTAGTGGGATGCCTCAGGTGTAATTGTGGCTCGAGCATTTCATTTTGCATCCGTGCTAACTGCAAGTGCATCCAGGGTCCCTTATAACACATCAGATGGATATTAACATAACATTGGTGATTTGTCCAGTTACCAAAACCTGATTGTTCTCGAAGGCAGTGTTCATGATGTCTGCAGGCATAAAGCTTTCACAGCCTCTGAGCAGAAACCTTTTGTCCCGTATGAGCAGATTTGCTTTGGAGAGGGTAAGCTGGAGTTCTTGGAGGCCTGGCCAACGAGTTGTTTCCTTGGCTTGAAAAGCTGTATACCAGGTATCTGAACTGCAGCAAGGAAAAAATGAACAGCCTCTGTAGCAGATTCAAGCTGAATGTGTAATGTGCATTTAATAGATTAAAAGGTGTGTTTGAATTCAACGAACTTCATACTCCAACTATTCCCATTTGTGCTGTGTTTTGCTGATTATCTGCAAAGCACAGAGGAAAACATTGCAAGGTGGAGCAGGGATTTGGAGAGGCTGTCTGCTGTTTTCTGAAAAGCCATTCAGGAACAAGAGCTGGCTGTGGTTGCATGTGGCTGAGGAAGACTTCAAGAGACTGAGCATTTGTTTAAAAGATACAATATGCATAAAAACGTAGGATCAGGCCTGTGATATGGGTTTACTGTGATTTGAACAACTGGCTAATATTTAACTTTAAGTAAAAACATGTTTGGATATATGGACTGTTTTCTAATTCTTGTAGCATGTCTTCTTCAGCTCCAGTCTCTTACTATTTAATTCAGCAAATCCTAAACGTCTGTAGCCAGAGTGAACTTCTGCAATTGCCATTTATGTGACATGAGTACTTTGAGATTCAAGTCTAGCAAGCGAGAAATTACTTTTTTAAAAAAACTAGCTTGGGTACATCTCTTAGCAATCTTCTCCCACTGTGCAATCAAGAATATCTTTACTTCAAAAGTTTAGTCCTCTGTTTGTTGTGTTGAGTTCCTTGGTGTTCCCTTAGCCTATTGTGCTTGATTTCATTTTTACTGTGGGTGTAGTATTTTTGGTAATTGAGGGCATTATATTTAATTTTCTACTGTTTTAAACTTTTTCTTTTCATCGGAGCTCCAGCAAAGTTGTTTACCAGAGGTACATACTGTGAAGTACATTTTCCTGAGCTTTCCATGGGGGAAATAAATTGCTTCATGTGGGAAGAACAGGAAAATAATGTGATGCATTCATACTGCAAGAGATCTTTACAATTATTTTTTTTATTGTGACATATTCATCTTGTTACCTAAAGTTGGAAAACTTTTTCCCTTTTTTTTTTTTCCTAATACCTTTATCCATTTAGGAGACACTAAAAGAGAACATAAGACTATTTCCAAGTATGTTTGCAGTCAGTTTAGTTGTATCACCCATATGAATGTGGATTCTTTCACCCAATAGCAAGCACAGACAGATCCTCTTTACTGCTGGGTAGGCACAAAGGCACACTGGGGAACCACTGAGGGAAGTGGTTGTGTGGTGAAGTGTGTTGTGTCTGACCCACACACCTCTTCACCTCTGCATAACACCACAGAAGCAACGTTACAGATAGTTACAGAAGCTGTTACCATCCACTCCTTCAGTCTGGGAGAGCTGAACTGGAGACCTAACGGTATTTAATGTTTTTGCTGCCCCTTTATATTGACATTTTCCCCAATGTGCAGATCTTCAGATCATCTTGTTTTCTTCTTTCTTTAAGAAGTAGGTGAGGTCCCGTCAAACTGTCTGTCGGCTGCTCAGTTTCCCACACAGTCTTCTATTGATGTGTCTGCACAGTGATTAGAGCAGAAGTGCACTTTTGAAGCAGGAATGTATAGAAATACCTAAACAAACAGATGTACGTCATGCTAAACCTGTATAGCTCCTTCACAAATGTATGTGCACAGAAGATGGAAAACTGCCAGCATAAATATTTGTTATAAAGAGCTCCTTCTAATCGTAATATTTTCTTACCATCATGGAAAAGGAAGAATTGTCCAAATTAATACTGGTCTTTGTTTAATGTACTCTCTGCTACGATTGCAATTAGATTATTATGAGCTCCAAGTGATTTTAAAATCAAAGTTTCTCTGATGATAGATGCATATTCTAAACTGTGTGCATATTTTGTACCTTGTGATAGTCCAGAAACACCTTTAATGAACCAACTAGACAGATTATATAGTTATGAATTTCCCTTTGAGTTTACATCAGAAGGCCTCTCCTCCCTTTTTCAAACCAGAACACTAAGGATTTCGTGCATTAGAAGAAAACAGAGAAATTGAGA
Organism: Aegotheles bennettii; assembly: GCA_013398125.1. Classification (NCBI taxonomy): domain Eukaryota; kingdom Metazoa; phylum Chordata; class Aves; order Caprimulgiformes; family Aegothelidae; genus Aegotheles; species Aegotheles bennettii. The sequence goes on along the minus strand of VZRW01012712.1, from coordinate 134,181 downwards.
CTGTGATTCTGAACTACTGATACTGTGCTATTATAAGCAAAGACCACGCTTTCAAGTTTAACATAACATCATCTCCTCCTCTCCTTCCTTCAACCTGGTAACCTATCAGACTGGGAATCAGCATTATACTCCTAGTACTGCCACTGATGCCTGATGTAACATTGAGCAGTCACTGTCCCTTTCTTAATTTACTCTGTTGGATGTAGGTGATGGTTCCTTCTTTTTACAAGGCACTTTGAATTCTGAACACGGAACGCAAAATGCAGTTTTAAATGCAACTTTATTTGTTATAAGATGGTTTGTAATAATACCATGTAGATGAACCCAGGGGTATACAGAATGAAAAAGAAATGGAATTGCAGAAGTTTTTGGCATGTAATTGCATTACCACGTAAGGGGAGGGCTGTGGTTCATCCAGGTAATTATTCCATAAAGTACTGGGATGATGCATGCATCATTCATCATGTTGAAACTTCTGCTTTCTCGCAGTAAGCCAGGCATGCATTCAAGCAGAAATGTAATAACTTGTTGTTTTGGTTGTTTGTTTTTTTAATCACATCTTCATTAGCGTAACTTCCTTCCCAAATCAGTAGGACTAGTGTTGTGCCATTTAAAGATTACAATTATTTCACAATTTGTGTTTTTGTGTGTGTCCCCACTGCTTCAGAAACAATACAGTCCAGCAAAGATTGGGTTTTACAGCATGAATTACTGAAAAAGCCAGGACTTCAGGAACAATTGTTCTTTCAGTGGTTTTGTCTTCCTTGCAGTTGTTTCTTGCCACCTGTAGCTGGAAGAATAATCAGGAAATCATTTTACTATCGATGGATTATTTGGTCACGTGAGGGTTAATGGGACTGAAATGAGTTTTTGTTCTCATCTGGTCATTGCTCATATTCCTGAAAGTGAGATCAGATGTCTTTGCTCCACTTTACCATGCCTTTGATATATTAGAAATCCATGTTCAGTATTTCACTAGCAGCCATTTTAGTTTTTTGCTGAATCTGCTAACAGTATCCATTTCTGGTTTTAAGAACTGTTTCTGAAGTAACTAGGAGAATGTTATACTTCTTATTCTTCTTTACAGACATGACAAATGCTTCTTTCTAACCTGAAACATCTCATAGTAACCAAATGCTTTTCTGGATGTCTTTTTCTTCTTCCTCACTCGTCATATTGCAAGAAATCCCAACTTATACTCCTTTTGGCAGCTACAAATGTAAAAACTTATCAGTAAGAGTATAAAAATTGAGGCTGATTATCTAAATTGGTGTAGTCCAAAGAAGACCTAAAACTACACTGAATTTAAATATAATATTAAATTAGTAATGTAACACCAGATTGGCACCAGCATATTGAAAATCTCTGGGGTCTAGTATTGGTATTTCATAATGAAAAGTGATACTTCTTAGTAATATATACATGCCTTTCCTCATTTATACATTCATAGGCTAAAGTTTGTTGATTTGATGTAAAAACATCCCTCTTTGCATGTGTGCCTGTTTCAGCTGTTACCTTTTACATGAAATTAGCTTTGTCTTCCATATATTCTTGTGTATAATGTGCATTTTGCATTCAATACTTTATTAATTTGCTGTGTTGTTATTCCTACCATGTTGGTTGTTTTGTGAAAACAAAAAAGCATATAAATATTAGCAAAAGAATGAGTGGTGAAGTGTAAATTAGATGGAAAGTAATGTCTCGGATATAGAAGCCTTCAGTGCATTTACACTCAGCAACAACAGGAAAGCTGCTCCATACCCCCCCCAGTCTAACTACCATAGGCTTTATAGCTCTTACAGCACCTGATCTCTTCTCTCCTTTCAAAGTTAGGGTTTCTGAAGTAAATCCATAAATCCATCAAGTATTAACTCAAAACCTTTGAACATTGCTGCATAGTTCCTGTGCAACATCAGATTTGCTGTTGTAGTGAATAGAGACACACAAGGTAGAACAGAGATAGTACATCCGCTCTCGTATTATTTATGCCATTTAATCTGCTTTTGCAGATATATGAGGACTCTTTCCTCTTTCATTCCCCACACTAATTGTAGAGTCTCATTTTTCAAATCGGGACCAAAACATAATTTTGTAACAGACAATTTTTTTGGGGAAAAAACAAAAGCAACACAACAAAAACTCAACCTAGTCTTCTTCTAAAGAAAGAATCCAAGTGGTGGTCCATTAGATTAGGAAAGGAAACACATCAAAATAAACCAAACCAAACCAAACCCAAACCAACGTTATATTTTAAAATTCAAACACACTGTTACGAAAATAAACAGTTTAGTGATAAAGCATTAAGGTTGTTTTCCCTCTTTTGTTTTTATTAATTAAATCCTTAGTCAATTTAAAATCAGCAATATCACTACAATGGTATTATGCTGTGAGACATAATATTTTGACTTGTTCAGAAATAAGGGAGGGCATGCAGTATTTATAGAGACCAGTTACGAACTCTTAAAAGCAAGATTTTATAATGGAAGTGTTGACACAAGCTTAATTCTGCTGGCATAATAAATTCCATTATAGTATTCATTATAGGAATTTCCAGTCCTTTTATAGACTACGGAGTCTCTGGAAAGCAAATGAAATAAAGAATAACTACAATATCACACAAACTCCTCACAGTAATTACTTCTTAAAAGTGGCATATGTTTTGAGAATGTTAGTTTCATTTCCAGGAATCTTTCCCTTTTCTCATGAGACATTTCTCCCCCCTCCCCTTCCTTGTTTTGCCTTGAACTCATTGTCAGACATATATAAAGAATTTTTCTAGGTGATTTCAGGAAGTTTCAAGAAAAGTTTCAAGAACATTCAAGTGTGTTGGCTACGTTAATGTGGTAGCAGTCACATATTTTTTATCCCTTGTTTGACTGAAGAGGCTCACATTTGTACTAAGAAGCTGATGAAAGGTAAATTCCAAAGACTGAAGTGAACCAGACCACTTTCAGAAGCTCTATAAGGCCACATACACAAAAGGATTCAGCATCAGGTCCTCAGTGTTAGTTACTTGATATTATCCATCCATTTTGTTGTAGAGTGCGGTGGGAAAAGGTCTGTTAGTTCTGATGTAGCACCTGACTGGCCGTATGATGTCAGTGCAGTCACTGGTTTGGGTCTTGAAAGAGTGTAATTACATTAATGTGACACTACATCTGAGCTTATATGGCCACAGGAAGGGCTTATTAACTAGGAACCGGGCCATGCTGATATGGCTGTACTATTTTTGACTAAAGGCAGGTCATTCAACCAAATCATAAGAGCCTAGATCCCACGTCTTCCCAAACATGAATGGTTTCAGCTTCTTTATTTACCTGCTTCTCTGATGCTGCCCTAAATCCCCAGGCTAATGGCAAAAGCAGGGTGAAGTTACACTCTGCTATTTCAGCTGAATCTGTATTTCCATTTCATTAAAGAAAAAAACTCATGAGCTACAGGGTAAAACTAAACACAAGAGCAATGCTAGTGACATTTAGCTAGAAAGATGGGAATCCTGACTTTGGACCTTTGCCTTTAGCCTTTTGTGAAATCACTCTCACCTCAAAGCAGGCTGTGCACATCACAGCCCTGCTAGTCTGAGCCTCCTGAAGAGCAGAGGAGCCAGAACCCCTGTTTGTGACTCTATGTGAGAGTCACCTGAGGCTCTGCCATTGTGTGTGAGTCCCATGGACTGCTGTGCAGGCTGAGCCTAGGGTTTTGAACCCAGTGTGGGGGTGCTGAAGGTTTTCCAGGTTCTACCCTGCCCAGGTAGGGGGCAAGATTCTTTTGTGTGGACTGCTCTCTTGTAATTAGGGACCAAAATTCTGCCTAGCCCATGCATTTAGGAACCCAAATGCTTTTGTACATCTGAGTCTTCAGTATGTCAAAGACTAAAGACATGCCTTAGTCAGCAGGGGTAGAAAGTTTTGAGCTGATCCCATCGAGCCACTTTAAACCTGGAAATGAATGTTCTGGGGAAGACTGTGAGAAGACACCATACCTGATGGGAGATGTAATTTGAGCACATTTGCATAGTGCTTCAGGAGAGGTAATGAGTGACATCTCTCAGCTGGTGGGCTCAGAAACAAGAGGGTGCAGCCCTGGTTATATCACATCCAAGCCTCTACTGATAATCTATATGGTGCTGTACAAATTTGTTGTGTAAGTCTCTGGAAGCTTTGACGTCTTAGGCATGTCCTAAAGTCCATTAGCTTTAAATCAAATTAAGTGTGGGACTTCAGTATAACTTGATTTGTTTGAACTTGTCTTTGATTTAGGAAAGAAATGCAATTTGTTATAAACCTAGTGTTTTTTGGAAAAAGGATACAAAAGTCTTCTCTGAATGGCACCTTTTGATCTATCTAGGAAACGTGTGAGACTTGAACCATGTTTCTAATATTTTATTATTTTATTTCAGTAGGTGCAATCTGTGAGCCCTCTTACTTGTGTAAGTCACGATATGCCACTTTCTTGAAGAAGTTATATACATTTTTATCCACAAAGAATTTCACTATGTGTAAAATTGACTCCCACATATTAGCCCTGTGTACAACTTTAACTCCCTGTGTTTCAAATCATTCACTTGCTGGAAGTAATTGTCTCATTTTCTGTCTGAAAGCAGTTGCAGAACATGATAGAAGACATTCATGAATATGTCTTTTACTTGGCATTACAGCAAAGAGGCTGAACTGAATAATTTGACTCTCCCATATTTTACAGAAGGTTCTTTTCAGTTGCTGGACCTGAGCAGACTAGAGGAGAAGCTTTATTGTGAGGAATAGAAAGCCTGAATCCTCACAGAAAACATGAAAAAAACCTCAAACATCTCACAAATACTAGCAGGAAGATCAAGATGGACTTGTTCTTCTTGTTCTTGTTTGAGTATATAGTTATATATGAAATTTCTGTTAAGAAACTGCATTTAAGATGTTTACTTCCTAAAAACTGTAGCTCTAACTCTTCTTAAATCTTGGGTAGCTCCTCGAAGTAATTCAAGCATCCACCTGGAATCAGGTGGATCAGGTAGACAAGACAAGATATTAGGACAGATGAACTCTTTGGATGCTCTTTAATGGGCATAAAATTATGTTGTGGCTATGGTGACAACCCTATCAGAAGACAAGGGGAGGGTGCTGATGCTAAATGCATTATTGGGTGGCAGTGCAACAAGTTGTTGTCTTAAGGAAGTCCGTGGCAAACTTCTCTTTTCAGTGAGAATTCTACTTTTTATGGTTGTTAAACAAGTGGGAGGGTTAAGTTTGTACAAAGAGGGTAGATGGGTGAAGTGCTTTCCTGCTGCTTTTAATTCCCAGAGTTCCCTTTTTAGCAGTTATTCCAAGAAATGACTCAGGGAGTACTGGGCTATAAATAACGTTCTTTTACACTTAGGATACAAGGACTAAATGTTTAGATGATTGGCCTGATACTGGAGCTGTTCAAGCCTCATTTCCAAGCTGTGAGAGCTGACTGAATTTAATTAGGGACAGACAGCTGACAATTTGTGAGCTGTACATGCAGGCCATCTTTAGCTCACTGAATAGCACTCGTATTTGTTCAGCTTGGCAAATACAGTATTCCTTTCACCATTCCATAATATACATCCATTGCCTATTTACGTGTGCAGACACATTTAACTGAACAATGAAAATACACCATGCATAGTACACATTATGGGATTGCACTGTAAAGAAATAATAAACAGGGAACATCCATCTAGTACACTTCCATGGACATTTCTGTATGTTCCTTTTTTATCAGCTGCTAATATTACAGTCCTGAAATTTCAGGGAACAGTACTTAAATATATATATTCTTGCTTTAATGTGTGCTAAAGCTTAGAAGGTCACACAGTATTTTCAATCAGTGTATCCAGTTTATTAATAAATACATATTATAAAATAATAAATATATATAAATATAAATATTATAACTCCTCAAGCTACTTAAGACCAGACCTCTTCAGTGACTGAGTCACAGATGTATTGTGTCACTGTTGCATCTGAATGTTATACTTTCTTAAGACTGATTGCTCATCTACCTAAATTTTAGGCAATTTGTAGGTAATCAGACTAAAAAGATAAAATCTAGAAATGCAGACTGTTTCAGGTGAAGAATGGTCTTTGTGAAAAGTTTGAGAAAGAAAGTAGTTCTTAAGAAATGTATTTTCTTTCACCAGGTGTTATAACCTTGATATGCACTGTGGTGCATATTTCAGTGAACCACTTAAAGGAAAAAATAACACAGTAAGCTGACTGAATAGTGCATATGGCAGATTCTCTTTCTGTTTATGTTTTTGCCTTTTTGAAGAGAAAATAATGAGTTCAGGGGCGCAGGGGAGATTGATTGATGCCTTAAGGCAACTGAGAGAAAGCTTAAACGACAGTAAAATATACAGGACAAATGTATGTACATTATATTTTAATAAATTATATGATCAGTGAACACTTAGAAATTTGTAAGAGGCATTCAGAACCAGCTGAATAGATTATTTAGGTAAGCATGCATGTGAATGTAGTTTACAGAAGTTTTTATCACTCATCATTTTGTGCCCAAAGAAGTGAAATTCCTTTTGTAAGGGATCAGAATAGGCCAGTACTTAAAATCATGCACATAATTTATACTATAATTGTGATCATGAGATGAAGATTTTAGTATTTATTTTTTATTTATTTGCCTATTAATGTATCTAATATGTTTTTCTCTATTTAAAGTGGAAAAGTTACTCAGAAATAAAATATGGGACAAGTCTTGAGAATTTTTTTTCTGAAATGAGTCAATACTTAATTATGTTGTAAAGATATTAGAATTATTATAGACTTCGATCTCAAAACTGTATTTGCAAACAAGAATTTGATAAGAATTTATGATGGACTTCTTACTTTTTCGCACACTTATTTTTATCACTCCTTAGGAGAAATTGCATTTGGAGAAAAGAAAAACCTAATTATAAGAGCTTTTAGCTTCAGGAGTGAAAAATGCTCTAACCATTCTGAGTTATGATTGGATTCTGCTGCACCTACATGATACATCAGTGTCATGCCAATGCCTTTTTCCTATCAAAGTGATTATACCAGAGACAACTGATTTCTTCTGACTGCAGTATTTATATATGCAACCCAGACACTGAATATCCCACCTACACCAAAGACTTAATAGAATATCCAACTCATTCGTAACCATGAACATCGGGCATTAGATGTGAATACTTCTTCCACAATTCTATTTACAGATCTGCAGGGGTTTGGGGAAATGGTGGAAAAGCACAGGATCTGTACTGCAGTTTCTTGAATTTCTTCTCTAGAGAACTTTAATAGGTGATATAAGTAACTAGTGCTACATAACAATTATCATTTTTGTGCTTGTGTATCATTTCATGTCCAACAATAACAACAAATTAAAACTGAATGTTTGATTGTTCAAGTAACAGTTATTCACAACCCTTTAAGATATGATACATCATCGGGTGAGTAATAAAATCCTGGTGCTTTTACATCTATTTTCTACATTAAAAATCATTAGAATTATTTGTGTCAAGGTGGTCATGGTATTGTTATTTTGTAAGTCACTGAAATGAAGTTTATTTGCAACTGTATGTTGAGTTTTTTCTTGTAGCTCATCGCTGTAACACCTGAGCATCTTACACACAAAATTAATAGAACAAGCTTACATGAACCTTAAAATAATTCAAATACTCTTGACAGCTCCAGAATTCTTCTTGGGGTTTTTTTGCTTTTTTTTTCATAGAGCAGGAAAACAGGGTTGTCACATGGTGGTAATAGATGTAGTACTTGCATTGTGAGTGTCACTGATATTGGCAAGGCTTTTTCAAAGAAGGCTGTACAACGTTTTCTGAGGATGATCAGGTCTAGATCTGCCTGCTGTCCTTTGACAGAGGCTTTTCTTTGTTCCCGGCACACAAGAGCATTGATAATGGTGCTAACAACAATGAACCCACCTCTCTTTGTTGCATAGTCTCCCTAAGGATCACAGTTCTAGTACTTTGCTAACATATTGTTTTTCTTCAAAGATTCTGTAGCTGCTTATCCCGAGGTGGAGGAGATTCAAAGTAGCCACTGACATCAAACTTCTCAGGTCAGTTTTAAGTTGCTTGTAAGGATTATGCATGGGTTTTGGTGAACCTCTTTATATTGCAGAATTCTCACAGCTCTGTTGGCTCTATAAAGCCTTTATTAACAGAAGAATATATTCTCAAGATTGTCTACTCTATGTCCTTCTCTTCTGATATTTCAGTCTGTGTGCCAAGTGATGGACGCTGCAGCAGTAGCTGCCAAATCCCTGTCTTTTGCATCAGGTGTTGGCTTTTTTCTGTGTTTGTTAGTTACTAGCAAACTGTGAAGGAATGAAAAAAAACCACCTCTCTCATATGAGGTCATTGCTGTTTATGCAAAAGATCATAACAACCTCCATGTTTTCCACTTTGCTTCCGTGTTTTTGCTACCTCTGTCCCCTTTCCTGCCCCTAGTTTTCACTGTAGCGTTGTAAAAGCTGCTCAGAGTGCAAGGACTGCTACCCATCTGTTGGTAGCAGCTGGGTAGTACAGCATTTGATCACCAGTCCTTTCCCTGGTGAGACTCTCCTAATGCTCAGTTCTGATCTGAGTTTCATAAAGAACTTCAATGTCAGCAGCTCATTGTCACTGGCACATTTCATGGATGTGTCAAGAGCTTTCCTTTGCAAACGCTTACAGAAGGGCTCAGTTTAACATACATGAAGTCTTACGATAGTCAATGAGACCTCTTATGTACATGAAGTGCCTGTATAAACTTTTGAAGAGGTTACTTTAAAAATCACCTGAATATACATGTTTTTATACACAGTATTTTAATTTGTCAGTACCACTGCTGTGAGGGAGTTTATCTGGCACATGTTGCTTACTGGAAGATACCCAGACCCCGGCATTATCTGTCTGCTCTTTCACACAGATCTTTGTCTTGTCCACCCATGCAGATAAGTGAGGTGTGCCTCCTTGTTGTTCGCATATTTTAGTGAGCTCTGCAAGGTAGAGGAGCATTGTTAAGAACTATTTTCAGGTCACACATGCTATGGACCTCCATGCCCATGGGTCTCAAGGATTTCTAGGTAGTTCCACCTATGCCCCCCATGTTTAAAAACTAGTGTTCTGCTAACACACATGATCAGTAGCACCGTCCTACTACCTCATTCCTGGTGATCCCAGGCAGTTTGCAAAAGGAGAACTATGAGTGTCTTCTGTCCCATTATTTCTTGGGAACCGGTAGGATTTTGTTCAGATTTAAATCTTTTCCAGTTCTTTCCCCTACAGAAGTTTTGTAACACTTATTAAAGATAGTTTGGCCCTTGTTCCAGTCAAATCCTCAATGGTTCCTTTTGCTTTGGAAACAATTGTTAATGTCACCTAGGCACAGCCAAATACAATTATTGTCTGCTCAAATAGTAAGCAGAATGGATTGGATAAACTTGTCCAATTTACCATTTCTGGAGCAGAGTATTGTTTCCAGACCAGACATAACAGCAAACGAATCACTTTGTGATGAAAATATGACCAAAGATTGGTGAACCCTAGTTGTATCTTTGGATCAGTAAGGTTTTCAAGGAAGCCCCTGTGGTTTGCTTGCTCCTATTATTATTGCAGATTGTGCTGTTAATGTGTCTATAAAAATACCTATTAATAGCAATGATGAAGAGTGAGAGTGTAACTGTCCTCCAGCGCTTTCAAATATTTATCATAATCTTACACATCTGCTGAAACACATTCCCAGAAGCCTTTAATTTTAACACATTATTGGCAGAAATCCATTTGTTGCCTCCTTTTGCCACCTCTAACATCATTCCTCGGTGCTTTTATGCATTTGGTCTTTTCTATAACTACTAAGTGTCCACAAATATTTTCAAGACTAAACCATGATTGTTCACTTCTAGTAAAAAAAAAAATAATCTACAGGTAACAAATGAGGATAAGTAAGGAGGAAATAAAGAGGGAACCAACACTAAGCCAATGTTAAAGGCAGAGAAACTGAAGCTGCCATCCCATGCAGGGTAACTGTCGCTTTAGGGTTGTTGACGTTCCTGTTTGTCCAGCCTCGCCTTAAAGCTACAGAAAACTAACCTGGAAAGTAGGGAGGAGGGAGACCAAAACTCTTTCATAAAGCTTTTCACACTGAAATGGCTCAGCCAGGGTCAGAGCTGAGACAGGGAGGATGGCAGGACTGAGGCAGCCTGCAGGCAGATCAGCCTTAGGAACTACTGCCTCAAGCAGAAAAGAGATTAGATACAGCTTGTCCTTTATCAAGTCTGTGCCAGACCCAAGAATGAAACAAAATCTGAGCCCAAGCTCGGTGCCTAACACATAGAAATAACTCACCTCTTGATTTTTCCATTTAGTATTATTTTTCACTAACTGATTTTACATCTGCATATATAACTGTGCCCCAAAAAAGTATTTTATTTCTTTCTCCCCTTTGCTTTCATTTGTAATCAGCTTTTTGTGCTTTTATCTTTATTTGTGTATGTACATCTTGCAAACTTAGATTACAAAATAAGACAGAAATATAGGAGTTCAGATGAAAAATGCAGTGTGTCAGTTTTTAAGCACATAATAGACAGCTTGGCTTTAAAGATATTTTTATAATGTTAGAAGAATATAATAAAAATATGTAACTAAAATGGTATAAAACTGGATGTGTTTCAGTTAAAAGGACTATTTTTTGGATAGAGAAAGCTTATGTTCAAATACACATACAGTTTTGTGTGGCCAAAAGTGTAAAGGTACTACATGAATGGTTATATATCAAAGGAAACATACTACATATTAGTGCAAAAGAAAATACTTTCACTACAAAACTGATAATAAGTGGCTGTCTGGAGTGTTTAAAAAAATGGCAAAGTCTAGACTTCAAAAATATGTTAATTGAAACAGGTCTCTTTTTTTCTATATACAGTCAAACATGTAAGAAATGAGAGTTGGCATTTACTTGCAAAACAATGCTAAAAAGTATTCCAAGTTAAGTGATTTGGATGAAATGGCTCTGGATTATGTGGCTATCAGAGTAATAAAAGGAGAATACTAATTAGCATGTCAAATCTTTAATACCATACCAGTCCAATCCTCTCCTTCGGTAATTCTTTACTGTAGCCATAGTAACAAAAGAAGGAAACTTATGTCACCTAGGCATTTGCAGTTCCTTTTATTTTTCTTAAATAAGTCTTAATTTCTCTATCTAAGGAGTTCTGTTTTCTACTTGTAGCATTTGTAATTATACTTTCCTACATTTAAATATGACACAATATCCTTAGGCATTAATTCATTCCCACGTAGCTCATCTAGATTTCATTTTAAAAGGCTTGCTTTCGCTTTCATTATTTTATGAAGAGGTCTTCAAAATAAGCTTCAGTATTCTGAATCTAAATATATATACAATGAAAGTACTTACGTAGAATAGAATAGTTATTTTGAGATATGTACTAGAAATAGTTTAAAAGAGTTATATGCTAAAGCGAAAGACAGTTTTAGAAGGTGGTGATTATAAAGCTCCACGAAAAGTCTTAAAATGTATAATGAATCATAGATTAATTCAGGTTAGAAATGGCCCCAGGAGGTCTCTAGTCCAACCTGCTGCTCAAAGCTGAGTCAGTCCTGGGGTTAGCCCAGACTGCTCAGGTCTTGGTCCAATTGGGTCTTTAAAGCCTTCAAGGCTGGATACTGCACAGCCTCTTTGGCTGTTCCACTGCTTGACAGCCATCATAGTAAAAAAGTATTTTCATATTTCCAGTGGGACCTCCCCAGTTTCAGTTTATGTCTGTTGTCTCTTGCCCTGCTGCCATGGACTGTTGTGGCCAGGTCTTCTTGCTAAACTTACCACAGACACTGAGGGCCTGCTGTTGATTCATGCTAAAGCCATCCCTTCTCCCAGCTGACCAAGCCTCAGCCCCTCCTCACAGGACACCTGCACACCTGCTCAGCCCCCAACCATCTTGGCAAGCCCTCCACTGAAGTTGCTCCAGTTTGTCAATGTCTTCTCTTCCTGTTCAAGAGGCCCAAAACTGGACACAGTATCCTAGATAAGGTCTAACATGTGCTAAGCAAAGGGAATAGACAGGTCCCTTGCCACTATGTTCCTGATGATACAGCCCCAAACACTGCTACCCTTCATTACTGCCAGAGCATCTTTACCTTATGGTCCGCTGGGTCGTCTCTGCAGAGCTGCTACACAGTCAGTCAGTCCCCAGCCTGTACCAGTGCAAGGGTTTCATTCATTCAAGGTCTACATCTCTGCATTTGTCCTTGCTTTCTTTCTTACAGTTCCTGTCGGCCCATTCCTCCAGCCTGCCTAGGTGCTTCTGGAGGGCAGCCATTCCTTCAAGCAGATTGGCTGCATGAACCAATTAGGTGTCATCTGAAAGTTCAATGAAGGTGAACTCTGACCTCTTCTCCATGTCACTGAAAAAGATATTAGACAAGGGAGGTCCTAGGGTAAAACCCTGAAAAAAATCGAAACTGGCCTCCAGGCAGAGCATGCACCATTAACCACCCACCCTTTGGGCCTCAGGGCCCACACAGTATTTCACCCACCTAGTAGACCACCCATCCAGACCCACCACCCATAATATTCCAACTCAAATACTGGGATGCTGTGAGAAAGGAAAGAGTACTTCTAGATTATTTTTGAAACCAGAATCCATATTTCTGAACTACAGAAAAAAACTCTTTACTAAATTATACTGCAATATTTTAAAGTCACAGAACAATAAATATTTACTCTGACAAAAGTAAATTCAGTTTTTTGCATGTTTTATGTAATGCAGTTTGTTGATTTTTGTACAGTAAATAGCATAGCATTTTTTTCTTTCTATCTAGTATAACAAGAGTGAGAAATTATCAGAAGAAATGTATTTAAAGAAAATGTCACTATCAGTTTAAAATTACCATAACAAATGCATCATCCTGTTGTTGATCATAGTTGTTTTGAGAATGATCTCTATTAAAATCTATTTGTTCCTATCATAATCTGTGAAACTGTATAGGTGTGTAGAACAGAAGAGTTTAGGGAGTGGGAGTTTTGGGTGGGGAGATAACCTGAGCCATTTTTGAAGTAGGAGCCCTACAGCATTTGATGTGAGCAGCATGATGGCTTTTTCAAGTTATAAAGAGATATGTCTCCTCCTTGTCTTCTTGATGAGTGGCATCCCTGATTTGCTGTCAAAGATGCATAGAACTGTGTTCCTAATAGATTTCAGGAAGCATCTCCATCCTTATACAGTTTTCTTCACTGCCACAGTTAAAGGCACTTGCAGTTGTGACTTGGAGCCAGGCTCCAGTGAGTGAGCCAAGAGCCAGCTTTCTCAGTGCAGACAAACAGATTTGGGCTACTGGAAGCTGTCATACATTCATACTGAACCCCTTGTGCAATGTGCTTGTTTTTGAGCAGGTGACTGGAAACTTGGAAAATATCCTCTCTTCTCCACCCCCCATCTCCCCTCAAAAAAAGAGTTGGTACCTGCACAGCTGAGTCACGTAGGTTCAGCAGCATCCTACAAACAACCGAGAAACACAACAAGTGCTGCTGTCCACTCATCAGAAGTCCAAGCTCACCAGTCTCAGATTTCAATCACCCCAAATATTTGGCTGCAGCAAACCACAGTGGAATCCCCAGGAGAGGGACTTATGAACATTGGCCACACTTTCTTTAATATGTCTTATTCCCCTTTTTATCAGAAGTATTTGTTACATTTCCACCACTGTTTCCTTCTCAAAGCTTTTATTTCTTTTCAGATTATATATGTTACTACCTGAATAGCTTTTCTTTTCTAACTAAAGCTTCAATTAGAGGAGCACCATGTATCAAACCTGGCACAGATTATGTCAAAATGAAGGAATGCAAAATTAAATGAGAAATTTAGGTATATCAATTTAAGAAAAAATCCTCTGCTTGAAGTAAAAAATTATTTATATGAAAAGCCCTAAACAAAATCTCTCACGGGCAGCTTAAGTATTAAATCAAAAGAAAAATCTCAATTTACGATTTACATACCATACAAGTATTTATGCATGTGTTTGTTTCTTTTTTAATGTAGAGAATCACTTCATTATTCTTCCGTAACTACACGACCCATCTTCTATTTTACCTTCTTAAAAAGATTTCCAAATGTTGGGACTGACAGTTTTCACAGTGGAGTCCACATAAATACTTGTATTGTTTCAGGCCTTTTGCTGTAAATTGTTAGACAGTCTGTTTAGACTGTCTCTTAATTGCAGAAGAATGTATTTCTCCTTCTTTTTCATTCTTTGCTCGCTTCTGACAGGTTGCTTTCTTCTCCACCACCATCTTTTGCAGTGTGATTGTGTAATTCTTTCCTCTGAGTCATTTGAAGTCATGTGAAATTTTCCCCCCTCAAATTTTAAATTTCTTTTACCAGGATTTTCCAACATATAAATAATCTGAAGAATGTCAAGAGAGGACAAATCTGCAAGAACAAAGGTACCCCTAGTACTTGCTTTAAAGCTCTGTGTCCCAAAATGCAGCCATTGTAACTACCCTAAGTGGCCTCCTAACTTTGGAGCCACCTGCATTTTTTGTTGTTGTGTGTTTTTCTGAGCCTTCAGTATATTCCCACACTGAGATGGCTGTTCAGTTTCTCAAATGGAGCAGGCTTAAGTGGAGCTGGCTTGGAGGGAGTGTAGATTGAACCTGCAGCTGTCTTTAGCCACCCGTCCATGTAAAAAATATCAGTATTTCCTGAAGGTTTTAAATTCCTTTTTCCTGGGCATCCCACAGCTAGCCTAGTGTGGAGTGGCCCAGCCATAATTTACATTTAAGCCTAATTTGGATTTGTAAGCAAAGCATTCCTCAGTCTGTTTCACCTGAGGGGCTCTATCCAGCTGGCATGCTCTTAGCATTACTAATGCTTCAGGCTGTGCATGAAGTACAGCAGCACGAGGAGCTGGTGGGAGTCCTCATCCATTCCTTCAACACGAGTACGAGTAGGTGGTGTGGGCAGCCTGCATTCAGTCTCAGCCTGGCAAAAAAGGCTTATGCCCACCTTTCACCCCAATATTTCACCTAAAAGCTATTCCAATATGGCTTTCCCCTGTGCAACAGCTCTGCATTTTAAAGAAATATGTATTTATTTCCATAAGTGAATGGGAAGAGGTGGGGAGGAGCGTGCACAGAATCTGTGCCAGAATAGTCGTGTTATTTTGGTGTCCCGGGGCAGTAAGAGCTCTTGCTTGGGAAAAGGAGAGGCCTGACTTCTAGTCCTTGCTAATGGTTATTTTAAAGCTTTACCTGATGACTGATTAACAAAAAAATCATGAACGTTAGCCTCCTGGCTGTTGTAAATCTCAACTGGATACTTAATGCTACTCACAGATTGAAGAGGAAAGGGATTGACCTGCTTTGGTAGGAAGTGTACCTTCCTGCTTGCTTCTCCCTCTCCCTCCTTCCCTCTAACAGGTATTTTATGTCTTTTTCTGGATTTAGATTCTGAATTTAGGTTTCAGTTCTTGCATTCCCAAACTATACTGATACAAAAGAGCAGAAAATGAGATTTGCCCTAAGGCACAAAATGCAGCATATGCATTTAAAAAGCTTTGTGTGCACACAGCTGACTATTACAGTGGTATTTGAAAATGAGGAAAAAATGTTATTATGCACATTTGACAGCAGTGTGTGCAGAGCATGCAAAGAAGAACAGGTCTTGTGGCTTGTGTGTCTCATTCAGAATGCAAAGCAGTGAATAGGAGAGGTTAAATCAAGATAATTTGGACACTTCAGAGTGTTTGCATACCATTTGGTAGAATCACTTTTCGTAAGACTTTTTAATGTAAGGGTTCTTGAGAGGCAAAAGGCACTTAAATTACTGATATGTGTATAAATGTAAATTTTCTTAACAGAATATGTGTACAGTTTGTTTTGTTTTGTTTTTAAAAATTGCATTTTATAAATATTCTTACTGAAGATGTATACTCAGTACCTGGAATATAAAAGAAGTGCCTAACCTTCATAAATTTCCCAGTTTAAAACTCGAACAAGTAAGATATTATTGCAAAGCAACTACATCAGGATAAAAATTTAGGGGTTAGAGTATCATTAATCTAGCTCTCTGAATTAGGGCTAATTCAAGATCTTCCTTACACTGCTTAGAACATTATCTAATCTTTATACCATTGACTTCAGGTACAGCTGAGATGGGTGTGTGGTGATTGACAGGCTGCATAGCACGGTGGCAAATTAAGAGCAGATTTTTGTGCTGTTTGTGCATGGCAAAGACAGTATACAATCTAGAATTTTAGTGCTGTGATGAGACAACCGTCAGGAACTGAGATAATATTCTAAAAAGATACTTTTTCCCATTAAAGTAGGACTACAGATACGAAAAACTCAAACCTACAGGATATCTGTAGGTTGCAACAGAGTAATTTAGCCAACAGGTTGTTTCTAATCAGGTTAAAGCAGAAAAATTGTGAACTGTGAGGCAACTGAGGGGAGGATCCAAATTTGAAAGGTTAAGATTTATCACCAAAGTATATTTTCCCAGATTTGAAAGAAACAGAGAGGTCCTTTTTTTCACTTGTAACACCACTGTAAAAGTATCTAAGACAGTCCATTTACTAGATTATCTTGAAACTTCAGAAACTTGAAAGCATGTTACATGGGAAGTGTAGTACTGCATAAGCCCTCAGAGTTCAGCCAGCAAAATAAAAGGGAAATTTAATACCCCAATAGTATTAACATTGTATTTACAGCTGCTGCTGCTGCCCACATAAAAAAATGTTTCCCAGGGGCTGAGATCAAAGGTACTGCCACAGTGTGACATACTGTGGGACTGCACTATAATAATTTTACAGATTTAACAGATTGTTTCCAATGAAAATGTGTGTGATATAAACTGCAGGTGTTCACGAACAGAGAATGAAGGAATTTTTTTTTCTTTTTAATACAGGTTAAATTTTAAATTAGCTACTTGCTTCAGCTGTGCAATAGCCTCCTGTTTGATCCTAGAAAAGTGCCTCCTTTCTCTATAATTTTCAAGGAGCACATATAATCCAAATATCTTAGAATTTTGGTGAGACCTTGAATCCTGTGTAACTGCTACCCTACTCTTTCATATTAAACCAATAGATTGCTAGCAGTTTGTTGTCTGTGTTTGCTATGAGCTTTTTAATTTCGTTTTTGTAATGCTGTTAGATACCCTATACATAAGGAAGTTTGTATGCAAATAGAAGGTTCTTTACTAAAATTGAGGCAAAACCCCTACAGTTATTGTACTTTGCAGAATGGCTTAGCTGAAGGAAATTAGGCTATCCCTCTTTGTTTTATTTTCTTACCCTGATATAGATGAGGGAAGCATCATATCCAAAAGGACTTAGAAATGGCAGCAGGCTACTTGCCAGATGCTATGGGTACGTCATCGGAATAGTGCACAGGCACTTAGCCTCCTGACTCTATTAATGTTAATGGGAGTCAGGCAGTTCAGCCTCCATACACCATGCTCCAAACATATCCATTGAAGTCTGGCAAACTAGCCCTGAGGCTTCCTTGTAAAAGTCTTTGAAACTGCTGCTCTTCTCCTCTAAAATTTGTAATGAAAAACAAGCCAGAAAGCTGCCCACTATACAGCTGTTTCCAGCCAGAAGCTGTGCCTGAATATAGATAGGTCTGATGTTTTGGCATACAAGCAAAATCAAAGCACTGTGAGGGGAAGAAGGGTGATACAAGGGGTGCCTGCTTCCCACGGGCAATGAACTGGCTGGCTTTGTAGATGCATCTTCAGGCAGGCATTTTTTACACATTATATCAGAAGCTGCTGAGAAACACCTGAGCCAGGCACCACAGTTCACATCCCCAGCCCTAACAAAGCATTGCTGATTTATTGTGTTGTTCTGGTCTGGTGCAAAGCGGCTGTACAGCCAGTTTATCTCTCTTCTGGGAGTGTGGAAAGATATTCATGTATTACAGAAGGCTGACCATAAAAATCCCCCTTTCAGCTCCTCTCTCATCAGGGAGAATGACTGCATCCCTACTGCCCCCAGTTATGTGGGGAGCAGGAACTGGGGGAGCTGCCCTTATGCAGCTGATCAGCTGGTTATCCATGAGAGGAGGAGACTCAGCCACAACTGGGAATAGGGCCCTAGGGAGCTTGTTCTTCAGGCCTTCTGCCATGTGTGGTCTTATCTACGATAAACTCTGAAGGTAATATTCATTCCCACGTAGATATTGCAACAGGATGGCAGATGGTGCAAAAATGGTTTCTGGAATGCAAATAAAAAGGGGCAGGAAGCCAGCCTCCATTGCTTTCTTACCTGTACCTCCGTAAATTTGAATTATTACTCCCTCCCATCATCAGAGCTACTCGCTATGAAGCTCCTGGGAGAAAAAAAGAGTCAAGTTCTTTCTTACTTCCAAGGATACCCTAAATTGCTTGACTCTTCAAATGGATAAGTGAAGATAGATGTTCCAGGTTAAGCCAGTTTGTAGTTACTCTCTTGCATGCTCAGAATCACCAAGTTTTTAACAGTGGCCTATTTTTTCCCTTCCTGTATTCCTGCAGCTGTGTGGTCCCCTGCAGACTGGGCTGCCTTCCACAAGCCATAAAACAACTTGAGGACTACCCTGATTTAGGCTTTGTTTAAAATTCATCTTAGCAGCAGTCATTGGCCAGAAGTGCAGCAGTGCAGAGTAGCAAAATGCAGACATATTGCAAGTAAGAATCTGCCCCAAAATTGCTTGATTTTAATCAGGTGGAGTGCAAGATATGTCAGGTAACAGATTTTCTGATAGGAGAACTTGTTCCAATTTTTCATGGCAGCACAGAGGTATAGTTCACTGTTTACTTCTTTGTCCTCATTAATACAAAGTATCTTGCAGAGAAAATATGTGCCTGGATAGGGGAAATTGAACTTGATGCTTTAGGCTGTAATGTGATCCCTGCAGAGAAAGAGGTCTCTCCTCACATGCCCTGTGCCATTACACAAGCAACCCTGTTTTGCACAAGCAGTGTTGTGTGTGTGCTGAGACAGGAGCCAGCAAGAGTGAGTTTACTGGTCCTTTCATGTCACTCACTGACTGCAACAAGGAGCTGGAGGATAGATGAGAGCAAATGTGTGAAGGTCTATGTGGCACACTGTGTCCCTTGCCACCATGGCAGGCCACGTTTCTACCTCTGCTACCCTAACCTGCAGGATTTGTTTGTCTGGCTGTCTGTCACTCAAAACAATCTTGATTTGCTCCGCCAGCAATTTTGCTTGCTGGATAAGTACCATCCACTGCCACTTGCTGTCTCTGGGAGTAAGATACTGCCACTCCTTTACATGTAAATAGTAATTCTATTTTTAACTTTTTCATTTTTTCTTGACTCAAGACATAAATTGCAGCTTATATTTTTCTGCTGCTTCATGATTTTTTTATGGCTTCTACTAGAAGTGTGGTGAAGTAATACTTCAATGAATAATATTTTTAATTCTCCAGGAAACCAGGTAAGCATTTTGAGAGGTCTCTAAGCTTTACATGTGGCTTTCAGGGATGGTGCAGAGCTTTCTATGCATGTTTTAGAGGTGTAACCTTTTTCTTCCAGGATAAATAAAATGCAATCCAAAAAAGACCCAGATTAACACTTCATCAGCAAGAGTGACCACAATGAAACTTTTTACCTGACTTCCTGATGTTTGAATGATTGAAATTAAAACAGAACAACACAAAAATTTTAAAATAAAAAAAATGTTTATGCTGTTTTTCAGAAAACTCTGATTATTCACAACTTCACCAGAGACAAATCATGCTTGACAAGTTTGGTGGCCTTCTGTGGAGGGTTTTCAAAGCTGGTGGATAAGGAAAGAGCAACTGATGTCATTTATTTGGACCTGTGCAAAGCATTTGACACCGTCCTGCATGACATCCTTGTCTCTAAATTAGAGAGGCATAGACGATGGATGGACCATTTGGTGGGTAAGAAATTGGCTGGATGGTCTCACTCAAAGAGTTGTGGTCAACAGCTTGATGTCCAAGTGGAGATCAGGGATGAGTGACTTTCCTCAGGGGTCGGTATTGGGACCGATGAAGTTTAACATCTTTGTTGGTGACATGGATAGTGGGATCGGGTGCATCCTCAGCAAGTTTGGCAATGACACCAAAATATGTGGTGCAGTCAACACGCTGGAGGGAAAGGATGCCATCCAGAGGGACCCTGACAGGCTCGAGAGGTGGTCCCATGAAGACCACATGAAGATCAACAAGGCCAAGTGCAAGGTCTTACACGTGGGTTGGGGCAATCCAATGCACAATCACAGACTGGGTGGAGAATGGATTGAGAACAATCCCTGAGGAGAAAGACTTAGGAGTGTTGGTTGATGAGAAGCTCAACATGAGCCAGCAGTGTGCGCTTGTAGCTCAAAAAGCCAATGGTATCCTGGGCTGTATCAAAAGGAGTGTGACCAGCAGGTCGAGGGAGGTGATTCTGCCCCTCTACTCAGCTCTCATGAGACACCACCTGCAGTACTGGTTCTGCAAGACTTTGTATCATGTGCAGAAGACTTTCAATTGTTTGTTTGGTTTTTTTTATTTGGTTACTGGCATATTGAAAAGGTGAAGGAATTTCCACTGGCTCAGTGACCTTAGATTTTTTCCCATTGTCTTTGAAAACAGGTACTCTGCTAGATGGTTTTAGTCCACTTGATTATAAAGGAAGGGCTTCAGAAATGCATAACTGGGTTCTGTGAATGGTTTTTTGTATGTCCAGGTAGGCTTATTTTGCTAAAAGTTGAGAAAAGGTAAAGATCCTGTGAACAAAATTAAATCCCGCTGCATATTTCTGTGAAGTGGGAATTCATTGCTAGAATAAGAGTTTTAAAAAATCATTTAAAATCTGAAGTAAAAGATTCCCATGTTCTTAAAATCATAACAATGATTGTACAAAAAAACCCACCGAACTATCTTCTTGTTCTTTCTGGAAACATACAGTAACAATGTGGTATACAGTTACAATATGTAATAACTGTTCTGGTTTTTAATTTTGTTTCTTCTATCAGTTCTTTGTTAAGTTATTACAACTGATGTTTATACAAACTAATGGGTTTTTTCTTGAGAATCAGCTTTATTGTTTTGTTTTTCTCTTTTATCCTGATGAAGCAGAAAATTTCCTCCATCAGATGTTTCACTTTGTTTTCAGAAGAATAACAAAGCAGGTTAATTTACCAAAGTTGGAAGATGCAGAGTAATGTCATTTTACCTATATTTCAGCAACTATATTTTTCAAACAGAAAACTGAATCATCAATCAATGCCAAAAATTTGTCACAAAAATATGCATCTTCTGCACTCCCTAGCACCTATGAAACTAATAGTTATTAATTCTACTACTTCTAAGCTGAAAACCCACTTATTTGCATTACAAATACAGGTTAATATGTGGTATAAGAGTTAATGGATCTGAAACTCATCTCTATTTTGAGTCCTGGAATAATAATACATAGTTATGCTAATTTCATGAAAAGTTGACAGGTTGGCATTGGGATTTTCTAATATGTGAGTGGCTCAAGGTTGCATTGAACTCTTCAAACAAGCATACCTAGTAGCCATACACAAAGACATAATGAAGTGCAAACAGAGAAAGAATATAGTAATATGGTTTGCTAAAACAGTTTGCAAAATGTAAGGTAACAACATTATACAAAATATTTATATTTTTGTCAATAATTTATTTGTGAAACAGAAATCCCCCTACCTTAATTCTTAAGGCTTGCTTGTTACATATTTTCAGGATTTGCAAGATATAAAAAAAGTGTAATTACTATGTAAATAATTTCATTGTCTGTGTAGTAAAAAAAATGTCACAGATAAATCTAATCACATCTCTGATAGGTAAGTATATTTGTATATCTAGCACAAAGGTCTCCCAGCTTGTGCAGAGTTGTGAATTCACATTCCTCTTTCTTCAGCAAGTTGCTAAACTGTGATCTTCATTGTCACAAAAGGTAAGGGTTTACTTTAAAGTAAGAAAAATCTGCAGTGTGTGAAAGGCTAGGAAAAAACACAGTACACTACAAATGTTTTAAAATATTTATGTAGCCTCTGAGAAATTTAAGAGGTGATTTAATGTTTTTGTAGTTTTTCTGTCTAATGGGAGCTGAGAGACAAAGAATAGTATTGCTGGATTTATGGACAGTCCACTTGTAACCTGTATCAAAAGTCAGCAACTGCTTGTATGCTGCTATGTATCTGCCTGGCTTTTTGTTTTGTCTCTGTGTGTCCCATATCTGAGTCATCTGTGTCTTTGGCAATTTTGAAAAGAATGTTCTGTGGCCAAGATCCAGAAAGTTTTGAAATGGCAATTTTGAAACTGCAGCAGTCTCCGGTTGCCCTTAAGGAAGAAGCACTGTAAGACACAGACAGGTACTGTTCCCTGGCATTCCTTTTCCAACCTCCTTTATTTGGTTTCATCAAATTTAATAAATCCAGTGCCAGTGAATGTGATAATCTGGCAAGTACAGCTAATCAGATAATTAATGGGATACTGAGCTGTGCTTAAATTCAGTTCTGTTACCAAGACAAAATCTACAGATTCTTCTTTTAAAAGAACAAACTAATTGTTCCCACAAAATGTGGTCACAGTACATCCATACCATCAGTAGCTTGTACGTCTCATAAACTTCTCAGAAAGAAAACATTGTATGAACAATAACTACTTAAAAGGAAAATAACAATCTAGTCAGGGGTCAGAATATTCACTCAGGTTTTGGAAAAATAAGGTTGAAGTCCCTTTTCCAATCATAGAATTATAGAATCATAGAATCATTAATGTTGGAAAAGACCTTCAAGATCATCCAGTCCAACTGCCTACCTACATCACCAATAAACCATATCACCCAGTGCCACATCCAGACGCCTCTTGAACATCTCCAGGGACGGTGCCTCCACCACCTCCCTGGACAACTTATTCCAATATCTAATCACTCTTACAGTGGAAAAATCTTTCCTAATGTCCAATCTGAATCTCTCCTGTTGTAATTTAAAGCCGTTTCTTCTTGTGATTTCGCTATGGGCACAGCAGAAGAGACCAACCCTATCTCACTACAGCCTCCTCTCAGGGAGTTGTAGAGAGCAATGAGGTCCCCCCTGAGCCTCCTCTTCTCCAGACTGAACAACCCCATCTCCCTCAGTTGTTCCCCATAAGACATGTTTTCTAGTCCCTTCACCAGCTTTGTTGCCCTTCTCTGGACATGCTCCAGCACCTCAATGTCTTTTTTGAAGTGAGGGGCCCAAAACTGAACCCAGCACTTGAGATGCGGCCTCACAATTAAAAGGTTTGAACCCTACTTAGCTATCTGCAGAGGGAACGCTTTAAGCCATGCAATGGAAAAGTATTATGTGATGAAGCAATCTCAGTTTTGCTTGTGTAATTGTTCAATTTGCCATTTAAATGATGACATGTTTAATATAAAATACAAAGAGTTGTTGGCCACTTGTCCCCATCCTGGATGAATGCTCTTAGATTATGTAGTTACATTTGTACTCTCTGGATGCAGATGATTCTAAAATGGGTTATAATCTCTTTGTTTCTCTTTCTCACTGACCTGGGAAGTAATTTTTTCACACAAGTGAAATTACTTCCATGAAGAAATATGCTAGAGAGCCCTGTAAACTTGCAAAGTTTACTACTTTTCTTGTCTTGTACCTTCAGCAGAGATAGGAATTTAAAGACACATTTTGTTCCTTGGCCAGGAGCTCCAGTAACGCATGGTGCTGCTCCAGTAGAGGAGATCCCTCCCTTCTCTCCCAGATAGGTGGGATTTAGAGTGGGGATTGGCAGGGTTTTTTTGAAGAACACAGATAAGAATGATAAGAAAAAAAGAACAATTCATTGGCTGAGAAATCCTGGCAAGGAAGGAGATCACCTCCTGGTAGGGCTCTTTGTTTAGCTCTGCCAAGGTTTAGGCAGTTATGGGTGAGCCCAGAAGCAAACCTTTCCCTTTGTGCAGGACGAGTTTCAACTACCTGCTTAACCCTTTAAAGAAATACAGGTACCTCAGAGGGTAGGTGGGAACCAAATGAGATTTCTGAGAATGAAACTTTCAGACTGATGTGTTCAAGCTGCCTAAATATTTTCATGCTAGCTCATCACTAACTGTGGTTTTCTAAAACAAGGCAAATACATAAGAGCAGATGAATAAAACACAGTTTCTGCAAACATTTAATTCTTTACTATTTCCAGGAGCCTTTTACAACTCCATAGCAATTTTTCATGTTAGTTACTGGTTAAGTGTAGGAACAAGTGTAGTGGTTTAGAGCCTAGAAATGCATGGCTATTTCTAAGCTGCTCCTGTTCTACAACAAAAAATTCTTCTATATCCATGGATATTGTGTACAGCACTGAGTACCAGGAATGATTTGTCTGGCAGTATTTCAGAAGAAACTAATCAATTACCAGTTGAAACTGCAAATGGGTTTAGTCATTTAAATCCCTGTCTTCAGATTTAGCTACAGATTCATATGTTATATTAAGCATAATAAAACCCCATCTTTTAAATGTGCAAAATATCATTATATTTTGGACACCATAGCAGTATTACATGGGTGCTAAGAAAATCCATTTACAAGCATTACTTTAATACTATTTAAATGAGAAAGAATAACTTGGCAAAAATTGTTTTTCCAAAGAAAGTCCTTTGATACTCTAATATAAAAATCCTGAAAAATATTTCATTTTAAATATTTAAAGACAGCACATCAAATCTAAGAATCAAATTACTACAAGTAAATTCATAGGCATGATGAGCAATTAAGATAATGCCTATTTCCAAGTAAATGGAAAGAAAAATGTGCTGTTTTAGTACTTCTTGCAATCATTTCAACCTACTTCTATGTTAGTGTGATTGTAATTGCCTAGGATGTTATTCCCTTCTAATATGATCAAATTAGGTGCAAAATTATAGGGGTTTTTTTCTGGTTTTAACATCAGCTGCAAAGTAAGTGTATACATCTGTATTTTGTTAAAAAGAATATAAGGACTATGCTTGTTTAATCTGCTTCCGAAATAAGCATCTTTCCTCTGTTATGTAGATGCTTTTATATTTGCCTTCTATTGCTTTTCGAATCAAGGGGGCCTGAAAAAATCTGTTCTCCTTGAAACAGTAGGTTGATGAAGCGGGGTGTGATTTGCCCACCACCCCCATATTCTAGTAAGCCATAATGATATGGCTATATATTATTCAGAGCCAACATCAACATTACAATAATACGTACAAAAAGTTGTCTGTGATTTTATGTGACACTGTTACAATTATTATTAGAATGGAAAAGATAAATTTATTGCCTTCTTTTACAAAATCCTGCATGGGTACAGTGTATCCAGTCAGTAATGTCTGTTATTTATAATCTAATTTCAGATGCTTTTGCAACAGTAGAATAACATACAGTTTGAAAACCACCAGAAGTAGTTCCACTTCCCTTTTATTTATTTTTACCTTGCTTTAGTTAGAAAGTGTCAAAATGCATGAGAAAAGAAAAAGTGCTATTAATCTTCTAACTTTTAAAGTAGTGTTCTGGTCAACCGATATGTCTAATGCTATCCTCTCCTGAATGCAAGCACTTGGCAGTGCCAAAGGCCTGGGCAACTTAGAAGAACAGACAAACAGTGGGTGAGCTTGGTTGAAAATACAAATAAGATATTTTTTTTTTGGTTGTGAACAAATCACAAGACCTAAGGTCACCCATAAAGCTGTAGGCCAACTCGGACATTAAATAGGAAAAGAACCTGTGCCTTGGAAGGACAGGGACTGCAAGTCCCAAGATAATCGACAGCCAAGAGAGGGTGTTTGCAGAACTGGAGCCACCTTGACATTTCTATTGCCTTGGTCTCAGGCTTCTCCTGCATCAGCAACTGATGAACCTCTTGCTGTTTAACCCCAAAGGTATGCTGGCAGTGGAGACTGCAACATACCCTCTCCAGACTGTTGAGAAACAATTGGGATCTTTGACTCCCTCCTTCCTCCTCCTCCTTTTCTCACACCACCCCTACTTCCATGTATGTTACATCCACATTTTGTAAGAACTAAAATGCACCTTTTATGAAAGAAACTTCTCGACGAATCTGTCTGTGCACAGTAACAATATAAAGGTGCAAAACTGATGTTGAAATATATTTGCAGCAAATGTGATTAGATTCCAGTGAGTTGATTTATTTGTCCCTGGCTTATTTCACTTTCTTATTGTTTAGTATTTCTTCCCTGCTTACAGTATTTCCTTTGTTAATTAGATGCTTGCTTTTTAATAATTAAATGCATGATACTGTCCTTGATAGTCGACTAGTTACCATGGCCATGTTTCCCTTGGACTTTTAAATACAGAATATTTAAATACTTTTAAATACAGAATTCCTGTTCTTTGCCTATGTGAACAAGGGGAGGAAAAAATCTCCTGTGTTTCAGCACAAAGGTACCAGTGTGGGAAAGTAGGCGGGGGGTGCAGTGCTGGCACATGGGGCTGCTGCTTCTGTGGTCCCCTGTTCCAGGATTCTGTGCCGTGTATAGTATCATCTCCAGTATGTGGCTTCAAGTAGCCAAACCTCCGTGCAAATATGCTGATCAAAACCAGGTGTGAGCGGAACTGAAGGACCACTCTGGCTTTCACGGCAAGTACAATTTTGTGGTCTATTGTGAACTTCTGCGCTGGCTATATTTGATAACTGTGGTATTTATAATGAAGGGCTAGGACAGTGGTTTCCATGCTCTGGACTGTGAGGCTCTGGTATGTGGCCTTCACAACTATGTTGAACAAAATAACAGCTATGGATTCACAAGGACTGGGCTTAGTGTGCTGAAGTTGTTTCCCTGCCTTGCTCACACGCCTGCTGACCTACAGGAGATGCTGAATAATTGGGCTAAATAAGGAAAATGTAGTTAGTCTGTTGGTAGCTTCAAGAACATGACACACAAGAACAGCAATCCTGATGAATTTCAGTCCCATTGAAGTGAAAAGGGAACTTGCTGCAGCTTGTTGTTTTTATAGAGCTTAAACATCAAGTATTTTCTTTCTTTGCCTTCACTTTCCTCCTGACAAAATATGTAGGCCCTACATTAGCAGTCAGGATGGGGAATATGAGTGATTATTTCCACAAGAACACAATGAGATGTCTTTAGTTTGGCACAAAATATGCTTCTCTTTTTCCCCAGGCTGCTGCAAAGCTAAACATGTATGAAGACTTATCTTCACTTGTGTAAATATTCATTTTGGGAATTTCATTAACATAAGCATATGTTTTAACCTCCTTCATTCCAGAGAAGATTTTGCATGCTGAAAAAGAATATCTATTTTGCAATGTACATAGTCCTCTAAACTGCCAGCTAACTTCTGTGGCAGAATAATCAGAGGTTACTACTTGACTGTTAAAAGGGGAGGAAAAAAAAATGACGGAGACCCATTTTCCTGGGATGTTTTTATTCTGTTGCAATGTGCTCTGAACACACTTCTCATGCTCTAGTTGTGAAGCTTTTTTTTTTTTCCCAATTCGGCAGAGAAAACCAGGATATGAAGTATTTTTAGTGGCACTAAAATGGCTTGTAAAAAATAAATCCCGAAATGATAATGGTGTGATTCTTACACCTAAGTGCCAATCCCAGAGATTTTGACAGGAACTGGGCATGGGATTTGCCTGATGTAGAAACCTGCCCCTTAGTGTACCTTTAAGTTCCTTTTAAAATCTTTGGAGAGAAAGAGACAACTTTAGGATGTTATTCTTCTTACCTGTTTCAGCTGCCTTCTTCATGGTGAAGTGAATTACTCCCTAGTGTCTACAAAGGGAAAGTAGTTTAAATCTAGACAGGTAAATTTACTGACATAATTGTAACCACCCAGGATCCTTCACTGATTCTTTAACACTTCGTTTAAAAAAAAAAACCCAACAAAGAACAAAACAGTTGATTAAACCCTTGTTGCTAACTCTGTGTTAATGCATCACAATGGCAGTCAAAACAAAGGTGTCATTTTGCTAGCTGCAAATGGAGATCTAAGATGCAGAAAGATTAAGACCAAAACTTTTGCTGATTTTAAAGTGATTCAGTGTCTGAAGTAATAAAGATGTTGTCCAATACAGCTACAAATGGGGGGACTTGTGAAAGAAATGGGGCTTCTGTTTTCCCAGTAATTCATAAAAATGCTATTCATGCATTTCGTCGGTAATGGGGATCACTGATAAATGTGAATAACTTCCTTAAACAACCAATCAGGTTTTTAAAAAAGTTTGTCTTGATATGTTACCTGCTACCACTGCAGGTAGGGTGTTTACATAAATAGTGTAATTAGAAGTTTCAGTCTTCTAGGCAGCTGGAGTATTTTTGCTGTTGTTTTCTCACTCCATTCTCCATAAAAATGTTAGAAATGGTCAGAATGACCTGGGTAATTACGCAGTGTGTTAATTCATTCTAGGTATCAGGTTTTGTTTGTTTTTAACACCCACCCCCCATCCCCAATCCCCATTCTTTATCTTATGCTTATGCACAGGCTGTTACAGACTGGATTTTAATTACTTTCTTTTATTTTCTTTTAATGGGAATAACGAGATTTAACCCAAAGATTTCCTCATCTATAAAACTCTGAGGAAGTTATTAGTGAAAAAAACAGTTCAACACTTTCTTGAAACCCTTAAAAATTAATAGGATTTTACTTAGATGTGTTTTGTCTGATTGTCTTTTATTTTTGGAAGTTTATCCAAGAACTTGCTTGAGATCCTATCTGTTTTGCGGAGGACATATATGTTATAACATCTTCATGAACATTATGACTTGAATTTCATCTATGCTTTAGCTACTTTTCCTGAAATGCCCTGTATTTTAGCTGAGCTGTGAATCTCCAGCCAACTTCCTAAACCTGGTGCCAGTATTTTGGGTTTATTCCTACCCTACCTCCCTGTCAGACTTCAATGTGCTGTTACAGCCATTCTGTACCAAAACAGATGTCAGTCAGTGTCTGTCTTCCTAGAAGAGCTCCTCGCATTGCTAATTCACAAACCTGGTGGGTGATAGAGATTAAAGCTTCACTGTAGTTTATGGTTTCCTGATCACCTCAGGCAGTTTCACTAGGAGCTCTTCCAGAGGCTTTTAAGTTTTGTGCCATGTATCTGGACTCCTCTGTAAGGAGGTAGCATACATTTCAGGCTTTGCAGCAACATGTGATTAATTCCAATACCACAAGTTGGATGTGGGCAAACACTGTCACAGCTTGTATGGATCTGCAGCATTTGGCAATAAATTACATTTTGTAAAATAAATGCCCATTTCAAGCACATCCACTTAAGCAGTATCTGAAGACCAGCATTTCTGATTAATTTCTATTTGGTTCATAATGCACAAGGAGCTTATTCCATTTGTCTCTAAAGACTCAGTTAACTGGAGCCTTAAGTGTCTTCATTGTATGTCTTGCATTGTTTTTTTTTCTTACTGATGGAGTCTTGGAAGTCAGGAGTTACACACAAGAGTGGCATCAGCCTGATGGGTTGTGTTAATTGCATGTTAAGGACCAAAATGTGAAAAAATGTGAAACCATGTCCTCCACCCTGAAGAGTAATGGAATAAGGCTGCTGTATTTCTGAGTTCTTTACCTCTGGATTAAGTCAATTATTTCAGCGCTATAATAAAAAAGCTTGTGTCTTGGACAATAATTACCAAGTAGACACTCTTTAACAACCAGAACAAACATCTGGATCATGTTGACTTTTTTTTCACCATGGCAAAAAGGGTGAATGAAATATAATTCCTGCTTTCTGATGTCATGAGGATTCCTTCATTCTCTCAGCAGCTGGAGCTCCTGATCCCTAAGCATTTATATATTATTTTTTTAAGTGGTGCAGATGTTATGTGTTTTTAAAATGAATTGACACATCTTACTAGGAAACAACTTCTGTGTCAAATAGCGTAGATAAATTAATTAGTGTTTATGTGCAGTCTTTTTGGTTAGTCATTATTTTGAGCAAAATATAAAACATTGATGTCATTGTAGGATATATTAGGAGTATCAGCATAAAGTAATTGCTAATTACTTATGAATAGATTAAGCCGTTCCATTTTAATCTTCTGCATGTGTTTGTGTTGTGGGGTTCTTTTTCTGGTGTTCGTAACATTTTCTTGGATCTGTATGTATGTTTGATCTTCCTAAGTATTTCTAATGCTCTATTATTCCTAGAATAATATTCTTAATACAACATAAACTACCATGGTAAACTGTAGCAGACTGGCTGTGGGACAGAATAAAGCTATGCTAAATTTTGGTCTCAATTTTAGGCTCCTTGTTAGGCTTTAAAAGAAAGAACCTGCATTAAAAATAGTTTGACTCTTTTATGTGGTGGATTAGCCTGGGTTTAGCTGCTTTGAAATCTGGTAATCAGATAAAGTTCTGCACAAAGCAACTGCAGCTCTTTGCTTACGGTACAGACCAGCTTGAGGTCAGTGATCAAGATGAAGGTACATTTCAAAGAATTTCCCTTGGGAATGTGTGCTGAGCGCTGCTGATGGATCAAAAGCGCTGGTCTGTGGCAATGGAAAGGAGCAGAGAAGCACTTACTGTCATGGAAGTACAAACTGTGTTTGCAGTAACACTTGGCATCTTTCATAAAGTGCATGGCTATCAGGACAACGGAAAGCCTGACAGCTACTCTTGCTTTTCCCTTCAAAAGCCTGCGTTACATACTTAA
This sequence comes from Aegotheles bennettii, assembly GCA_013398125.1. NCBI lineage: Eukaryota > Metazoa > Chordata > Aves > Caprimulgiformes > Aegothelidae > Aegotheles > Aegotheles bennettii. The sequence continues at coordinate 103,528 of VZRW01012712.1, read as the reverse complement.
TCTTCTGAGCAGAATTATTTAACCAGCTGTGGCACTTCTCTTTCATGTCTGGACAAGGAGGCCTAGGCACTGGTGTAGGTTTTCTGAGAGCGAAACTGGTCCGTTTTCCCCGACAGTGGAACAGATTCAGGTTTTTTGAAGTGAATGTCTTCATCAACGGGGCAGTCGCTGGCTGCCCTGCTGTCTTGTGCAGGTAAGATTGTGACAGGCACAGGCAGAAGGAGAGAAGGGAGTCCTCTAAAATAGTGGAAATAGGGCTACTGCTGCCACTAGGGAGCAAAAGGGGAGATTTCCCTACTCACTTTCTATGTTTTCCCAACACTGAAGCCATGCCTGTTGGCTGGACTCTGTATCCTGGAAGAGGTGAATATAAATAATACCATTACACTTTCTTTGTGATAAAATCATACATATTCCAGCCTAGGATCCATTGAAACTTGCAGACAGGCACACACAAGCAAAAGTTTAATTTGAGCTTTTCCTTTTTTGCAACAATTTAATGGAGAGGAGAACTGGCTTACTTTTTCTTCTAGTTTAAAACAAACGTATGATCTTGCTGCCATATATACATATATGCTTAGAGAATGCAGCAAGTCTTGTTCACTGGGATTGATGCAGACCCGTAAAACGAAAGTCTCTGGTATCTTTTGTTATTGCAGCTGCTAGTTTTAAGAGAGAGTCTGAATGCTCTCTCCCCTCTGCCTCAGTGAAATTTTGAGTGAGCATGACATGCCAGCAGAGTTATTACCCAGAAATCCTAGAATCACAAACTATGAGAAGAAGAAACTACCATTTTTGGGGCATTTTATTGCATAGGAGAGTTATGAATTGCACAAGATAGGATTGTATTCTGTTTTCCCACTATTCTAAGAGTAGTTTCTGGGTGCTGTACAAAAGGGGTTTTGGGTTTTTTCACCTCTAAAAACGAAAGTGATCACACTTTCATGTTGGTGATGAACTTCTAGCATTCCCAGAAATAATTTTTTTCGTGGACACTCTGAATTTCTTACCTTCATGGCATGATCAGTTGGGATATTATACCTTGAACTTGTTCAGCCATGACAGCTGTGTGTAGTGGCCACAGACTTGAGTGATCTAGAAATGGTCTGGTACTTAACCGTGGTTATAACATTTTTAAAAGATAGGTATCAGCGTAGGATAAGCAGTAGCTGTGCTTAACAATAGGCGTGACAAAATAGAGAATGCATTAAAGTCACTAGAGCAATTTTAGGAGAAAATTGCTTTGATGTGTCTTACACATGCAGTAGGCCCAAAGTGACAGTCAAAAGCTAAGAACTGCCTGGAAAGCCTTATACCAGAGAGCAGGAAGGTGATTACAAGTAGCAGTTTATATCTTGGGACTGTTAATACTTATGGTTATCTTGCAGTTTCTGTACCTATATTGGAAAGGAGAATTCCTGCTGTATGGGGTATTTGTGTTTCCTTTGCTCCTGTATCTGTTTTTGATGGTTCTTCCTTCCTTAGGACTAATGCTGTGTACTATGATTTACCTCAGTGAACGTACAGACTGACTTCTCAGAAACAGCTTGGAAAGTTACACCAAGATTGGCGTGAATTCCTCTGTAAAATTGCAAAAATCCCTTTTTGTATCTGAAGCACTGATGAGAGCACTCCAAGTTAACAATGAGAACCTTAGTGTAGTTATGATGTCTCAGTTAGATCAGTTACAGCTGAAATGTTTTCAGATAATGGACGCAGCTGCAGCTGTTGTCATGTTGATATCCAGAACCAAATGGAGAAAGAGGAGACAGGAACAGCATGAAGGGTAAGATGATGTTACGGGAGTTAATTTTTTAAGTTAGGCTGATATTGGCACTCTCCTTAGGTGGGAAAAAGTGATGGCAAAAATGGAGGCAGGAGGGATGGGTTGCCAAAAAAGACAAATGTGGTCTGATGGATGCTGCTCCGCAGGCAGATGTGGTGCTAGTACAACAAAATACTTGAGTTATTTGCAAGCAATTCTTATGGTTTCTCTCTAGTCTTTTCATTAGAGTCTGGAAACTCATTCATCTGGAAAGTAGCCAGTAGCTTTGCTTTAGCTCATACTCAGGTATGAAAGTGCTAGAGGTGTTTGGCAAAAGGGCACGGAACAGAAATGATTTAGGTTTTAAGTGCTGAAATGTTAATAGGGCCCAGGGAAAGTCTTCTCTTGTGAACACGCTATTCTGTAAGTATCCAGTTTGTACCTTCCTCAGAAATGCTCAATTTTAGTTATCAGTAGATAAAATACACTGGCTACTAGCCTGATCCATGAAGGTAAAGTTTATTAAATGTTGTCTGAAGTTACACTGTCAGATACTTTCAGAATATGGTTAAGCAGATAGTAGAGATTAAAGTACTGCTCAGTATCAGTTTAAAGTGCAGGAAAAAATAATTCCAATTTCCTTTAAAACATTAGCCTTAATGCAAAACATTAAAGAAAAGATTAACTAAAACGTTCACCTTTTTTTGCTTGTCCTTGTCCTCTGTGGCATTGGGACAAATGAGTGAGCAAGTGCCAGCAACCACCTCCCACTACTTTGCTGACAGAGATGAGTATTCCTAAACAGGCAATGCTTGCACGCCTGCCTTTTTTTGCTGATATTTTGATGCGTACCACAGAATATGCCTGCTCCTACTTTTGCTTTGTTGCTTTTTGAACATAAAATGTAAGAACTAGGTAACAGAACAGCAGTGGCTGTGGTTCCTTTGAGCCAGTTCGCTGTCATTTAGAGAGTATGATTTTGCACTCTTTTCCTTTCTAACTCCTTTCCTTATTTTCTCATTGCCTTGTCCTATAATGGTCCTGGTGCTGATGGGGTCTCTTGAACTGCCTTTGCATTAGCATTTCAGCTTGAGTCAGGGATGTGCTTTTGAAGCAAATCTCTGGATTTTGCCCATTTGTACACTGTATGATGGAATATTATGGAGGCATCTACAAGCACACAAAATGGGTTCCCATCAGATTAAATTTAAGTGAGAAAAGGCATGTTTATTTGTGTCCAAACATTAATGGTGAGTCAGTTCCTGGGACCAGACTTTCACTAAAGTAGATGTCAGGTAAAATGTTGACACATGGCTGTTTCAGTACTAGTTGCTTTGCTCATATGCTGTTAGTTTGCACTGTTTGCTTACAAAGCCTCAATTAATTGCATTGGCTCATAAAATGAAACAAATTAAAATCTAGGTTATATTTACTGGAAATGGCAATTTTTTCCACAAAGTGAGTGAGTCAAACCAGCTTCTGGAGTTGACTTCTGTGAGTACTAAAACCAGCACAGGCACATTGTAGAAGCACATATCTGGTAGTGGGAAAAGAAAGGGGAAGTCTTATGGCAAATTCTCCTACATTTTACCCTACTTCGGGGAACACTGAAAGTGATTTCTGTTGTGTAATGTACTATAGGGTGTTTTGACTTTTCCTTCCTAACATTATGTGGAGATCTGTTAAATACTTGTTGACCAGTGGTAGCATTTTTATCTTTTTAAAAACTTTGTATTGAACTCTTTCCACTTGCTGCAGATGGTGACTAATATACTGAACAAAAGAGAGTTTGTGTTCTTATTTCAGAGGATCTTAAAGTAAAAGTTGCAATCCTTTTGTAACTCAGAGCACTGTACAGAGGTACAAGGTCTGGAACAGAGATGGAGTCCTAGCAAAGGATTGTGTTTGTTCAGGTATAGTGGTGAACACAGTGTCATATACAGGAAAACATTACTGATTTTGAGACAGCTTTTTACAAGGAATTATATTCTTGATCAATTGTTATGTGGAAGGGAATATCTCTTCTGTGGCATAGGTGCTTTTATGCTTCAGTAAACACCATCAGTCTGTTGTAAATCTTCACAGAATTTACTGTGAGTTAAAGTCTCCTGGAATACCATTTGCCAAGATCTGCATTATCCTAAATTTTATAATTGTTTTAATAATTTGGATACTAATTTGGATAATTGGTTATCTGAGATGCACAAACCAATAGAAAAGAAGAAAAATTGCTGGGATGCTTCTGTCTCATGGGAAAAGAAAGGGTGGTAGCTGCCTGTTACCCAACTGTCAGTAGCATGAGCCATCTTTTTTGACAGTGAAGATCGAATGGTAAGAAAAAACAAGGAGAGAGGAAACATTAGTAATAAATGGTTTTTAAGATGTAAATAATTAATGTTTATTAACATCTTTGCTTCATTCAATAGCTTTCAACTGGTTGATTTTCAGATTCACAGATGTCCTGCAGTGAAAGTGCACCTTTCCATGTGTAGGTCTGCTGACAGCAACTTTATGTCACAATGTCACAGAAGAGTGACATTTCTATAATTGTGCTAAGCTTGTTATTCTCTCCCTAACAGTGTCACTATGTGAAAGTGTCAGGACAGAGCACATTGGTGGTGGAGGTATTTCTCTGAATACTTTTACAAATTTGGATGACACATGGCTCAAGAACTACCCAAAATAGAGGGATTGTCAGTAATTTAGTATTTAATATTTTTTTTTTGCACAGATTTGTCCAACTGTGTGAAAAATACCCAAAACAAAACACAAAACAAAACCCCAACCCAACTAACCACCCCTCCCCCCAAACCAGAAATAGCCCCAAAAAACCCCAACCAAAAACCCGAACTAAACAAACAAAAAACTCTAAGCAATAGACACACATGTGAATACCTGAGTAGTTACAGCAGTGTTTGGTGGCATCAAGCCTAACTCTACCACACCGTGTGAAGAACCCCTTTTTGGTTTGTTCTGATTGTCTGGCCCTGGTAGTCTTGTCTGATGCCTCTAACCCACGTTTTTAAAAAAGCAGTGAATGGTCTTTCCACCCACTTTTCCACAGTACAGGAGATTTTGTGAACCTCTGTCACATTGCTCTTCAATCTTACACTTGCCAGGATGAAAAAAATTAATTTAGTTGTTTCTTGTGTGGAAATGAATTCTGATAATCCTTACTGCATTCACTTTATCTCTTACTAATTCTATTATTCCTTTTGGACTGTTGTACTCCCATTTCAAAATGAAAATGTAGGCTTATTTTACACTGAGCTGATGTCTTAATAGGATTATTTACTGTACCCTTAAAATGATGGCTTGCTTTTCTTTTCTTAGTACAACTTACAGAATTATACCATGAGTTAATTTCACTGCTACTGTGAATAAGAATTGCTACTCTCATGACTTGCCTGTGAGCATAGACCCTTCATGTGAGCTGCTTTTACTTGCTAGTATGATAAAAAACTAAGCTGAAGAAATAGATAAGCAATTTTTGGCAATATTTGACTTCACAGAGGGGAGTGGTGGGATCCCAAACTGTCTGAATGGAGGGAGCAAGTCCTTTTGATGGTAAACTGGACCAGTCTAATGGCCCATGCACATAAAGATGCAGCCAACTTTATCTTTTGGATGACTCTTAGGAGGAAGCTGGGGACTGTCAGCAGTCTGTAGGAAGCAGGTTTAAACTCCATCAAAGGAAGCAGTTCCAAGGGTGAAATGTTACTCAGAGAAAAAAATATGTTTATTTTGCTTCTTTTGTTTAGTTTGAAAATGTTTCTGACCTCAGTTTTGCTGCTGCGTTTCAAAGTTTGTGAAAGGAAAAGTTATTTTAGAATGAGTGGAGTAACTGTCCAATTAGAAACTTTCCCAAGAAATATTGTAAGCCTGTGGCACTTCTGTAAATGGCTCTACAACCGATGACCTCAAACAAGGCTGTTCTGACTGCTCAGGGACTGGTGAATGAATTGGGTGGATGTCTGATAGTTAGGATGGATTTGTCAGGAGTGCATAATATCTGTTTAGAAGAACAATAATGATAAATGCAATGAAGCAAGAGACAAGCTAAGTTCAGTGTTAGAATTATAGTGATTGGTTTTCTCAAAATAACTAATGGTGATCCATTAAGATGTTCTGATCCATTAAGAAATGTTCTGAAATACTTTGAAGGTTTCTCATTATAAGCTCTTTTTTTGTCTGTGAAATAGAAACTAAAAGGCCAAGAGTGGAAGAACTTTATGTTTCAGGGGATGATTATCCTGAGAGTTTAATGTAGGAGTTTTTCCTCTTAGATTTGGGGAACTTTTTGTCAACTTGAAGCAATCTGAATAGCCAAATCTGCTGCAACTTTAATATTTGGTAGCTCTTGGATTGTAGAGGTACGTAGTGACAGCAGAAAGCTGCGATGAAATCATAGGAGTGTATAAATGTATATCTGTTTATTGCTCACAGTTTCTATTAATAGTTGTCAACAATCATTATAAGGAATAGACTAAAGCTCTCCAGGATAAAAAGAACCTTAGGACACAATGATTATCCTTTTTCCCCCCTCCATTTTCATTTATTCGTATTTTTAGAGACAGAATAACTTCTTTTGGCAGAGTGATTCTGCATGCCCAGTCATGTTATATGGTGCCTGTCTTCTTCCTGATGAAGGATTCATACAAATAAGAAATTATGTGAATGTCTTCAGTACAAAGCTTGTTCCCCTGAAAGGAAAAACATACAGTAGCTTTCTTGTGTGGCAGGGGCCTAACTGAAGGCACTTAGAACTGCCTTTATAAAAAGGATATAAACTGTTCAATGGCCTTAGAGATTTTTTTTTTATACTACAGATGACCTTATAAACTGAGAATAACTAATATAGTAAGAACTAGCATGTCACTTGTTGTCCTCTGCATAGACATGAACATGTCTTGCAGTTTCTGTAAGTAAAGGCTTTGAATTTGACAAATATGAACAATCTGACTGATATTAAGAACAGAGCCCTGAGAGGCTGACTAGAAGGAACAAATGCTGAAAGGGAGAAATATGTTGGCTAAAGAACAGGATAAGATGAGAAAGTTATGTCTGGGACAGCACTGATGGCTAGTAGTTTCTGTGAAAATTTAAGCGTTTTTTATGTTCAAAATATTTATGTTGGAAAACTCCTGACTATTCCAAATGGAAATAGGTAGTTTTGAGACTTGTAGGTGATGTATTATGGGTTAAAGGTCTTGCTAATTCATGGTAATTTATTATGAATAATTAGTATTGGCCTAAAAGTTGATGTAAATTTATTTAATATTTCTCTGCTTCAGTGTAAATAGTGTTTGTTCACCAAAATCTGTCACTGCTATTAACTAACCCTATATAAAGCCTTTTAACAGTGTCAATATATTGTGTCCTCTGTGCATTTATTTATAGTGTCAGTAGCAGTCTCTTAGAAATTTTGTTCATTGAACCAATTTGGTAGAGGAGCATAAAAGAATCTCTTATGAGGAGCTTAATAATGTAATGGAAGTTCATTGTGTTAAAATAAATTTTAGTCTGCAATTCTTTCTGTTATAGGGCTGATTGTGGGGATTTAGTACCCACCTGTAATCTCAATAATTTTTGCAAAATTTTGTGAAGAAATTGAAGATGGGAGCAGTAGTAGATGTAGTAGTAGATGAGCAGTAGTGACCACCTGGGTAGGCTCACCCCTTAGCTCTGTTTTGAGAACAAAATATGACATTTTACTGAGTCTGTATATTGAAGAGGCAAGTCAGTAAGTATTACACTTCCATACTAATTTGACACCTGAAGCAAGTCTTTATATCAAGTTTGCTTTGAGGTTAGTGGAAAGTATTTCAACACTCAGCACACTTGATTTCTTCTTTTTTTAAAATGGGGATAGCCTGGGAATCATTAAGTGCCAAATGCTTTTATCAAACCCATAAACAAAAGGGATTCTATAGTAAATCCATTTACTCTTAGGAGATTTCAACAAAACACATTTTCACTTATTCAAAGTGGAAGAATAAATCTGTAACTCTTTTTAAAGAGACTTATTTCATGGCCCTAGGAGGCAGACACAGTACTGGATTTAAAACAAAAGCTGTAACAAAAACATCCTCACCAGGCTCAGTAAATTGTGGTAATGTTTTATAGGTCTGTAATACATCCTCATGTGAGATCTATTCAGTTACTGCCCAACCTAGCAACATAGGTAGCCAATGAAAGAAAAAATATGTGCTGTAGGGATGCTGATTTTTGACTAAATAAAGTAATGTTGAGTGAATCAGCTTCTCAAGTAAAAGAAAAACCTGTACTCTGACAGCTGTGCTTGTGAGGTAGAAAATTACTTCTACAGCAATGGAAAGCTTAAACAACAAACCAACCTGATGTTTTACCTGTATTTAATCACACTGCACTTTTCCTGATTCGTTTTCTTCATTGCAGATCATCTTTATACATAAACACACTGGTAATTAACCTTGTCTGACTTATTTAACAATGATACAATTGCTGTCACGTTAGAGGCTCCTAGCTCAAGCACAGGGCTGACATTACTGAATAAATACAGCAAAGAGAAGCTGGCTAGCTCTGGAGGTCGGCTCCTGCACCACATAATAACCCTGGATGACAACCAGCAGCAAAATGTATCTATATGCATTCATCTGTTGTCTTATGTCTTGGATATATGGACTTTTATATAGCATTTGGTGGCTGTAGCACTTCTGCACATGTTTCTGCCAAGCATCGAGATGTCAGTAGCTAATTGACTGCTAGTTTATTTAGAGCAGAATATGGAAATATCTGCTCATGGGTATTTTCTGAAAAGACCAAGCTACAGATCCTATCAGACCAGTTTTAGGGTTTTCTGTCAGTCAGGTCACTTATGGACCAGTACTGCACTAGCTAGACTGTTCACAAGCATCCCTCTCACCACAGTAATAAAAATACTCCGCAGAGACATACTTAATCAAATCCATATTGCTACAGTCCTTGGACCAATGATGTGTGGATCTGTGGTGCAAAATACTAGAGTAGTACAAGCCTTTCATTGGGTGATCAGTGTTCCTTCGCCTCAGTGATAGTGTTTGCTAGTGGAAATTAAAACGTTCTTGCCATTCTAGGAACAAAACATACTCTGAAACAGTACCAAAAGAGGATATAGGAACTGTCTGGATTTCTTCCCTCTCTGTAGTTTATATGTTAGATGAAAATAAAGACCTTCCGGTGTTTCAAATTTCAGATTTTTTTATGAAAATTGTTTTGTAAAGAATCACTAGAAACCACAATTATTATCATCTAAAGTCTATATTACTTGCAGGCAACACATTCTTTTTCTGATGGAAATATTTTTTTTTCCATATTGTTTAAAAGAAAGTGTTTGAATCAGTATTATGCATAGTACATAGAAAACAGGAATTAGCTGCAAAGTTATCAGTGTAATCTTTATACATAAAATTACTTTTAAACATATAGTACATATGACCAAATACAATCAGCAGTGAGAATTTCTATTTGGTTTTGGTTGATGTTTTTTATTTGGTTGGTTTTGGGTGTTTTGTTTTGTTTTTTTTTTTCCTGAAGCTATGGTTTCCAGATCTGTGGGATCACCAATAGTCTTACCAGGTTTGTTGATGTGTTGTAGCTGAAGTCTTTAAACATGCATGTTTTGTGCAGCAAACAGAACAGCAAGGAACTGTTTAGGGCTCAAAATCAAACTTACAAAGGTTTCTGAGAATGGCATAGGAATAATTACATTTATTGTAGGAATGTTTGAAGCTGGCAACATTATAAGAGAAGATAGTATATAAAGTTTCCATTGCCTCAAAATGTGTTGCACTCTGAGTTTATTTAGAGGCTGAACTAAGAGGACAGGGACAGGATCCTTTTTAATGGATCTTGCTTCATTGAAATTCATGGTTTCTATTATTTGCTTTTATTTTGCACTTTATATGTAAATTTGGTTGGTTTTGGGTGTTTTAATAAAAATTGTACAGTTGCTAAAAAAAAAGCAAACCAAAAAATCCCCAACATGATAATATTTGGAAGATTTTGCAAGTTGTATAGACATGTTGTACTGGGACTGTAATTTGACTAGCTCCACAGAAAATATTATAGACATTTTTGGTATAATTATATTATTCACTTGAAGGTGTGTTTAGACTTTGTTGTTAGATTCTGATAATGCAGCCCAGTGCAGCGACTTTAAGAATGAGAACAGGCACTGTATTTAAGGTCAATTCTTGCCCAGAAACTATTAATGTGTTTCCTCACAGAAGTCACAGGCATAGCCCAAGGAACAGTCTTTCCATAAGAAATTACTCTGAGTCTACATCCAGGAGCAAGACAGGTTTGATGAGGATGGAAATAAGAAAGAACAGAAACCGATTAATTGCTTCTGTCAGCACTAGACTAAAAAAAAACAAAGCAGCTTCCATACTTGGCTTCAAATTAAAATTAAATTTCTTCAAAATAGTAGCAATTATTTATTAAGTGAGTCAATGGTTCAATTTTTTCTTAAGCAACAAAAACATGTTGGCCTTGACGGTCACTTTGAGGCTTGAAAGGAAAGTGCACGACCTAATTCCAGCAGTGATAAATAACAAGTCAGAACATGTTTCCTAATCACATCTACAGACTATTTTCACACACATATTTGGTTAAGAACTATTTCTAAGGGAGGTATGTTTCCTTTCACTGTGCTGTGTAATGATACAACAGGGTATTTAAAAAGATGGACCCATTTGAAATGGATCTTCAATTGAAATTGGGTCCATCTTTTTGAAACACCCTGCATTTCTTTTCATACAGAAACAGTGTGTAAGCAGTGCTCAGAACATCCTTGGCATTACTTCAGTTATTGCAGGTAAGCTTCTAAATGTGCTTAGGTTTCTGTGTTCATCCACCTGCACAAAACAAAACTAATGTTTTTCTCCTTGAAACAATAGGTATAGGGCTAATCTAGCAGATAATTTCCTGAGATGTTGCCTACCCCTTTCTAAGGAAGTTCTGCATTGATCCCCACTGAAAATCAGTATAAATTGTCTATGCACCTTCATCATGCTCTCTTGAAAAACTCATGAACTGTGGTGGATTGAATCTTCTGTCTCCTCCTCACAGTAACTGAATGATAATTGAACTTTGTTCTGGATTTTGGGATATTCAGTGGATGTCACTGAAGGTTTGAAGTCATGAACCTTGGTGGTTAGAGTTGGAACTAGATGATCTTTAAGGTCTCTTCCAACCCGAAGCAAACTATAATTCTATGATTCTATTATATAATAGCAAAGAAATATTTCCCCCCCTTTTTTTTAAGATTTACCTGACTCCATTTGCCAGGGAAGTCCCATTTCTCATACAATCAAGAACACACTTTTTATTTTTTCCTCCACAAGATAATTATTGTTATGGCTTTACCAACATTCACATCTAGACCTTCATTTTTACAGGGAATCCCTCTGAACTTATAGTTAAACAATGGAGAATGTATATCAGATACTAACCACAGGTTAGTCTTTGATAGATCTTGCCATGTACTAGCAAGTTTAACTGTCTCAAACCAGTTCATGTGATTTTTTTCCCTGTAACATTTTAAAATATAACTTGATTTTAAAGAATTTTTTTTTCTTAGAGAGATACTGTTTCATTCTTAATACAGAAAAGGATCTATTAGAAGTCTTTGTGAGCTTTTTGCCATAGAAAAATAAAGGAGAAATCTGTAACAGAATGTAAAATATTAGCGTGTGCCTGACAGTTTTATTAATAAGATGATATGAGAGCAATCTTGGAATTCAGAGCAATAGACTGCTAGGACTCCTGCTCCCTGTGGACAAGACAGATGTATAAATCTTAAAAATTGAATTCTTAACATTCTTAGGACTAAGTTAAAAACAGCAGTTTGTATTCAGTCCTGGTTTGGCTTCTACTGATTAAACAAGTGTTGTCTACAGTATCAAGTGAATACATAAACTAGTAAGCTTTTTTCATCTTATATGTGCTACTGCTACCAGTCTCCCATAACAACTTTATCAGTATGACTTGCTAACAACAATCAGATCAGCTGGTGCAGCAATAAATGAATACTTCAAACCCACCCAGAAAAATAGATACTGTAAGCTTGTTGAATAAGATAAATGCCAGCATTCTGCATCTTTGTAAACAGTTGTGTTCTCTGAGAGTGCAACATAAAATATACCTATAAATGTTAGTGGTAATACAAATAACTATAATCAATTGTAATATTCAGACTGCTTCAGAATAATTTCAGATGTGTTTTATGCTCCATTGTGAGTTCAGCTGATGGAAAGTGTCACACTTTCTGTCATTTTGCATATGCAACAGCAGATTTGTATCAGGTTCTTAGACAGTTTGAATATTTCAACTACATTTTATATGGATAAATAACCATATAATAGTATTGCAACTCAGTTCCTGGAAAACTCTACAATTGACTATGAGTAGTTTGCAAGGAGAAATTACTGACACTTGATCAGACGTAATATGACTGAATGTATAATATGTCCAGGACGACCAAACCTGTATTTGTTGCCTCAAGTTAAGTAAATTTCCTACTCAAAGTGTTAGATTATTCAGTTGCTGCTATGTTACTATTTCTTCCCTTGCTGTCATGATTTAAGGTGAGGCACTGTCTTCCACACACTTAATTATTGAGGTAATTATTGCTTAGATGAATAGTCCATTACTTAAGCAAATAAACTTGAAGTGGGACCCTGTAGGCTTCCAGCCTTGTACATTGCATCATTGCCCAAATAATGTACATGCATTCATCTTTTGAAAACTAGAGAAGGTTACGTCGTCTGTTTCTTTGTGGGATGTTTGAGCACAGGTCGTTGGCCCTGAGTTCATGTTTGTTAAAACTTTTTAACATGTTTACAACATTAGGTGCCTATAATTCCATATAAGCTTGCATGCTTTGAATACCTCAAGTCTTGCTTATAAAGTTTGTTTGATTGGTTTTTGCAAGTAATCTTAAGTGTGTATTTATTCTTAAAGCCTGCTCTTTAGACAAAGATTCCATATAGCTTAGTCATTCATGATGGAAAAAAACCGATCAAAAGACTGCAGAGGAGAAAATGCTTGACTTTGTGGTCGAAGTGTTGGCCTGGGTCTCAGGAGACCTGGAGTCGTGACTGGTTCTCAGAGTTTCTGTATGGTCCTTTTATCTTGATTCCTTCTTCTGTAAAATAGAGGTAAGAATATTGCCCTGTCACAAGACCTGAAGGGAAATATTTTTGATGGTAAGGAAATAGTAGTTTAAATGGTAGGGAGAAACAGCTCTATGGTAAATGACTAAACATAGAAGTGAACACAACCAAAATGTTTTAAACTAGTAGTTTAATAAAGCATTTGTCCAACTCAGTCATGTATTTTTATTTGGCCTGTTGCTGCAGCATGTAAAAATAAAGGCAATGACCCTAACTTGGGTTTTGTATAAACTGTGTGATTTAAAAGGAGGAAAGACAAAAGTTTTGCATCCCTAGTTAATGCTATTAATGAGATTGCAACAGAACTGCAACTCCTTGTACTTTGATAACAGTTAGGGTATTTGTTTATGAAAATTTGCTACCTGGCAACTTTCTGTTCCTGGCTGGTATTCCTGAATCAGAGCTAAATATAAATCTATTTTTTTTCCTTTTCTTTCTTTTTTTCATTTTTCCTTCTGATCTAACAGGCACCCTTTTACTTTCAAAGCTCAGCACCTTGAACTAGCCCTCAGTACACTTTATCTTCATACACATAGAAATATAAATACTATTAAGCAATATAAAATCACTGCTGCAGTATCTAGAACATGATGACAATTTGGAGATGAGAATTTCAGAGTGTCAGGGAAATACAGACACAAGAACCTGTCTAATAAAGAATTGGTCTCCTCTGGTTCAGATCTGTTTTGGGGGCATTTTGTTCTAGCAGGAGAATATGATAATGTAATAATGGTGGTAAGATGAGTATAGCTGGTGGTGGTGGTAGCTAATTTTCTTCTCAGAGGTCAAATAAAGTCAGAACTGAATGGTATTTTAATGTGATGGTCTAGAATTATTTTAAAAATTGAGACAAAACAATGGACTGCTATACCAGTGTAAATCCAGAGATTCCAGGTGTGAACTGGCATAACAAGGTGGCTTTGAGAGATGGTCACTAAAAGCACAGTGAAGTGGAAGTCTAGAGAGGAAGAGTGAGCTTTCTGGGATGGCTCAGGTCCTTGTTGAGAGTTCGAGGGTGCAGGCAAACAGCAATCAGGAAACTAACATTAGCTCAGACAGGATGCATGAGTCAAGGATATTGAAAGGAGAAGAAAAATGTTGTATTTGGGCATCTGCCTCTTGCCAGTTGCTGGGCACTATTTGTGGTTCATGCCTCTGATTGGAACATACTGGAAAAGAAATAAAAATAGTTTAGATTGGGTTAATGGCTAACATCTGTCATGTGACTTACTGAAAGAGAGAACTGTTTAGCTGCAAGGACATGACCAAAAGGGACAGTAAAGGAAAAACTTTAAAGTGTGTTCCCCTTTTCTTCCACTACCCCCAGGCCCTCTGGATCTGTTCCTCCCAGTTGATAATGTTACCAGCCTGAAATACTGAGTATAACTTGACAAGCAAAACATGTGTGGTCCAAAAGCTGCACCCTATGTTTTGCTATCTTTTTTAAGTTGTCTTCTGAATTAACACTCAGAATCTGTAGGAATTCAAAACAGACATCATAACATGGCCCACTTAGAGGGTTTCATACAGGCTGGATTCAAAACAAAAGATTCTAGTGACCTTGATCAGATTTAATAACAGTAATTCCTCTTTCAGATGATGCCTTGCTCTAGTTAACAACACTTATAGGTATTTGTGTGGATGGATGTGGTACAACAGTTCAACAGTACAGAGCAGAAATTTTTCTATTTAACGTATGCTGAGTACTGTGCATTTGGTGTGAGCTTTAGACTGAAGTTATATTAGTAACTGGAGACAACTACTTACACATGAATCTGTTTTGAGCACTTGGTTCAGGTAAATACACTATATGTCTTGTTCTCACTTCTTTCCAGCCTCCGAATCTTTTTCTGAAATCTAGTACCAACTTTAACATATATTTTAACTGATATTTTTAAAATAATTTGGTGGTTTGTATTCAAATACCTTTGTTTCCCCACATTTCTGGGATCAGTTAGACAAGAAATCTGACTCTTCCTGTGTTAGATTGTTTCTGTATCAAGAACAAATTAATTTAATTTTTGCTTCTGACCTCTGTAAGCTCTTTTGGCATCTCTGGCATTTTCCAGGAGCAAGGATTTCTCAAACTTTGAGGAATTGTTTATTTCTGTGACATTTTTAACCAACTTAAATTCTCTTGGCTCTGTTTGATAATTTTAGACAATGATAAGCTGATCCTCTGAATGTTCCGTGACTTGTCTCTTGTTATTGAAAAGACCTATGCAGTAGTGAAGTAAGCTTTTTCTTGTGACTGAAATTTACTCTCTACAGAGAAGATAGATTTCAGAAGTTTCCAAAATAGCTTGGAAAAAATGTGAAGTAAAACTACAAGGTAAAACTGTCAGTTATTTTAAAAACTGCTGCATGCATCTGTCCAAAACCAGTCCTTGTGTTTGCTATCCAGAAATGCTCAGTTCCCTGGTTTATATTTTCTAAAACCCAAAGGTATTTATAGTTTGGACTCTAAATTGTAGCATTTGCTCCTGCTTTACCTTTTTCTCCCTTACAATAGAGTAAATAAAAGCACTGTTTGCATTTATTTGACCAACAAAGCTTGAGACTAGAGGGTAGGATTGATTGAATAGATGTACATGGAGACAATTTGAATCCATTTCTATATACTGTCTCAAATTTATAGGCTCTGTTTCTCAGAGCACTTTTGGCCTATTGTTTATATTTAAAAGGCTTATCTGACCTTTGTGTTTACATAGTATAACGAATATGGCTTTTAAATACTGATCAACGATGGAGGTTATCTTTGATGTCCTTAACTGTGTCGTTATTTTTATCTTGTGAATGAATTCACCAGTTTTATTGATAAATTCTCTGCTGGTGAACATGACATTAACACAGTCCAGGGATTGTTTTAGCTGTCCATGTAATTAAGCCAAGCAAAATCTCACAAAAATTATTAAAAAACCCCAACAAACAGCCCAACATCTGTGGAACTTTTAGCAGAATCACATTTATTATGTTTGTTTTATCTCAAAAGCAAAACCTACTGGTATGTGTTTGTTGCTTATTGCACATCTCAAACTGAGGTACTTTCTTTGCCTTAGAAGGTAGGTTTTACTCAATAACCATCTGACACTTTATTTAACTAGGTTGGTGCAGCCAAAGGGTACTGCCAAATTACAATTAGGACATCTACTGTTCAGAATATTTATTATAGTGCAGCTCAGTTACATGAAAAACAACTTTTAAATTATGTGACTGTGACTGTTTTATAGTGCTGTTTTACATTTGATAGTAGCAGTGTTTCTTTGAAGACTTCTAAGGTTTTCTTTTAATTTCTTCTAAAGCATTTTTTAAAGCACCCAAACATACAACCCTTCAAGTGAACAAACACAGAAAATGTGTAAAACATTATTCCCTACAGTTCTTTCAATAATGTAGTAATTTGGGAGACACTTCAAGCTTCTGAAAGGCTTTCCATCTTTTTTCTAGGTATAGACATTTGTTGCTACATGCTGTGATTAATTTGCTAAATCTAAAAATGTTTCAGAAGGACAAAGTCTTTGGCTATTTCAAGGTGGTGCCTGGTGCACGTGAGGCATGAAGTCAAAAGCAATATATTCAGCTTAGCTGCTCACCCTTCCAGTCACTGAGAGGAGTTTGTTATGCTATCATCTCCGACAGTACAACAGGCTGTGTACACCACCTAACCATCAGTAGGCAGCAGCATTGGCTTCTATTTTAAGGAATCCTATCTAGCAACTGAATGGAAGTCCTGTATTCTTTTAGATATGCATCTGACAGTTGAGTCACGGTGATTTTTATTTCAGAAGGTGAAAACACCCACAAGTAGGAGAGAAGAAGATATGAAAGGAGAGTGAAATTCAGAACTCCCTGATCTTGTGGAAGAGTAAACTGATGTAATGTAATTCAGTAAGTGGTTATAGATGTTAGCCACTCTTGTCTTCAGCTAGTTGGCTAAAAAATGGGAACTATGGCTGCTTTGTGGCATTTCTGTATAGACAATGGCTCCCTTGGCTGACAAGCTTATGTGTCTACAGTGTTTGACTGTTGTTTGATATCAGTGGACTTCTATGGCTTTCTGAATGACTACTGAAAATATCTCTTCCTGGAAATTGACTGATACGCATCTGATAATGGTGATGAGCACAGATTAAAGTTTGGAGGCAAATGTCAATAGTATCCTCAAGAAAAAGCCACATGCAGATGATAATAGACTATCATTGGTTGGGCCTGAGACCACCTTTCTCAAACCTACAGGCTGAGTAGTGATCTGTAAGGCTGTGCTAGAATTTGGCCCTAAGACTTGTAGTTACTGGTCAAATGTGTTTTCTTTTGTATTATTAGTTCCTTTCTGTTCACTGTTTGCCTAGGGTACTTTGTAAAAATGGCTTTGTGTTATATCTGTGAGTGACAGTACTTCAAAATTTACTTTTGAACTGATACTGCTCTAGAAGTCCTTGGGATAATGTGTAGGCTGGGATTTTTTTTTGTTTCTTTCTTTCTTTTGATTGGTTGGTTTGTTTTGTTTTCCTCCAGAGCTAAGAAAAGTACATTAGTGCTGCTACTGCTGTTACCACTATTTGGTATACTTCTGAACTTAAAATGTTTAAGGTTTATATATTTAATAAGTCTCATCTAAAAGGAAAAATAAATTTATGAGAAATGTTCCAGTAGATCTGTTCAGGTGTTTCGAGAAACCACTCTGTATCAGCTATTTCAGCTGATCATTAACATTTATTTTATTTATTATCATGGAGTCTTTCTGAGTTCTCCCTCAGCCTTTGATTTAGAAATGCAATAACCTTATTTACCTATTTTTGCTGTGAAAAGTCTGAAGCTAATGGTTCTGGCAGACAGACTAGGCAAAATATGAGGGTGAGCGCTTACAAAGGAAAAAAAATATGAACTGGATATTTGGATTCCAAAGTGCTACCGCAGTGATTAAAAAATAAAATACAAAACTTGAGCCCTTCATTTGATCTGAAATATGAACACAAGTTCATTTTGAGTTTACAAAGCTGAGAACACTGGCATCCTTCAAACCTCTTTGGAAAAGTAGCCAATTCAAACTTCCTGAGACTGAAGTTTGTGGGAAGTGGCTTAACATATTAGAAAAGTGTTTTGAACTCCAAATAGAATAAGGTATTATGCTCAAAGATGATCCTTATGCTTAGCGAAGGAAACTACAAATTGTGTAACATTTGGTGTATGGTTTGACTTATTCCACAGTTACAGCAATGTATGTATGTATATATGCTACTCTTCAAAATAATCTCATTGCAGGGGATGTCTCAATAAAGAATCTTTTTTCTTTCTTTTTAATTTTTTTCCTGTGCAAATAAGGAAATGGGTAAGAGCTTTCAAACATTGTAATCAAACATTCAGCCTTACAGACTCTTTGGAACAAAGTAAATTTAAAGATTAACCTGACCAAACTAAATTTAAAAAGAAAAGAAAAAAAACATATAACCATGTCCTACATAAAGGCCCACTGTATAAAATATGCTCTACAGGGATATGTAACTTATGCAAAACCAAAGACTGGGCAGACGTGAAAAGTGATTTTTACCTCAGACAAGCATCAGGTTAACCATGAGGGTGCCATCAATCAGGTGAAATTCTATGTCAGCAGAGGAGCTTTGGATTCTGTCTGTGTTTGTGGTACACTATAGCCCCAAATGGTGGTCAGACTCAGAAAACTCAAATGGTGTTATATGGTCTTTGCCATGTTACAAACATCAGTGTGTCGCTTGTGAATATTGAAATCAAATCAAGCCTCACCCCAAACAGCAAGAAAAGCTGGATTAAGCTCCCTTCCCTTTTTTTTAATCTGGCACTTTTTTTTTTCATCATTTAATGTGTTTTTTAAAGGCTTGTGTTAGCTTTTCAGTGGTATAAATTAAATAAGCAGTAGGTTGTAAACACATATTCTGATCATTGAGGTGCTGTTGAGCTACAGGTGATACACCTCAGCTGTAGGTGTGATATGTTATTATATATTACTGTATAACGACAGAGTGCCTGCACATGATAAATCATGAAGTTATTTCCCCAGCTTAATACTGAGTGAATGTATAGTTAAATCTCAGAAGAGTTTGAGTGTTCTTCTGAAAAGTATTAAGCGGCTACTATTTTATAACGTTTTACGTGTCTTACAAAATAAATGATGGGAACAGATTACTTGGTGTTTATTCCAAAACTAAAAATTGCTAAAAGCAACAGATTTCATTTTGTCTTGTGCACCTGTGCATGTGCACAAACGTATCAAGTATAGTTAATGTCTGTAATGTTAGAAAGTCATTTATTTCTAAATATGAATGTACCTTGATTTATAGGGTTCATTAGGAAAAACTGATGTGTGTTGCCATGCCTTAATTTCTTTTTGACTGAAGGCTTTCAATCTGCCTCGGATGTAGGGATGGTATATCAGCAAGCCCCCAGGTCTGGGAGTTGGTCTGTTCAGAAAAAAAAACAGTGAAACATGTAGAAAAAAACAATTTCTGTTTGTGACTTCTTGAAGATCTTTGTGTTATCAGTTCTGTGTTACCTCTGTTTCTTTTGCTTGCTGGTTCAGAAGGTGAATCTATCTCCTTTGTAGTGTGTTTGATAGTTAAAGATGCAAAAGGCATTTTCTGTATTGCTTTTCGTATCATGCATCTAGCTATAAAAGCCTCTAAAGGTGATGGCTAGAAACAAGCATCTAATAAATTATAAGAATATTAATATTCAAAACTTCATATATATATACCATTGAAGTAGCTTTGTACAGGGGTTGTATCAAAAGATACACCTGCAAAATTGTGTTAGGAAATTCAAATGGTTGGTTGTTGTTTTTTGAATGTTACTTTCACTGGAGAGGGTATTTGTCTCCATTTTTACAAGTAAGTTTTCTAGACCCCAAAAAATGTAGCGGGTTTTTTCAGTAAATACAAAAGCTGGTGGAAAACAAAATAGTCGTACATTTCCTGATATCCACAGGTAACAACAGACTTTCAGGTAGTAGCAGAGAGATACCAGTTTCTCAGATAACAAAATGTAAAAAAGACCCTAATACAGTGAATGTGAACTAAATTCTTTGCTGGAGTGGAGAACAAGATATGAGTAGCATGTTAAATGCAACCATTTCTTGCCTTCCATATTGCATTTTGTTGAGAATCAAATCTCTGCAACAGTTTTGATTTCTCATTTCACTAAATCTAGGAGAGGAAACCTCTATTCTTATTTGTTTCTGCATTCAGAGATGCTCACAAGAGTGATTTTATTTTTTCCCTTACCACTTTGTTGCTTTCACTATCTTTGCTGGAAATACAATACCATTTCATGGACAGAAATCAGATAATAGTGTTTTGTACTCTGGTATTTAATGGATGCAAAGGGAAGATTTACCATTGTTTATATAAATCTCCCTGTTCTTGAAACAAGAAAGCCCTTTCCAGCACCTCCTCTATTGAAAGCAATGTGAGTATGTTCTGCTGCTTTTCAAGTAACAGAATTTATGAGGTTTTGAATGTGGTGAGGCTTTATTGGAATGTTATCAAAGGATTCTGTGACTTTGTTTTCCATTCACAGCTATGGAGAAAGGGTCTGTAGCACTCCTGTCCTGCATCAGAATATCAGTAATGCACTTAGTTGGGTTCCCAGAATTGCTTATTTGTGATCTGAAATTACAGTTTAACAGGGTTCAAAAATCTATCATAAGACTCTCATCAACACACAGTTGATTGGCTTAGCTGTCTGTTGTTTGACTGATTTCTTAATAGGGAAGAAATTATACCAAAATCAACACTTGTGCAAAATTAGATGTTCATTTTGGCTGGAGCCACAAATGAGCACAGAAGCTCAACTTAGACCTGATAAAGACTTTCAGAAGCATCAGAATTAAATCCAAATGGATTTTCTATCTTGCCATTCTAGGTTTTAGAAAATGTGTATGGCAATAGGTCTTGTGTGTATTGAACAGGATGCCTGTTCTTCCTTCTCTGCTTATACCAAGGGACACAATGTTTAACACCTTCTGTAAGGTGTGATAGGTACAGCTTCATGTACTTCTCTCCCCCAGATCTTTCACATCAGGTAACAGCTTAATGTTTGTGTTGTTAGAGACTAAACCTTTTTCAGTAACCTTTTTTTCCAGATTTTTTTTCAATATCTCCTTTTTTTTCGTTTTGTTTTTTTTCAGTGATAAGGGAAGTGGATCTTATAATTTGTATGTGCGTGTGGTACCTATTAACCCAGTGCATTCTTAGTGCCTTGGGAGCAGTGAACTGGTCTGTTCTAGTCTATGCCTACACCTCCTGGAAAAATCTGACTTCCCATGAACTAATTTGGCCTTCCAGAAAATTAACTGTGAATTCAAAGACTGAGTAAGAATCCAGTAATTCAAAATCATAAGGATCTGAGCAAAAGCTGGTTGTGTCAGTGAGGTATGGAGGCTTCATTTTATGTGTTTCCATCTATCTTCCCTGTGTGGATGTAGCGTGTATGTTTTCTGTGCCACACTTTACTCTCTCTTTCCAGCCCTGAAAGTCACAGTTACTTGCCTGTTCACACCTGCCTGGCCAGTGGTTGCTGTATAAGAGGAAGACCCTAAGATTGCTGATAGAAAATCTTGTCATCTTTTCTGCCAGCAAGGAGGACTGGGAATGAAGACACTAAACTGACATCTTTCCTTCGGTGTTGTAGCTTTAGCCAGCTCTACAACAAAAACTGGTGACCAAATGCAGTCTGTAATTTCAGCTTGGGCGCTCAGGCTTCTGTCACCAAAATTTGTCCTATTATGTGCTGTGATGTGTTCAGCATTTGTATTTGTAGCCAAAACCAACAAGTGAGTTAGGAGATGGCCAAGGAAAGTTGAACAGGAATAAGAGAACTTTTTTGTTGTTGTTAAAAGCTAATGTATTTGCCTGATCTCTTGGTCTTCACTTGTTATGGGACATGCTAATGCTTTATAGGCAGTTCTTAGTTTGACAAGGAGCAGCCCTTTCTCATCATATGACTTTCTGACTGAACTCAGAAGGAACAGTGACTCTTTTCAGCCATTTGTGATAAAGTCTGGGGTAGAGGGAAGCTACAGATGATGGGAACACCCTGCAAGTTAGCTATCCTGAGAAGCACATCTTATGTGATATGCTGTGGTATGGCAGATGTTCAATAATACTGCTTTATTTTTTCTTCCACATAAATGCTGTTTTAACAACACAATGCTTCAAAAATTAAATCTTCACCATTTACTCTGTAGAATTACAAAGAAATAAGCCACAGGTCACCAGAGCAACAGTTACTTGAATGGCTAAAGGCTTTAGAGCAAGGCCTGAGGCCTCTAGCTGAGGGAACTATTTCCCATCAGCTTCCAGAAGACAACTTTGTGTTTGACATGTAGATTAAAGCTTTGATACAAACTTTAATTTCAGTCTCTTTCTGCCATTTCTACTGTGTCAGTTGCAATACCAACGATGACATTTAATTGTTTATATTGTACACCAGAAGGCAGTGAAGCAGGTGTGGTACTACAGAGTAACAGATGGCCTCCTCATGAATTTGTTCTCCATGCTTGCAAAGAACATCATGAAAATAATCCTGTTGAGGATGACAGAGTAGTGATGTCACTAGAAATGCTTTGATGGAGAAACCTTCCCACATTAACTAATTTATTTATCCTTCTGCTTTATTCTGGGCTCAAAGGAAAAAAGATCTGTTTTGAAAAAAAATCTAGTGCTGAAAGCAGTAAGTAGAAAACATTTCCCCTCGAAGGAAACACTTTTTTAGTGGTTTCCATGGGGTCGCCTTTTTATTTAGTCTAATATTCTCCTGCCTGTGTAATCTGTATGTCAAAATGATCTTTTCTAACTCTAGTTTATACTTGCTCTTTGACTGCAGAGCACCTAGTGTTGAGAAAGGTGCACCAGAACAGATTTCTACATTTTCATGGTTCTGTAACAGAGAGGTGTTCCACCTAACCTGCACAAAGCCACAAAAATCTCTCAAAGGAGTGCCTCGCTTACCACAGAGAGTGTGTACATGAGTACTGGCTGTAGATTTCCTCTACCTTGCTTTCTTTTCTAAAGTCATTACTTTTCTTGGCTTGGCCTTCCCTTATGTTACAAGTTTGGTTACAGAGGGAGATATTTTAAGAAGTAAACCCTCCCAAATAACATCACTTCCCAACAATCCTAGTGAGGCTGAGTGGGAAAGGACAACAAAGTGCCAACACAAATATTGTTTGAAAGGATGGGACTCACAAAGGACTGAAATATCTCTCTGTAGCCAGACTTCTAAACCAAATTTTTATGCAATCATTTATTTTGGTACCTAATTTTAAGTACCACCCCCCAAAGGGTTAGCTTCCTCTACCTTTCCTCTCACCTGAATAACCTGGTCTTTGTATCTCAATATCAATGTGGATATAAAAAAAACCCCAACAAAACCATTGTTAGTTATAATAATTATGCACTTGCAACTGCTCCTGTTTTATCCTTTCAATGACTAAGGTAAGGCAGGAGCTTTTTAATTTTTCCTACTTCAGAGAGCAGATGAGCAAAGCACATTTTAGTGACAAACTAAAGAAAGGAGTAGACCGTGGGTTGAAGTTACAACATGTAGAGCCAGAGCATTCAGCAGTAAACACACACAAATGGATAGCCCCAGGAAAGATGCAAGTGAAATCTAAGATATAATGGATACTAGTGTGGGGTTCTCCTGCTAAATTGATCTTAGAGAAATATTCTCTCAAATGGGTGACTACCACACTCACAAAGTTGTTCATCCTCTCTTTTTCCTTATTTGTCTCAACCTTTTTGAAGAGAAGTATACATAAGCCAAAGCCCATAATTTGACTGCATTTCAATACATGAAATACTATTTATAGGTTCTGGTAAGTTAGCTTT
>VZRW01012712.1:41360-79647 GCA_013398125.1 Aegotheles bennettii | reverse complement strand
AAACATCAGGTTTTTGTTTTGTAGTATTGCCCAGAGTTTTGTGTATAAGTAACCAATAACCATAATTAAATGACGAAGGAAATGCTGCATGCAATGTTAGTTGATGTGTGGTAGTTATTATGCAAAGTCTACAGCACATATTTCTGCAGGTTCTTTTCTTACAGGCTCATAACACCAGGCCAATTAGATTTTTCTTTTTTAAAGTAATTTTCTACTTAATTTTGCAGCTCCACTACTAAAAATGTTTTAAGCTTCTCAGCTGCATATAGTTTTCTATCAACAAAACATAATATAATAACCAATGTAAATGCCTTTTATCCTGATTTGTATTTTTCCTACTGTTAGTGATTCTAAGTCATAATACTCCCCCTCTATTCTGCCCTGGTAAGGCCACATCTGAAGTAATGTTCTTGGCTTTTCAGTTCAAGACAGACAAGGAACTATGGGAAAAAGTCCAGTGGAGGGCTATGAGGGAGATTAGAGGACTGAAACATCTCTATTTTGAGGAAAGGCTGAGAGACCTGAAGAAGAGAAGACTGAGAGGGGATCTTATCAATGCTTATAAATATCTAAAGGACGAGTGTCAGGAGGATGGGGCCAGACTCTTCTCAGTGTTGCCCAGTGACAGGACAAGGGAGAATGGGAACGAAACGGAACACAGGAAGTTCCATCTGAACTGGAGGAAAAACTTCTTTACTTTGAGGATGACAGAGCACTGGAACAGACTGCCCAGAGAGGTTGTGGAGTCTCCTTCTCTGGAGGCATTCAAAATTCACCTGGACTAAATCATTTGCCACTGTCTCAAGGTGAACTTGCTTTAGCAGGAAGGTTGGACTAGATGATCTCCAGTGGTCCCTTCCAACTGCGATCATTCTGTGTTTCTGTAAATGCTGGTGCTTCAGTCACACTGAAAGAAACAAATCTGAGAAATAATTTGAGTGGATGTTGATGTGCAACTTACTGTGTCCACAGGCTGCAGAACAAAGTTATATACACAAAGGGATTTAGCTGTATTGGTACGTATATTTAGGCCCTGAAATTATGCTTAGCTACTTTCTCGTGTTCGGGGGCCCAAGTTCCTGCCTGTGTCCATCACCAATACTAATAATTTGTTTACTATATTTACAAAAAGAACTTAAGAATAAAATGTTGGAAACCTGTTCCTTTGTGCTCTCTTGGGGACAGCAAATAAGAATACAGAATACCTACACAGCTAAGCCTTACCACGCCACAGGGGGCTGCAGTGAAGTCTGAGATGCAATAGTCTCTCAATAAAGTTAATGCTCAGGCTTTTTTAGGGGCATTCTGCCTTGTCACTTCCAAAATGTTTGCCAGACCTAAATTTGTAAGCCAACTAGCATTTGGAATATTAATGTTTAGTTACCACTTATTTTACTAAGAATTTAATACACAGTAATACATAGGAAGGCTGTGCCCATGCTGAAGAACAACTATTCTGTGCTTACATAGCTTTTTGACACCAAAACTGAATTCCTGAGCCGTATACTTTTTCCTAAGCAAAGTAGAAATTCATTCAAAAACTTGTAGCAGCACTTTCACTATAACTGCATATCTCCAAAAAGCACAGAAGATGTTGACTTTAATATTCAGATGCAACTGTGTCAGGTACGCTTATCTGAAGGAATGCACAGTATCATTATGAGGTGTTCTGGCCAAATGAACACTGCCTTTACAGATTTATTCAAGCCACTGCCCTTCTCTTTGTAGGTTAGTGAGGAAACAGGCAGAAGAAATATGCACCTGACCTACGTTATACTGATTTCTGAATATAGAGGACTAATCTACATCATCTTTGAAAACACCAATTCCTGCCAATGGCTCAAAACAATGTTGTCCTGATCCACTACAAAAGTCTTAATTCAAAAATTCATCTAAGCAATTCTTTTTTCATGTTAACTTGGTCCTATTTACTTTTTTCCTAGCTTTGCACACTAGGTGCAAACATTAGGGTTCTTCTCTTGGCAAGTTCTGCTCCATTCCCCATTATGATCTTCAAATCAGTACCACATCTGTTGTGTGTCCATTTATCACTCAAAATAGTCATGTCACTGATGTTAATATGATCTTCTTGAAGATCAAGAATTAACATATAATGCTGCTTTATGGACAAACCTTAGATAACAATCCCATCAACAGTGACTTGCCCAATATATTTAAGCCTGAGAATTAGCTACATGGTGCAGTACTCAAAGGACAGATAACAACTGAACAGAGGATCTCACTGCTTCACTCTTCCTTTTCAGATTGTACAAGTCTTCCTTCTTACCCTTCAAAAATTGAAGGGTTTGCTGAGCATATACCTTGTTCTTATCTCTACAGCTAGTACAGTAAAATATGCTGGCACATCCACTGAACATTTAGTGCCAGAAGTAAATATTCAGATCATCACAATTCTCAGCTCACCCACGGCTGACAGAGACTAGGTAAATGAAAAACAGCAACAAATGTAAGACAGAATGAGGTTAACAAATCTAGGGGAAAAAAAGAAAAACCAACACTGAGGAAGAACAAATGCTGGCAACAGCCTGTATACATAGTCATAATATTAAGTTGTGAAATTTCAGAAGGCTGATGTTTAATTACTGTACCTAGATCATTCTCCCCTGCTCCCCCCTCCTCTCTCTCACCCAAACCCCAGTAGAAATATCTGCTATTTATTACTGTTTGAATAGTCAACAGAGTTCTGTAGGCTATATGCCACTGTTCATATCCAGATAACTTCTGCAGACAACAGTTATCCTTTCTTCCTCTGGTCAAAAATTTTTTTTAAAAAAGCTGAAATAATATATTGCTTCTTAACCTACTACTGCTCAAGCACAAGCAAGACTGAGCAATGATTGTCTCAAAACAATGCTTTATTTTTTTTAAATGGGCTAGTGTAGTTTCTGCTGCACAACCACCACAGAGACTACCTATCTTGTGTGGCCCATTACTGAGGCTGGATTTGAAAAGGAAACCAGCAATAAGTCTCCCAAGAGGGATTTATGTAGGGTTTTCTCCACCAGTATCTCACAGCACTGGAACACCCTGAACAACCTACAGTGCATTCGAGTCCTGACTTAATAATGCACAGAATAGGACCCCTCTCTCTAAATCAGATTATCCAGGAATGGAAAAAAACTTGAGAAATCCAGCAATGTTTCTGTACAGAAAACACTCACGCATGAGAAGGCCAGCCAAACAGGGAAAAGATTATTTTTCAGCTTCTGTTGTTGATTTCAATTTCCTATCATTTCCTTGCCTGGGAAAGGGTCATTTATTTTTGTCTTCTTAATAAAACTATTTTCTTCATTCTGTTTTTCCAAACGCATGGGAGGAAGAAACCGACCCTTTATCCGACTACCCTGTGACACAGCAGTTGAACCTAGCAATCCAGAGTTCAGAAGTGCAATTTGTAGAGAACGTGAGGAAGGAAAGGAGAGCAGTACAGGCTGTCTGCCCCCAGGAAGGGGATTGCAGGGCTGCACAATCCAGGCTAACCAAAACCATGGTCAGGCAACAGGGTATCTCCGGAGAAAGTCACAAGTGCCTGTGTACAAAATACTAATCTTTGCAAGTTTTACAGTAAACAACCTATTAATACTCCAGTACTACTGTAATGCATTTGCAGTTACTTTTTTTTAGTGAGCCTAACATTATTCTGTTCTTTCCCACATAAAGATACATTATTGTTCTTCATGGAACTCCATACTGGTTTTCATTCCTTTTTCAGGAACCAAAAATCACTAGACTGACTATTTTGTATTTCACAGTTGCCCTTTTAAAAAAAATTAAATAAATTGTAGCTTGTCAATTCAACAAACTGGTAGGAATACATTTTTGATTCAGATCCACACTAGCTATATTTAGATTCCTTTGGGATTGCCAGTTAAAAATTAACAAAAAAAACCCCAACAAAAACCCCAAATAAAATAATCCCCAAAAACTGTGGGATTATCATTTTATCATCTGTGAAGAGCTGTTGCAGGAATGCTCTTCTCAGTTGTTTGTGCATAGAAACAAACTTGTTTACTACAAACCTGTTGCCTGCAAACGATTTATTTCACTTACACAAACAAAAGAAATAAAATTAACAGCCTTCCATGCTACTGATTAAACACTTATTTGTTATCATGAAATCAAGACTGATGTTTAGCGCCCTATTTCACCTAGCCAGACTTGTTCATGTTTTAGAAGACTAGTTTTCCTACTTCTTGCTCAAATTCATACTCCCAAGAAGCATTTCTAAGTGGTTCAGACACAGTATATCCATTTTTTTTAGCATGCTTTATGTAAATGCAGATAGGAGCTTCAGCTCCTATTCATAGGTTGATCACAGTGCCCCATTGCTTATTAAAGTTTTTCAATGTAAAAAAATTAAATAGTTCTGTGCCTTTTAACACAGTCCTTTTAATCTTTCCTTACGTATGCTGCTTTACATTCCTGAAGTGGGATACAAGCAGGTAGTTCTGGCAGTGACATACTGGTATAAAGGGTCCTCCACTTCTAACTTTTAGCATCCCATTTTAATAGTGCCATCATACAACAGAACTGTTTACTTTGATATCTGCGTTATTTGTCTCTCTCGTTCCAATACTTGTTCCAATTCACCAGGAGCTTGCAATGCACTGCAGAAATATTCTCGTCCAGCACAGGATGCAGGACTGTACTCAGCTTTTCTGGGAGCTCCTCTTTGATCCCTCAGTCTCCTCTCTTCTCTTCCACCCCAGCTCTTCTATCTTCTTCATTCTTTATCCTTATGCTACTTTACACAGCGCATCTACAGTAGGACAATATATCCAATTACGTGGGGAATGCATGTCAGCCTTCTCTCAACTGAGCAAGATAGCTATCCCTTAACAATTCTCAAGTACATACAAAGTCATTATCATTACTCACATCAATAAGAAAAACTGTTTTCCCATCATGTTTAAAAATCTAATACCAATTTAAAAAACCACTTCTCACTCCATGGAAGAAAAGCAAGCTTTTCTTTCTTTTCAATAAAACCTAGAAACCTTAATGTAAAATACCACATATTTCCAAAGTTCCAGATTAGATACTCATAGTTCCTTGGAATCCTCAATTTTTAGGGACTAAACACTGGAGGTTGAACAGAGAAAAGGCTTTGGGCAACCATTCTCCACAATGCAGCACACGTATTTTCTGCATTCTGCTACCTAATAAATTCTTTGTCCCTGACTGAGATCGTGCTCATCCAAGCCAGCAGCCTGGTTAAAATGGGAACTTTCTCAAAAATCATCAGGTTAAGGAGGTAAAATGCTCAACATAGCCAACAGTTAAATTCTCTCAGAAGGTAATGTACGTAACTCTTCTTAATGGGGAAAGACTTCTGTATTTTTCTGTTTTGCTTCCCCTCCAGACCAAATGAAGAAATGAATCAAGGTCAGGTCAGTCTAAGAGAAAGCTAACCTCACCAGTGAAGCCACTAATCTGATATCCTGGACACTGAAATAATAGGGAACATCTATTTTCTCCTTCGGCAAGATCACCTCCACTGTGGGACCTTAAAGTCTACAAAGATAGACAGCACCTGAGACAGAGCTTTGAAGATATAATTTCTTTGTGCCCACAAATTATAGATACTTAGATTTTTCGTTATTGGGGTTTTTTTTATCTAGCCTTGGTTAGTGGCATTCTGATGCTTTATCTTAAAAGGGATTTTTAATTTCTTAGAAGTTTCTTTACACTATTATTAAATGTGTTCAGTTTGACAGATAATTGTAAAGTAGGAACTTGAGTAAATATAAAAATACTTGTTAAAAAAAACCCCTTTTGTTTGTTTAAAAGAAAAGGAAAAAGCAAGACTGACTTAGGTGCCTACTGTGTGTGTGAAAAGGAATTCAGGTGTTTGAATCCAAACCTGAAATTTTTCAAAACCCTGTATTACTCTGCTTGATCCTGGAACCTGACATGCTTTGTAGATATTTCCCCCCTTCAAAGTTTTTTGTCTGAATCTTGGCTTTTGATTGTTTCCAGATGTATTTAATTTTCCTAAGGGCTGAGTTTCCCAAGGATAGGGGAAAGCAAGAAGAAAAAGCAAATCAGATGACAGCATATAGACATTGAAGTCCAAAGCAGTAAAAACAGTAGAGATGTAAAAATAGTAACTAATGTGTTTAAGCAACCAGGAGTCAACACACACCTGTATTTTTTCTACCAAAGCTAAAAGGATGACTAAAAGTGCCAAAAGCATAGATAAACCTACTGAGCTCTCTTGATTATTGCACACAGGAGGTGTCTTAGTTTTCACAAACAAATTTTCCCTGAATCTAAGATCCTTTAAGTCTGATTTGGTGCTATGGTCAGACCACAGATACTGTTGTGCAAAAGTGAGGGAGGGGGAGAACATTTTCTGTTAATTTGTTGAGGTTATGTCCTTGCAATAGTGAATATTAGATGCATAAGCCTGACAAACTGTAAGCGATGGAAACAGTGATGAATTGTCATGGTAGTGGTGAGAGCTTATAGTTTTCAGTTCCTGTTCCCAACACTAAATACATTACTTTAGTTACTATTTAATATGAAATGCTGACATATTTTGGGATAGTCTCCATCTCAGACAGATGACAAGCAATAAGCTTGTAAATTGTCACATACCTTCTGATGCTCACCCTCACGTATACTGAACCATCCTGCAGGCTGGTGCACCTTCCAAAAAAAAAAGGGGCAGAACGCCTACTTTCCAAGATAGCCTGCATCCTTCTGGATCAGTCACTCTTCAGGCTTAGTAGGAAATTTCCCCATCTGCTGGACAGGCAGCCTAGTCAAGAAGGTTTTTAAATAAAAAAACAGATTTTCCATTCTTCCTTCAAAAACAATTTTGAGGATAATCTAGACAGAGAAGGTTCTAGACTGTGGATTCTGAGTGAAATAAAGAGAAGCATAAGCCCAAGAGAAGGGAAGGATTAGATGCAAATAAATAACAGTGAGAGTTTATTAAGTGACCGTGTTTAGGTGCCTGTTTTGAAACCTGTATGTTTGCACCCCATTTTAGTCACCAAACCCTCCCAATACTCCCCATGGTATACACGGGTTTGAAGAAAGGCTTTGAAGCATAGGATTAGTTGTCAAAATTTCTATCTAAATCAACAGAGAAGTTCTCATGGGTTAATAGTTACCACTTATATTCTTGGAAGTACATAATGTTCAGTCCTAGATATCCTGAATCCTAAACCTTTTTCTGTGTTTATGAATATTTTAATTCTCTTGTCCATTTGCTGTAAAATGAAGATAAAGAATGAGATCCTAGGTACAGGGATGTTACAGGGAATCTTTAAGCCTCTCCAAAAAAATCCAGAATTTAGAAACTTGAAATGTTTAGGGCAAAACAGTACATTAAAATTAGTCCAAACAAATTACTATGGTAAAGAGTAGGAGAAACGCAGAAATCTTTAATATAATATGAAATTAGCATATCTTTTTCTCTAGCTCCACATTACAACAGCTTTTTGCAGTATGAACTTTTTTCATGCTATTATTCTAGAAAAGAAAAGCTGATTTAACTGTTAACAGCATTTCTAAAATAGCCAATTTAATGAAAAATAAATTATCTTACTAGTTGTAACAGAAAGGAGGAAAGGGTACATTTTAATGGCGTTATTGAAAATCCTGACACAGAAAGAAAGTGCATAAAGAAGTACATCTTGGCAAAAATACAAATAGAAAATTTGCTAGCATAACATAGCACACAGCTTTTTTTGTTTGTTTGTTTACTGTCAGTATAGATCTAGTGAACACAAATGTGATGCCAGAACTACATCTGCTTGTCTGCCAATATAGAGTGGAAGTCCTTGTACATTTTTAAGTTCTTCCATGGGCACATATTACTATTGTCTCACTCTCAAAAGAAAAAAAGAAAAAAAAAATAAAAAAAGAAAAAAAGAAAAAAAAAGAAAAAAAAAAGAAAAAATTAAAAAGGGACAAAAGCACACAGTCAAAAAAAAAATAGAGACTGTATTTGATATAAGAAAAGGAAGTACTCAAATACCATCCCTATTTTGGGCCCAAACAGTCAATAGTCAAGTTCTTCACCTTTAGAAGTAGTTAGTAAGCAAGTTTAGCTGTAATTCTAATTAGAGAGACTATATCTCTTTTCACTTCCCATTTTCTCAAGAACAAATGCAACAGCAGTCGGTTTCTATAATCACAAATCAAAATCTCTTTACAGCTAATACTCTGGACTTAAAAACTCCCTCTCTTGGCTTCTTCCTAACAGGAAACTAAACACCTCTTTGACTCTTTCCTGCCTTTTCTGTGTGTTCAGTTGCAGGATCCCAACCCTTCTTTCTCCACTGTCAATAATTGCTGTTTCATTGCTGAAACAGCAATTGCTGTTTCATTTTGGAAGAAAGACAACCAGCGAGTACATATATCAGCTTGATATTATCATTAAGCTACATAATTTAACAGACATAAGAGAACTATTGAAAACATTAGACTTTTACCTAATGACAGGTAAATTATTATAAGCACCTAGTTTATAATATGCTCTATTATAAATTATTGCTAGTACCATAACTGGGTATGTTTTTCAGCCATATTACCATTCTGTTACTATGTTCAGACAGGGCACATACTGTACAAGTTTCACATGGTAATCAACAACACTGCATCCCGTCAGGTGGGATCAAGGCTTACTTGCAGGAATGGAGCTTCATTGTTTCCACTGGCAATTTATAACCCAAGCTGGTTGACTGGAGCCATTGGTCCCAGCTGAAAGTAGCATCAACCAAAGTCTGTCAGTTGTGACTGTTGACAGTTAAGCACATTGCACTGTACTGAAGCTTGCAAAAAAAAGGCAGACAAGTTGCCTAAGATGCTAGTGCCTACTGAGTGGTGATAGTTGGCAGTCCTGCTATCTTCTAATGGAAATAGGTATTATCTCCTCCCTTACATTGCACTTCACCAGCAGTTTCCAGCATGTATGAAGACCCAGACTCTAGTATTGCACTAGAGAGTTACTGTTGTGCATAGTAGGTGATGTAGGCCACAGAACTGGTTTCACACAAGGAACAGGAGAAAAACTTGGACATAATCTTTAATTCTTCCTCCGTATAATTTACTTTAGAATAGAGAGTAAAGATTAAGGTGCAAGGCTGGAAGCAGAAGCAAGTTGCAATCCAAAAGTTACTCTAAGTTCAGATGAAGGAGTCATCCATTGACAAGACACTCTACGTACCCTAGCAGGATGGGGATCAGAATTAATTTTCTAGAGTTTCTTGAAAGGAACAGACTCTTCAGTGGGGCCACAAAGCACTTCCATGTAAGTGGAAGAAGGATTGATCTTAGCAAGTTGGAAAGCTTACCATTTTCCATCGTGGGTTTTTTCCTCTCCCATAGATATGTCTGCAAGACAGAAATAATTCTAAACTAGCATAGCCTTTTTTCCCCTCCCTAAAGCAGTTGTCTAAGTTCCAAACCAGTTATTTCAGGGAAAATAGAAGTTGTTTCCATTTGCCTAAGTATATTTATCACTAAAAGTTTTGTTGCACTTTTTCATGGGTTTAAATAATAGGACTCAGCATCCTTGCCAAGACAGAAAAGGAGGAGGTGTGGTTAAGTGGCACCAGCAGGCACGCACAAGTGTCCCCTCACAGTTCTACAATATGCGTCTGATTATGTCATATGTGTCTCTGCTGTTCTAATACAGAGATTATCTTCAGTGACCAAAATGCACAACTGTTTGTGCAGCAACAATATACACAGATTATTTTTAGTTCAAACATGTGGCACTACTCATTGTGCCGCTGCTTTCATGCATTCATGCATTGTGATACAAAACCCTAACTGCAAGAACCCAAATTAATTGCAAGCAACAAGACATTTTGGACTGAAAACCCCTTTTGGCTACATTGGAATTGAGTTGTTGACTTTTCAAGCTAAAAGAGATATGACTCATGGAAAATATTTCATTCTTAACCCCTCAAAGTACCCAATATTCCTGAACTAATGCAAAATGCAGCTATGTGTTGGCTTAGAAGTTACAACTTCTCTGCCAGAGGTTAATTTAGACTATTCAC
This sequence comes from Aegotheles bennettii, assembly GCA_013398125.1. NCBI lineage: Eukaryota > Metazoa > Chordata > Aves > Caprimulgiformes > Aegothelidae > Aegotheles > Aegotheles bennettii. The sequence goes on along the minus strand of VZRW01012712.1, from coordinate 69,604 downwards.
CCAAGATTAGTTGTAAGTTTTTAAAACTGTAAATAAATTCATGTTCCTAAACAGCACAGGTTTTCAAAGCAGGGAGTATAACCCACAGCCTATAAAAGGAAAAGACTTAAAGCTAAAATGGGACATTTGACTTCTGCATATTTGGAACATTTAATCACCCTCTTGGTTATACGGAATAAGTTAGACTGGTAGCTTTTTCCTCAGCTCCTTAGTGAAAGTACATTTCTTTAATAGAGCCTTAATGTTTTGTAGGATGATTTAGAATCTAGTCCTGCATCTTTTACAGACAACTGCAGAACTCCTCTTTGTTTCAGGAGGGAAGAGGCCCAAAGATTGTAAAAACCTGAAGGTACGGACCAACTCCTGTTTGAACAATGGTGTTCACCTTTTCACATTCATATCACAAGATACTAATGTATTCATAGAACCATTAATATTAGAATTAGGAGGATTTTAATCTCATTCTATTAGATACAGAGCACTATGCAAACCTTGAGCTGTTTTTATCTGTAATTGCAGGGGAAAAGGTAAGTCTAAGGTATGAAAGGACTTTCTCAGGACTTATACTGCTATAATGAAACACAGCTGGGGAGGCAAAGTAATTTTTATGAGACCTAGGTCTCAGACATACAGGCTTTGGCAGATTTGGCTGTTTGTTACACTCCAGAAGACCGATGCTATTGAATCACCTCATACTGCCCCTTTGCTTCAGACAACTGCCCGCATAAAATTAACATCCTGGATCTACCTTACATGGTATAATCTCAGCACACATTTATATTCACTGTCAGTGATGGCTTGGTGAACTTAGAGTCAGACTTTGCCGTCAATCAACTCATCACACAGTGTCCTCCAGGGCAGGGAAAACCAGTGTCTCCATAGCAGAATTCCTCCAGTACACAGACCTATCTTCTGTCCAGCTCCCAAAGACTCATCCTGCATGACAAAAGAAGCACAAAACCGTAATACACCTGGTGGAGAGCCTGATGTCAAACTACTATTTTCTTCAAAGTGCCTTTCAGTGATGGGCTTTTTTTCTGAGTCTGTTTCTCAGCAGGCATTCACTATCACACAGAAACATCCCAAAAATGAGAAGCTCTGAAACAAGAAGTTCAGTTCAGAGGGAAAACAGACACACTTTTTTGTAATTCCCTCAAGCAGTCCTAATTTCTCATCTGACAGCCAAATCAAAAGCTGTCTGTGAAAGAATAATTTCTGTTCCAGCAGCTGTAAATCAGAAATTGGAGTGGACAACACGTATGTAGCTATAATCGAGAATTCATATCTGGTCCATTTAGCCTTTTAGACCCACTAGACTACTTGGAAAGAATAAGTGACACTCTGGAAATTAAAAAATGCAAATACTCATTTTAAGGTCATAGTGATGACATACACCACTTTTCTGAACAGCATGAACAAGACATTATAAGATGTATTTTTTGAGTTGTCCTGTGGAAAATATAATTCTGTTGAACTTCATTTTGTACTCATATGAGGCAGTACTAAAGTCTACTGTAATTTTCTTAAACAAATAAGGATTTCTGGGAGGCTGCAAAGACCACAGCAACCTAATACAGCTAATGCTTTTGTCAGATTAATGAAAGCTTGCGAAGTACTGGCTTCTGCATATTTCCCTTCATAAAGGTCTCAACCAGAGTGTTCCCTGGGAATTTTTCAACACTTTGCATCCAACCTGCACTAAGAGTCTGGAATTCTGCCTCCTGGCTCATGCAGAAACAAAAGTATGTTAGTGGTAAAGCTAGTTGGCCTAGGCTACTTAATGAGCATCTTTTGATCTTGCTGACTTGGCCAAGTGCCCTTCCATTCTTCCTGACTGTCACTGCATGTAACAATGTCATCTACAGCGTTGAGTAGCCACAGCCTTTTCCTTATCCAGTTAAGAATAGAATAGAATAGAAAAGACCATTTCAGTTGGAAGGGACCTAAAACAATCATCTAGTCTAACTGCCTGACCAGTTCGGGGCTGACCAAGTTAAAGAGTGTTGTTAAGGGCATTGTCCAAATGCCTTTTAAGCACTGATAGGCTTGGGGCATCAACAACCTAATAATAATTTAAAGATAACTTAAATTATCTTTATTTTACTTTCCTTCAGTTAAAATAAAAGATTGCCAAAGATGATTTATGATTTTATGAAGGTTTTATAGGCTGTGGAGAAATTCTAAGGTATTCTCCTGAGAAGGAATCTTTTCAAGGCTCAACAGTAGACAGAATTCAATATTTTCCAGATCCATATTCTGCTAATCCTTGATAAAACCAGATAAAACCAGATAAAATTAATAATAGAAGAATGATAAAACTACATATTTTTAAATACATTATGTATAAAAACATCTCTTACACAACTTGGCACGGTGAGAACTCCTTTGATGCAGTTGAATCTATAAAGTTCAATAGCTCTACATTCATATCTATCTGGGCAGAGTGGGCTGGCAGCTGCAGCAACCACTAGCCTGGAAAATCTCTTGACTGTGAAAGCTGAACAAAGCACTATGAATCTGTAAAAATGAGAATCAGGAATAGATCCTGTACTGTATAGGCCTACAAAAGATTCACCAGGGAGTATTAATCTTATTATGCACGTATTTTTCAAAGTATGCACACTGTGCTGGAGTTCAGCACTTATCTTAAAAACAGAAAATGTACAGTTAGGTCATGGCAAATCTACAATTTGGCTACACAGAGGCTCAAATACTGACTTTTCCTACTTGGACACACCTGAAAGAAAGAACCAACAGTAGCTGCTACCTTAAAGCATGTGTGCTCAAGGTAATCATAACGCAGCTGCTTGAACTTCCTGACTACATAGGAAAACCAAATCCTGCTGTTGGCAGAAATTCCTGTGTCAGGTGCATGTCTTCTGCATCCAGAGCCAGGGCTCAGCTTTTTATTGGCTTGCCTCTTGCTGCTAGCACTGTAAAGAGTACATAAGTGACTTCTTTTAACTATTATAGCAGCTCCTGCTACTCTGCCCTCTCATAGAAATTTACCTTCTGTCTTATATTGATACAAATCTTGGGAGTCCCCAGGCTCCTAGTGGTTGCACAGACTTGTATCCTCCCCATTTTAACTGTAGGAGTGGCACAATAATTGCTCTAAACAGAGAAATCAATACATTGCTCATAGTGTAACAGAGATGAAAGGGAAAATTGGAATGTAAAGCACATGTGGAGAAGGCAGAAGGTGGACAGCACATTCTCAGTTTGCAATTACAGAATTATTTTCAGACAAACCAAGGGCATTATAAAAAAGCCCAACATTTTTGGGATAATATTCTCACATTGTGTTACTGAGCTGTAAAGCTGCTATAATGTTTTTCAATCACATAACTCATTACCCTGTATTTCAAGATCTTTGTCTTCAAGTTTGCTATCAGTAAGCAGAATCCTAGTTTAGGAGTGAATATTTCTCCCTCCCAGACTCTTCACTTCTCTTGCTCTCTCCTTTTCAAAAGCCCAAGTTCTCCCATGGGGCTCCATTAGGAAAGAGGGATACCTACCTAAAAATGGTACCAGTTACTTATTCACAAAACAGTTTGAATTAATCTTTGGAATATAAACTGCTTCCACCTCCTTAGAAATGCTAATATCACATGGCTCTATGAGCCATGGTCATCTGCTGTCCTCATACAGATGCTTCAGTAAGCTCTAAATAAATCATTACCCACAGTGAGATAAAATGCTCTTTCCTGCATCACACAGCAGTGTTCAAATTTCAGAATGAAGGCTTTCCACCCAATTAATCACGTATTTCATGGGAGCACACCTACTGAATCATATTTTATACAAGCTTATGAACAGGATTAATACACACAGCTTACTACAGGATCTTAACTGACTTGTGTTTTATTGTAGTCACTGAGAGGCAGATTGGTCTTCCAAGGAAAATTTACCAATGACTTTTTAGAATAATGGTTTAAGCATGAATTCCCACGTTAAGGGCATATTTTAACTATTTCACTTTCCTACCTAATGAAACAATCAGCAAATAGCTGAGCAAGATGAGGCTTATGCACATTTCTAAGTGAAAGGGAAACCTTGAAATTAGCAGGAAATATTGGGAGTTTATTGTACAGTAGGAACTGGGTAGCCAGAGTACTTCCCTTCTTACCACACTGTTATAGTTATGCTCATAGAATTTTATATTTTTCATTGACAAAACAGTAAAGTATGAAATAGGTGTGGTTCTTACTAAATATCCATAACCTGGGGGCATCGCACAGCTCAGGTAGAATCCTGTGCTGCTTATCTTTCAGGTCCAGGGATACGAGTACTTCAGGATATGGATAGAGTATGAAGAGTTTATTTTCATTCCTCTGCAGTATTAAATTTTGCTTTTGCGATAATATAAAGAGCTAAAGGAGTCACAAATTACCATTTCTATTTGTGTCAGAAACTGCAAAAACTGCTTTCAAGCAGCAGAGTTTACAGGTTTTGGCCCTGTTTGGCAGTGCTGAATAAGACAACTGCTTGACCTCTTCTGAAGCAATGTCACGATAGGTCCATGATAATTGTAAAATATTTCAGATGTCATCAATAATAGTTGAATTGTTCAGACTAATTCACTGGTTTGTTGTCCTTCTACTCTCCCAGACAACATGACAGATCTGATCAGAAGCAAGTAGAATGAAAGAAATCTGGTTTTTAATTTTCTGGTTCTCTCATCTTTCACATATTTACATTCTAGTCACAAAAGAAAAAGACACCAAAAATTTGTTCCATTTGTTAGCTGTACTGTACCATCGAACTCTTTCCCAACATCAGAAAAGATAGAATAGCTTCCAGTTTAAATGAACTGAAAAAATAGTATTAAAGAAAATAAGCCATGAATAAGATTATACTGAGATAAGATTTTAAGGCAAGTTAGAAAAAGGACAAGAGTTTCAACATGTTTTTGCAAATATTTTGGCCCATGTAAGTAATAGATATATCCTAATTGGAAAGTAATTTGCTTAATGTGCTTCTTCCTGACAGCATTTTTCTGTCAAACTACATCAGGATTTTCCTTTGAAGGACCTTTCATAAATGGAGACATATCAGGTTGAACTAATCCTTACATACCATGCTCTGTTTACTGCTCTCCTGAGGAAAAAATTAAAATATCTAACTTCACACTGATACAGGATCATCTCCTGTTAATCATGTCCTTGCAAAAGGACTCATTCCATTGATTTATGCAAATGAAGACTATAAAAGAAAAAGACAAGTTGATTGGTATTCCACTATATTGCATTAGTTTAACCTGTATATCTCTCTCATCTCAAAGAGCTTTTAAATGCTGGTTAGGAAGGCAATTGGATGTCTAACATCCTTCCCAGCTGTATGTTTATTGTATTCTCCAAACCTAGTCCTGCAGCCCATTCTGATTTCCCAAACATTTGAAATAAAATTAGTTCTATTTTTGTTCCTAATGGGACCAGGTGGTAAAAGAGAATAGGAAGCAAAGCCATTAAAAAGGAATCATCTTGGCAGGTATATCAGATGAATAATTAAGTGCACTCTTTGCTCAACAGTACAAAGAGAAGTTAATTCCTGAAAGTTTTTGCTAGGAGGCATTGTGCAGTATCTCCAAAGTATGTGGGGTAAGGGTGGGGGCTGGGGACGGGAGCGATCCAAAGAGAGTTAGGGATTAGATTCCTGAGAGATTGCAAGAGTCATCTAGGGTTAATAAAATGAACAAAGTAAGGAAAAACATTGCCTGTAATGAAGTCTATTGATTATGAAACTGCCTCCAAAGGGAGCAGTGTTTGCCTTTTAAGAATACAACCAATCAAAGCACTAAAGGCTGGTTTGTAAAAAGACACAGCTGTACTAACTGAGCGGGACCTGACCTGGGCAGAGTTTTAGCTTTTAAAATTTTTATGCATAGTAGGGTATTTGTGTATGAGTGCAAAATGTAATAAATGTTTTTACTGGTCTCTGCACAGTGTCAATGTCATTCTCTGCAGGTGCCAGCTGGTATCATGGTTCACGTGAACAAGCTTCCCATCCCACCAATCAAATGTTTGTGGTAGCTGTAGACAAACTTGGTGTTCCACATGCATTTTGTTACACTGAGACTACTGTAGAAAGCTGCAATTTACTCTAAGAGCCATAAGTCACTAAACTCCAGATTCCCTGTATCTGAAATTGTTTGTTATAGGTTTCTTTAACCAGTCCTAGAAATTACATTACTTATTGAATAAATCAAGCCCACACTGAGTAGGAGTTATTCATGTTTCTACATCCCTCTAAACCAAACCAGTTTCTATTCCACAGAATTATCTATTTAGTTCCTTTGAAAGATATAAAAATAAGTTCTTGGCCTCATTGGGAAGTCTGAAAGATTAATTCTGTATTGTAAAATACAAATGTGCATGTTTCTTTTCTGTTTCACTGAACCCATACATAGGAAGTCAAAGCATTTATCATACTTTTTGAAAAATTAATAGCTTTCTAGAGAGAAAGGGTAATAATTTTGTTCCCTTGCTGCATCTACCCTCTACCCCAACAAAATACTTTACACTCTAACCCTTCCTTGACCCTTATTCTCCCAAAACATTGATTTGGGGGTTTCCAATTTCCAAACTTAGAATTTTAGCAGCCATGTGACCTACTCCTCCACCAGAAAAAGCGTGTTACAGGCAGATGCAAACTAGATGGAAGAAAACAATATCTACTTATATTGTTTTAATAAAACAATAATAATAATCGATGTTAAAGAACACGTTTTCTCAGTCGCAAGTGATCATAGAAGGGTAAAAATAAATAAATAAATAAATACATACATAAATAAAAATATGTGTGGTTGAACCTCAAGTCTCGGAGAGCTTCCCAAAATGGCAGTGTGTACAAAAACCTACAGGCCCAAATCCTTTCATTATATACCAGTGGTGACTTCAATAAAGAAGCAGATTCAATGATGAAATCTTGATCAATCCCATCTAATTCTGTATTTGGCTCACTATTTCAATGTCACCAATTCCAGCTACCTTTCTACATAAGGTTTTGAGGGAATTTTCCTTACCCACCCTCACTGTCATATATATTACATTACTTATTTGTATCTGTAGTTTGAAAATCAGTGGTTTGATAAAACAATGTGGAAAAACATCCCATTCTGGAATCAGATTTAGGCTCTCCACACCTCAGCCACACAATTGTTATGATTTGCAACCAGATCGCAACTGATTGTCTAATTGAAACAGATGGTATGAGGACATGATATTTCTTTGTAAGCTGCTAGAAAGCAACTTAAAGAAATGTTCCTGGACTTGTTTCCAAAGGGTTATAGCTGACCTTGTGGGTATGCCACGATTGTTGCATAAACTGTCAAAGCTGACATAACCAGTAGGATTTTTAGATTGGTGAGAAAAGTCAATGAAACAGTTCATCTGAAATTCAGTGCTTATAAGGTTAATGAAATAAGAGAAGCTATTTCAATAAAGTGACAGAAAAAAGTGGTGTTGCAAAATAATTAAGAATCTATAATCTTCTCAAAGAACAAATAAAATGAGGACCACTCACAACTTCTATGTTGCTAGACAATTAACCCTTAAGTCAAAGGAGATTTGTACATACACTTATTAAAGCTTCACTTAACATCTCCAAAGAACTAAATCAATTCCAAAATGGGAGTTATGTGTAACTGAACTTGTTGCCTTCCAGTAATTCAGTAACTCTACAAATATTGTACAGCATTTAGTGGGGTTAGGGCAAAATAAATCATAAAAGACATGAATTGAGCAACTGTGAAGCAGGCTGATCTCTTATTATTGCTATAATCATATTGGGTCACCTTTAAGTTTCTGTGTTGGAAGTGTAGATCTGATGATATTACAGTGCATATTGATTCTGGCTGTTTGCTGGAGATAGAAGTGAAAGCCTTGGAGAGTGAACTAAGACCATACAAAGTAGTATTTAAACTGAAGTAGAGAGATTTTCATATCTTGGTTAATTGTTGGGGATATTTACACAGCATTAATTATTACAAAACACAGCTATTTTATATACTATCTGAGCAGAACTTTGGTTCATAGGTTCTTTAGCTAACACTTAGCTAATTAATACCCGAAGGGAGACAAAGACTTTCAGCAAATACTATTTCCCCACACGTTAGTGCTCAGTTACATGGCCTGAGTATTGTCTTCTGAGCTAATGGAAGGAGGAATAATTCAGTTTTAACTCCTCTCAAGCTCCAGATCTTACTTTTAGATTTACCAGAGTTTCTTATTTGTGGCTGACAACTCAAAAACGGGCAGAAAGACAGAGCAAATCTCCTTCTGGTATTTATTATTCTCATTTTCCAAATAAGCACAGGTGGTCACTGCTGGATTCAAGCATTTTCATGCTTGAAGTCACACACTCTCTTTTTCAGACATATTTGAGCGGAGTTAAGATGACTAATACTCGAAACACTGCACCCCACTGGATTACCAAAAACATCCTGTCCCATGCAACAGTAAACAACAGCAAACAGAATTTTCTCAGATTGAGGAAAGCACACAAACTTCTGTCTTTTAAGAGATCAGGCCATGCATGCACAGCTGAAGGATCTCAACTTAGAATCAAATTACCAGAATGAAAACGAGAAGGTTTTTTGAAGCTAGACGGTAAGACTCACTTTCTGGTGCTCCTGAGAAAAAACGGTGTCTACACCTGGCAAATCAGCCATATCGGGGCCTGCCTACATTCCCTCCCTTGTTCTGCCGTCTTTGTGGTACATAAGTTCCCAAGAAGAGGATGATACCACTGTGGAAGCAGCAGATGTTTCTCTCTCTGTACTTCTATATAGGCAGACATTCATGGATAGTATTCTCTTCTGACAAAATTGTGGTTTTTCTTTTTTCCCCTCTACTAAACATATTCCATGATAGAAGGGTGGTGAAACTCATTGTAGTAGTACCGAGCTCAAAACAATACATTAGACTTCAACCCCTGTAGTTCTTTGATATGCAAGAATATTATTCCTTTAAAAAGAAAAAGAACCCAAGATCCAAACTAAAACCCAAAAAGTCATGGTATTTTTTCCCCTGTTTTGATTACTCCACATCATAAACAATACAACTGCTAGTTAAGTCAGACTTGGTAACTAGATGTACTCTGTATGAATATATACCCAAACTAACATTAAAAGCAAACTCTGCGGCAGCTGCAATATTTTAAGCAGTTACCACTAGAACTTTTTCAAATATATCTTCCAAGTCTCCCAGTAATTACTAGCTGTATGCAACATACCATTTTTCTTTCTCGTTAAGAACACAATAGTATAATTAGATCTCAATGCAAACCCCAAAACTGTTTTTTGTAACTTGTTATAGAAGATATAAAAATAAAAACAAAACTTTTGTCTTCTACCCAGAATAAAGAAGACACATTAGAAACACGCTTGCACAAATCAAGACTTGATCTCATAGGTATGCCTAACCCAAACTGTATGTGGCTAGATCAGTTATCTGTGTCAATAGGAACGTGTGCGCTCAGAAGACAAATTTGGTGATTGTTTAGAAATCACAAACTTCATAGACTATACGTGTAGTGACATTTAATATAAATGAAACTACTAAGCCTAGAAATTCAAAGTGAACTGCTGCCATGCAATCCTTCCAGCTGGCTAAAACATGTGTGGCTCTTAAGGAACCAAACTACCCAGTCAAAAGAAGTGTTTTACTTAACTCCCAGTAAACTGGGTATTAGTAGAGGTAGCAGAAATCACTGTAAAGTACCCAGCTTTTCTACTAACTGTCATTTTTCTTTGTGGCAATTAATTTCTTTCCTAAAATTTACCACCAAGGCAAGAAGAGGCACTGGAAGAAAACCAAGAAGTGACTGCAGCATTTAGGAAATAAGATGTCACTGCACACTGAATTTCTAGCACTGATGCTGGGGTAGAAGGTAGGTTAAGCAGACTAAGCTACAGATCTGAGCTATAAAACACAATTTTAGTGCAAAGCTTTTCAGATATATCTTTGCTTTCAATCCTTTACCTACAATCCTTATTGTAAACACTTGCTGAATAGATCCTTTTGTTTCACTGTTAAGTCTGTGCAGAGCCAGGGTGGGGAAGAGGAGGAAGATGAGAGAGGAATCAGAAGAAAACTGAGGTTCTTAAGAGCATCCAGGGGCTAAGGATTGTTTCCCATCAACGATCAGCCTGCAAAAAGCCTGGGTGGGACTTTTACCACCGGTGACAGCTTCTGGGAAGAAGCTCCCTCAGGCAGGTATAAATCAATAAATACTCTGCTGCAAAGGAAAGGTGGTTGAGAGACATACCAACAGTTCTGGGTGAACTGCATATTATTATAACCTCAGGCAAAACAAAGCTGACAAATGATATCACTTTCACTCCCAAATTGGTGGCACACATCCAGGAGAACACATTTAAATGTTAAGGACCTTAAAAGGAGTGGGAAAAACATAATTAATTTTAAAGTCGGAAATCCACCTCCAAAGTCCACACCCAGCCCCTGAATGGACACGGCCATATTTTCTTCATGGTATTCCAGAAAGAATGTTTATTGCAATAGAAGTGACAATCTTCAAGATTCTGTCATTCTGTGATCTTTAAAACAGTGATTAGAAATGACACAAAGTGATTTTTAATAGAACACTAGAACTTGAAAAATAGCAACAGTAAGATCATTCATGATCTCTGATCATATTACTTTTGCCAAAGTAATACTCGAATGACTTCAATTCTTAATTAAAATCAGCTAGTTGAAGCAGAGGAATATGCTACCATGCATGGGAAAGGATTTCACAGAATCACAGAATCACAGAATCCTAGGGGTTGGAAGGGACCTCGAAGGATCATCCAGTCCAACCCCCCTGCCAGAGCAGGGTCACCTAGAGTCCATCACACAGGAACGCATCCAGGCGGGGTTTGAATGTCTCCAGCCAAGGAGACTCCACAACCTCTCTGGGCAGCCTGGTCCAGTGCTCTGGCACTCTCACAGGAAAGAAGTTCTTCCTGAGATTCACATGGAACCTCCTGTGCTCCAGTTTGCATCCATTGCCCCTTGTCCTATCATTGGTCATCACTGTAAAAAGCTTGGCTCCATCGTCCTGCCCCTCACCCTTTACATATCTGTAACCATGGATGAGGTCACCCCTCAGTCTCCTTTTCTCCAAGCTAAAGAGCCCCAGCTCCCTCAGCCTTTCCTCATAAGGGAGATGTTCCATTCCCTTCATCATCTTTGTGGCTCTGCGCTGGACTCTCTCAAGCAGCTCCATATCCTTTGGAGGATTTGGAGGAGTTGGTAGCACAGTGCTGTACCATTGAGTTTTAAAGTGCTCAGCCACACTTGGCTGATTCAACCTGCTGTCTCGCAGGCTTCACTGACATTATGCTCCTGCTTAACTTGTATGTTTAACAATTTCACTGTTTTCAGTTGTTAGAAGGTACCCCATCATCTAGTTGGACTTGAGTCCCCTCTCTTTTTCTTCCACTTTGTCAAAAGCCTGACACAGAGGATGGCCCTCTGAAAGCAGATTCCAGCCTTAAGAAAAATCAGCATTTCATCATGTCAGCAACTGTGGCCAGGAATGTCTCTTCTGAACTGCACTTGCACGCTACTTTGGTTTTGCCATCTCTAACAACTGCACAGCAGCATGTGTATGTATGTAAGCTCTTTCAACCATACATACAGAACATAATATACACCATTCTGTTCCTGGAGAGAAATGTGGGTGGTAAGAGGGAAGAGAAAGGAAAGCATCATGTGAAAGAGTAGTCAACTCAATTAACCTGATATTAGCAGATGCTCAGACAGCATGATAGAGACAATAACGATGCAAAGAACACACAACAATAGAGGCACAACTATATGTCTGAAATGTGGGTTTAAAAATGGACTGATTTTCTGATGTAAAACCAACTCAGATGAAACCCAGTTCTTTGAGAGGCCTGACTCTATATTCTTCATGGAAGTACCTTCACAAGAAAACTTACTGGCAGCAGATGTGATAGCATTTAAAACAGCTATTGGTTTGAAAAGAGGCAAGTTTTCAGGTTCTGACACTACTAGAAATGCAACCATAGTGGAATAACAAAAAATTAAGTGTTCCTGTGTCTGATCCAATAAAAACGAGGTTTGCATTTCACTTACCTGATAATCACGAGTAGTCCGATTGCCTCAGAAGATCTTGAAATCAAGCATGACATTCATAACAGAATTCCCACACAGTCAAGAAAAAAAGATCTCCAACTTATGAGTAAAGCAGGCTGAGACTGATCAAAAGCATAGAAAACCAGAACTGTAAAGGATTTACCCATTATTTGTGCTGCCAGCTTTTGCACCCTATCCTGTTAATGAACATTCTTCACTTGGGAATTCTAAATATGAGAAATATTCTAGCTCTAAGATGGCAGGAGGAGCATCAGCCTTCATTGAGAGGACAATTGGTCCACCCCTCTCCACACAGTCCCAAAAAACCCTGCATCATATAAACACACCATAAAGCTTGCTCTCAGCTTAGCAGGAAATCCAAATATATTTGTTCCCTGATAGATTCTGGGTGTTCTGTAGGTCAGGCTGGAGCTGACAGGTCTCTGTGTGCCATCTAAGAAAAACACCATTGAAATACACACATTTTTATATATACAAATATATATATATATATAAATATATACAAATACATTTAAAATTTAAACACCAAGTATCTTTGTTGAGGGTTGGATGGCAAACGGAACAAATGGGAACATGACATAAGGTGTGTGTAATTATTTTTTAAACATCACATGCCACATGAGACCAGAATTTTAGGACTAAGATTCTGGTTTATGTTATTCGTGAAGCTGCACTATCAGCCTGTTTCCAGTTTTCTTGGGTAATTTCTCAGCAATTTGGTAGCATTCCACATTGGCCTTCAGAGTAATTTATCTGTATTGACACTGATGCTTTCAATTTAGTGGTGTTTTATCATTCAAAGAAACAAATATGCTAAGCTGAATATAAACATACACATAGAGGACAAAAATTCCTTTTTTGTCTCTCACTTCAGGATGTTGAAATTGCTCTCTAATTTCCTAACTATTGCTCCTGCTGGCACCTCAGTTTTCTTCCAGTGCCCTTCCACTTTTATGTTCAGGCTTCACATCTTCACTATTAAGGCTCTGTAAATCTCTGCCTTCCCAAAATCTGTCCTCATGTACCATGGACCTTGCTCCACTTCATTAAATCTTTCGGCTCCTTTTCTTCACATGTTTTGTTTGTTTTTTTTCTTTCATGCTGCTATTTCTATTCTTGGAGATATTTGTTCATTTTCACACATAAACCCCTCCTAAAAGTTATTTAAAACAAGAGAAGCAAGATACATTAAACACTGAATTCAGCAAGCGTTATTCATTGTAACACCAACCTAAGCCCCTAATGGTGCCTTACATGGTGCTGTGGACCTTCTTCTAGGACTTCACTCTATGTTGGGCATGAGTTGGGGAAAAAAAACCTGGAAAGAGATTATTTCATTTTGTCTAGAAGTCATTCTGCCCCCTCGTTCTTCTTTCACTTTAATTGTAAAATACCAGTTATGTACAAATTCAAAACAACTGCTAATAAAGTAATTATGAAAAATAGCTATGAATATCTTCAGAAATGCTGTATTTAAGCTTATGCAAATTTGATTTGTAGATGCAGAAGTTTTCCTAGCTGCATATGTAGCATTTACAGAACATCATAACACAAATGCCTTTAACTCCCTCAGTATTTCAAGCTGCACATTCTGAATGCAGAAATGGAAAGCAACAACACTGCTTATCCTTTGGAGTACTTTTTTTAAAAGATGGATACAAAAGGTAATAATCATTGCTTTAGGGGCTGATTTGGCGCAAAGCAACTTACTGCCTGAAGCCTCCAGTGCTGCTGCCATAGTAGTGCTCCCATGCTGGCCAAAGTCTGCTCCTAGAACGACACCCGGTGGCCACAAAAATTAACAGCAAGGCGTTCTCCTTGCCCTCCAGCCTCGCTCCCTCTTCTCAGGGGGTAGGACCCATCACTGTGTTGTAGCCAGGCATCAGCTGTAAATTCTTCAAGGGAATCTGCAAAACACAGACAAACCCTGTGTGAGATTCAAGTTAATATACATACAAGGTTAGGGTAAGTAATACACAGTGTTTCGGACCATTATATAGCATTTGATGTTTCTTTTTTTGTTTATACAATTGTATAAAAGTAACAGCTAATGGTTTCAGAATTGTCAAAACTAAACTTTTTTTATTCCAAAGTGTTTCATTCTGGAAACAGCTAGCAGTAGGTAAGCGTCATTTCCAAAGTATGAATGTGCAGGTCTAGGGTTAAGCTATAAACTCTTATTCCAAAGCACAGAAGATCAGTTTATCTTTTCTTAAAAGTTAGAGAACTAGCATGCATTTATTCAGTTTTAAGTTATAGAAGAACTCCAAATTAGAGACATACATTGTCGTGCTTAAAATCCCTTTGAATAAAGTAAAACAGTAATAGTGTTTCTATAAATCATCCAGTATCAAACAAAGCATCATGCTCTAGAAATAGTGGCAAATAAATATTAGTGAGAGTTAAGAGCTTTTTGCCACATATTTTTTTCTCTTTGAGTACTGTATGAGTACAACTTTTCTTAAGTAAGAGCCCAGCCAGAAATGATTTGCCAATATTTTCTAAAGAGTAATAAGAAATGCACTGTTTTAAGGGAAACATGCAAGAGCATTACAGCACAGATTTTTGGTGTTACATTCTTAGGACTTTTGGCAAGTGAAATGGAAAGAGAGTATTTCTTGCTTGTCAGTTTTCATTTGTCTCATTTTATTCGCAGATCAGAGTCAAAATTCCTGGTGATGCCATAAGCCTCTTTATAGTAGCTAGGGATATCACAGAAGACAATTGCCCTTTTTTCCTGTTCAGAAACACCTACTTTTTCTCCAGTAAGTACAAAAGCAAGTAAATAAAGCTTCCCAGACATCCTTGCACAATGGAAATTCTTAAGGCAATGGTAGCTCAGTGCTTCATTTGGCAAGTCTTGCAACATTGCCCTCGCTGGGCTCCAGAATAACAGAGGTGGCGGGTATGTATCCAGCCTTTATGACTCTGAGCCCAGAAAACTAGTTCACTGTGTTCTCATCTCAACTGAGCCTTAACATCTCTGCTTAGAAAGACAAGGGTTAAAACAACAAAGATATTTGTTTATATAAGCATAATGAAATTATTCAGGTACTTTCTCTGAAGTATTAGTAGCATACAAGATCTGAAAGAGAGTACCAGTGAACATAAACCAGCAAGTGCAACAGACGACACCAGTCTGGAAACAATGACAAAAATGTGTCACTTATCAGTAAGTTATACACGTGCACTCACTGGCCAACCGAGTACGCAAGAATGTAAAGCTTGTGGCAGATCCAGCGACTGAATGAAATCTAAACAAATAAGAAGCATAGCAATGGGAAGAATGACCTCCCA
The DNA here is from genome assembly GCA_013398125.1 of Aegotheles bennettii. Taxonomy (NCBI): domain Eukaryota; kingdom Metazoa; phylum Chordata; class Aves; order Caprimulgiformes; family Aegothelidae; genus Aegotheles; species Aegotheles bennettii. The sequence continues at coordinate 54,182 of VZRW01012712.1, read as the reverse complement.
CTGTATTAAGTTTAAAGCTGGGTATTGCCAAGAGACACGCAAAGCTGTTGGAGTATGCACACAGCTAATCCTTGAGATACCATGGAGCCAGACCAAAGATAGCACCAGGAAGGCAGATGGAGGGTTAAAATGCAGCCATATAAACTGCTGCCAGCTGCCAGAGCTGAGCTGGGATTCAAAGCTCTGTGTTCAAACAAGCAAGGCTGGGATTGAGCAGCCTTCAGTCCGAGCACCTCCTTTGATCTTATTCCTCAGTGGATGGATTCATGTTGCAACAGTGGAAAAGTTTTAAATACTTCTCATTTGTTCGTAAGTTCACTTGCTTTTTGTTCACTGAAGAAGAAAAACTCATTATTAGCTGGGAAGTATAAACACTAGTTGCCAATCTACTACTATATTGTTGTACTCCCTCTTCCACCTGCTCCCTTATGCTAGATTCCTGTGCTAAATCAAATTATGGTTTAATTGTATTAGGCTCAGGTGTGGGAAAACAACAGTTTACAATATCAGTGTAAAACCAACTACAAGGTACCAAAAGGCTAATCACACAACATGGTACTTTAGACTTTTGTATTTACACCCACACATACTACTATTACACATGTGCTACCATCTTTATAGAACTCCATATATATGCATATATACTGTATTAGGGTTAAATAAGGTCTGATTGTGAACTGACAACCTGACTTGAGAAGGTTGAGCAATCCCATAAGGTACCAAGAACAATCTCAATAATAGTATATCTGAGTGACAGTTTCTTTCCCACATTGACACTAAGCCTTCTGCAGAGTAAAATTTGTTCCATGTGACAGAAATGCTACCTGCATGTTACTTTAAGTCCTACCTTTCACATTCCCCACCTGACTCCACTGTGAATTTCAAAAGCCATGTCTGTATTTTGGACAAGAAAATTAAACACAAAGACGCGCACAACTCTCCTGCCCCAGATCCTAAGTCAGACTTCCAGATCTGAAAAGTGAAGGTGTGAAAGCAGAGGGGCAGAGGTAAGCACCATCCCCAAACCCACCAGAGGAAGGCAAATGCAAAACTTTATCCAGTCACATCCCTGCTGCATTCTGAACTCATTCTGAACTCTACATAACCGGAAAATGAACCATAACAAGATGCTTCATAGCTTACATGCCAGGTAAAATCTCTACTCATGTTCAGTTGCTTGCTAGTTAGATTGCCTTTAATGAAAGCCTTTTCATGTGATAATTTATTTTCCTTGAATAGTTTGAACAGTCACAACTTTCATATTTTATAAATTTTGACAATGAATTATCCTGCTGCAACTTTACAACGTATCTGAGTGAACTTCTGTGTCATTCTGACACCAGTGAAATTTCTTACTCCTTAGCAAAGGTTTCTTCCATTTTAGCACGATATTTACATTCCCAAACTTGACAGATACAGTAATAGCTGGTCTTGGCATTCACGGTTGTATGGCTCTGGCTCGTATGTTCATTCATGTACTTTGTTTTAAAGAATTCCCTCTGGCCGTTACTGCTTTTCAGCACGATTTTGCTTTTAAGTGCTGTTTCATGCCAAAATCCAAAATATTTTGTTACAGAGGTGCAAGATCAGTGTATGCTGATACCTTACAGGATAACTGAATATCAGTTATTTAGATTTATAAATTCTGAAAAAACATTTTCTTCCCTTTATTTTCCTGTCCTCCTCTCTCCATTTACTTCATTGTGTTTTCTTATATGATCAACCTTTGGCTGGAACCCCCTTTCTAATTTGTACACTCACTATTTTCTGCCCTTTAAAATATTTTTACTAACAGGTCTGTAAACTCCTTTGTAATTCCAAGAGGCCTATAACCCCCTCCATCACTGATAGCATGCAATGGAGACCTGCCTCTATTTTGCCCACCAGGATATATTTTTCTTTTTATTGCATGCTGAGCTGATGACATTGCACTTATAATACTTGATTAAAACAAACAAATAAAACAATCTCCTTTAATGTAGAAGAAAAAATCCAAATGAGTCAAGGAGGGATAACAAAGGAGAAATTCTCAGGGTCTGAGAAACAGCTGTAGTAAACCTGCAGCAGAAAGCCCTCCCTTACACCACATTGAATGCAGCTGCCATGCATAGTTACCGTGAGCATTGCAGGCAGCTATTTATACACATTTCCAAATTCCAAGGACAAGAGAGATCTAAGTTGCACAAGGCTGACCCTCAAGTAAATAGATATCAAGAATTAAAATCCCTCTACCATGGTACATTACACAATTTGAAAACTTCACATTTACTTGTGGGGATGGTAAGGATATTAACTCTTCATTCTACATTCCCATTCTAAGTAATTTTCCAGTATCATCCATTCCTATAAGTAAACTAGACATTAATACCATACCTTTTGTTTGTTGAACAGAACTCCAAACTCAAGGTATTATTTTAATTTTAAATATTTATTATTTTAATCATATACTTAATCAAAACTTTACTACTAGGTAAGTACATGGTTGTCACTTCACTGTAAGCAAGTCATTTAAAGTTTACTAACTTACAAATCAAATGATAAAAGAAAAGGTGAAATGGATTGTGTACCTTCTGTGGCAGAAATGTAGCAGAAACTCTTCATACAGCCATTTGAACTGCTAGTTCTCTGGAAATGAGGATGTAAAAAAAGTTGAAGAAACTGGCTTTTAATGAATTAGCAGAATAAGTCTAATGGAATATTACAAGAGCCAAGAAATGTTAGTTCTATAGGAAATAACGTCTATTGAGTGGATTATACAAATAAGGATTTATTTAGTGAATATACTTTTTCCTCTCTACTAGCAGCTCAAATGACTGCATAAATATCAACTATTGGTAAATGCAACTATCAATTTTTTTAAAAAACTGTTACCGTGGTGACTCTACAGGAAAAAATCATGTGAAGCCATGATTAAGGTCAGGAAGGTCAGCCTTACCTTATGCTCATTTTTCCAAAGCAGAAGAGAGGGGGTAACTGCCATTTGCAGGTAGGGGGAAACTGTAATAATGGGATGCTTAGCTGGCAAATACAATGCATAATCCAAACTAGTTAGCGTAAGCAAAACTTTTTGGCTGTTATTGCTGGTATAAATTCTAAGGATCAATGAGAAAAGCCAAAGTTATTACAAATTAAGCATAAGATTCTAGGTTATGGGCTTTTGAAATACCCAATGTGATCTGGGATGGATTGTGAGGGATATCCCCATGGATATTCTACGAAAGAGGAGATAAGAATAGCTGCAAGACTGTCTCCCTTCATTGCTTAAGTAGAAATAAATATTCCCTCCTGGTAAAAAAGTCTTATGACTTGGCAATAAAGTGCATTTTTCTGACAAGAATTCTGCCACTTTAAATATTCTTTTTAATGACAATTTTTCTTTTATGAGTTTCTCAAAATGAGACTTTTAAAAGTCATAATTTTAAATGAAATTTAGTTTTCGGGACTCATTTAAAATAATCAGTCATTACACTAAACTTCAACTTGAGGTACTGCCAGAATGCCTCTAGAAGGTTATAATATGATGAGGATGTCTAATGTGTGATGGGAGATTTCGTGAAACCAACAAGGTTGAAGTATCCTGAATTGTAAATCCTATGCAAAAATGCAACATCATTTATAGCCCTAAAACATCCATTTTGAAAAGTACTNTATATATTATATTATAATATATATATTATCTTATATACTAATATCTTCTTCAACGAGGGCAACACTGTTACAGGTATGACACTGATCATTTCAGTCTTTATTTATCTTAACATATTAGAGAGAAGAATTAGGCACAAGATACCACTTTGGGGAGGAGAGAGAGCAAAAAGGAATGAAAAACATGCTGGATTCCACATCCCCCTCCTGGTAGTTTTGATGACAATTGTCTAAGGCAAGTGTGACGAATCTACAAGCTTTGCTACATCAATGTCATTACATGCCATGGCTTTCTACATTTGACATTTATTCCTGGAAATGGAGCAAAAGATTTCACTGGCTCACAAGAAATTCTACCCTTAAAAGGAAAATATAATTAGCTTTATTTTTACTTCTAAACTTAGGTCTTGTGGTCTTTCAAATATGAAAAGAAACCACACTTTTCAGTAAATAGTAATGCACATAACTCACTAATTAAAAGAGAGTATAGGCTTAACAAGTCTATAGCTTTGGCAATTTTTTAATGTAAACTACAAAAAAAATCAGGCATGACCTAAGAAGATGTTATATAAAGCAGGTATGCAGGTATACACAGGAGAATGAATTTCATGCATTCTCAGCACATGACTGAATACAGAGGTTAACAGTATTTCTCTTTAAATAAATTACCACCCAGTCACAGTTTCACTTGTAGGAAATGAGTCATGAAGCAATGATATCATGGTAATGGCTCACTATCATTCAGGTTATTTAAGATGCAAAATGCTACAAAACATATGGAAACCTTGCGCTTAAGTACTTTGCAATAAAATAAAATTTGGGAAGGTTCCAGAGGAGAGTCGTTCATTTTCCTCTAATCCCTTAGTTGAAATACAGACAATGCCTATAAAACTACAGATTAAAAATACAGTGATGATCAGGTAAAATTATTTATACACAAGGAACCACAAAAGGAAAAGAGGTAACATCTTAGACATTCACTAAGAACACTGCACCCTCTCACTAAAATCAGTTTCTGACAGTCCTGTTCTATTTTCAGAAATTTTAATAATCAAAGTAGTGCTTTGCTACTGATTAAAAATTTGAAATTAAATCATAATATTTAGAGGAGGTAAAAAGAGAATCCATTGTCAGTTCATCTTTAAATTTGCCAGTCCTGGTCAGGGTTAAACATTCTGCTATAATAGCGCAATATATTATACAAAGCTACTTTTATATATGTATGCTATGTATATGCTAAATATCTCTCTATATATTTAGTATTAAAAGTACCACACTATAAACTCGAGACCAAGGAAAAAATTACCTCTTTAACTGTGGCCATACGAGAGTCTTAGAGGAACAGTTTAGCCAAATTCTTTTTAAACAGAATTTGTTCAATCTTATAATAATTTTTTCAAGGTATCGATCCATTCTGGTTTCCTGGACTTCATTTATCTTCCATATACATTTGTACACCGGTTCCGCTGCCCTCAGTTCAATTATTCTAAGTTCATTGTTACACATTAAGTCTCTAGTAACTTAACTGTAAGACAAATCAGTGACTCAACCATGTAAATCAATCAAAGTTACATTGCAGATCACGTAAGAGGTCTGTCTTCTATGGGTCACTTGAGCTATGAAAACTGTTTGAATGAGAGGAGGACAGTTACACCAGGACATCTATGACTGCTGCTGAAATCACTGCATAATTCTGATTCCACTATGAGATGATACACATCAGGTATGCAAACTGTGGTGTCTGGATACTGTAGCTAGGGTAAATTCATACAGCTTCACTGGCTTCCAGCTCAAGGGTTGGTAAATTCAAACTCATACAAAAGAAACTGTAGGAAAGGCAGTGTGTCTTGGTATAAAAGGATTTGATTACTATGTAAGGTCTTTTAACAAAGGAGGTTACATAGCACACCATCAAATCAGGAATAGAGCATACTGGTCAGCATAAGTATCAGAGGCCCAGCCATCTCCATGAGCCAGTCACTTAAAAGTACATCGAGACATGTGAACTTAACCAACTTTTATTTGAAACACATGGACCTATTATATTCTTTAGATAAATCCTCAAGAACTGAGGATGTTCTTCAACACAATTCATACAGTCTCCCAAATGTGTTTGTTAACCAAGCAACCAATATAAATTTATTCTGTATTAATCTTTAGTAGAACTAATGAGCTGAACACTGTCACAGAAAAAAGCAGATCCCTCAAATGGTGCTGGTTTCATGATTTTTACTCACTCTATTGGCAGAGACAAAGGCTCAAATAGTACATAGAATAGGACATAAGGCAGAAACTATTGGCCACAAAGTACTACTACAGACTAACAGAGACTACACCAACTAACAGGAAAAGGATATGCTGGGCATGAGAAGAATCCTTTTTGCTGAATAGAATGGAGAAGTTATCAAGACCATAATACAAGACCTCTAACTAGGGCTCTTGAATGTCTAACCCGGTGTGTTGTTAGAACAACCTGTTTGTAGCTCTTCCATTCATTTTACAGCTGGGAAAACAGTTATTGGTGTAACTATTATTAATGCATACTCATATATTATCTGATTCTGAGATATTAAAAATACCCCTTCATTTTCTTAAAGGAAGTGATATCAGAAAGGCATCTGTAAGTAAATCTGCCAGATATGCCGAAGATAAACAATTTGCCACAGAGAACATGGAAAACTTCACCACCTTCCTCTAAATATTGGTAGTATTACATAATAGGAAGCATTGCGCCACTGAGATTTGTTTCACATCCAGAGAATGAGCCTGTGGTAAACAGGTAACTCATTTGTTTATGTAGCCAGACACTTCAGGGAAAAAAATCCTTCAGAACTTGTGTGGCAACGGTGAGGAGGTCAGTGTGTTCCCAGTACCCAACCTGTTCTTTCCAAAATTCATTATCAAAGAGAAAAATATAGTATTTCACTTCTGAGTGGCCTCAAAACAAAAGCAAAATCAAAATGACCTTAAAAAAGCCTAAGTTCAGGCTAATTTTTTTTATAAGTAACTGTATTCATAGCTTTACAATGGCCCTTACTGTTGCTAAGAATGAATGGGACAAAATTGAGGCAGTCTGTCCCCTAAAGCCTAAAGTGAAAATAATTAGAGGATGAGGTACATGAATATTTCCACCCTAAATATAACTTCTTTTCATAGAAAAGCAAATTACATTACCATATTCAAAACCAAGAATGCTAACAGATCTATTTAGGATAGATGTAAAGTCCTGAAAATCAGTTATAAATTAAAAGATCATAAAGAACTGATTCTGGCAAACAGATAAATCAGATGCAGCACGTATATCCTAACTGCATAATCAACTATATATATTATGTGTGTGCACACAAATCCAATAGGTATAATCAAGATTGATTGGATAGTATGCTTCAGTCACAAAAAAAGTAATTGCTTAGTTTTGCTACAATTAACTTGGGGTAAGTATAACAACAAAACACTCTGAATAGCATTTAGTGGTTAATGATTTTACTGTACAACATATCATGTTGGTGTACCTCATGTGGGCCCCCTGTTCCATGTGGTCATTTGAGAAAAGGAACAGGGAGAGGAGTATGCAACGTGAACAGTTATTTTGCATAAATGGGGTCCATAAAGCTAACAAATATTCTTAGTAGATTTTGCTGTAATTTATTTGGGAAGGGACACACTAGCCCCTTCCTGTCTCCTTCTATTCAATTCTTTCTAGATAACTAATCTGCCATATTTAGCAGTGTCATGGGAAAATGCCTTGGGGACAGCCTAAAGAGTTTCAATGACTGAGGACAGGCCTCCATTCCCACCTTCAATGGTAAAATGTCAGAGTCATAGGCATAGCAGTAATGAGGAGTTTAGTATGGGAAAGGTACAAGCAAATTCTGTGAAATCATTCCCCATGTCAAGATGTGTATTTGTCAGAAAAACATTACCATGGATAAGTCAAGGTCTCTAGAAGGACAGAGATGGTGCTAACAACATAACAAACAACATGTTGTGCATAACAACATCAAAAAGGACATGGTCAGTGTATGTAACTGTGTGTCTGGATTGGACCACAGGCTGGGAAAAAAGAGTAGCCCCACAGTAATTAAAGAAGTCATACCTGTGCTATGTCTCTAGAAAATCCCAGAAAAGAGAAATCTGAACTTTAGAGAAATGAGTATTTACAATTTAATCAAGACTTAATCAGAAAGCAGTAATTCATTAAAATCGAATTTGTTTTGCAGGAACACTACAGGCTCCCTGTAACCAGACTCCACCATGCACCTGCGAGAGAGACTGCAGTCTCGAAGCCCAGCCTCTGAAGGGAGAGTAACTTGCAGCGATGATATGCTCTAGAAGGGAGTGCCAATTAATATTCAGCCAATCCAGGAGAAAAAAAAGAAATTTAGGCCAGTCTAGCAAGGCCAAATATTTTCTTTGCATTTGTTGACAATGGCAGGAGCCTAACTAACTCTTTGAAGAAGAAAAACAAGTCAAACCCTTTCATCCTTGTTTGGGAGAAAACTTGTGCTGAGCCTAACACCAGTGAGAGAGCTTCCAAGTTCAACTCGGCTCTGTCAGTGACACTTGCAGCACGTGCAGCAATATTTTCTAGGAAAGCATTTTTAAGTTCACTGTGTGCTTTATGCTATACAGTCACAGTTTGCCAGCCACTCCAACCAAAGCAATACTGTTGGCAAAGGAATTATTTTAAAAAAAGGACTGGAGTTATGAAAAATCTAGCAAGAAAAAAAAAAAGGGTATTCTACTTACAGAATAACAAGAACAAAAAAATCCTACATCATTGCATCCTGCATTCCTTCTGTCTTACAGCCTGCCTTCTTTTATTTGGGCCTTAAATATCAAATTCTCCTTTAAGAGTTCAGTCTTGTGTCACATAAGTGAAAAAAGCCTGAAAATCAAAAGAACAACCAAAGGAAAACCAAAAAGAAACAACAACAAAAAAAAACCAAAGAAAGCAAACAAAAGCTTTCCCATTCAGGTACAGACTGAAAATTATGTGTACTGAGCCTGCTGATCCTACTCTTCCAGTCAAAAGCAGTTTGCAAAGACATCTGCAGCTAGCTTTTCTGGCCATAGGACTAGTGCAATGGGGCATCAGCATTTTTACAAAACTTTAATTTGTTATCTTCTACAATAAACAAAATCTAATACATTTTTGATTGTGCAATTGAGTTGATTTGCACTGTCATTGCTCTTCTCTAAGGCTTGAAGAGTCTCATATTCCTTACAATGGTTTCAGATCTCACATTATTTCTACAGTAGTACAATAGTTATTCTTCCTCATCAGTCTTGATTTGCAGATCCAATAAACAGCACACTTATATCTTGGCCCTACCCAAAGGTAAAATGAATTCTCCCCAGATTAAACCACCACCCTCCCTCCCTTCTATGTACAAGCAAAAGAATTTCCCAGTTGCCAACAACAACACCACTTTGTGTCAAATTTTGAACTCTCCCCCTGAGTGGCAGGAAAGTGATCCTATGCATCCAATGAAAAAAAAGAGCTGTAAGATACAGCAAACTTGGGTTTATGTTGTTTTGGGTTTTGTTTTTCTTTTTGTTTTTCTTTTTTCTTTTTCTCCTCTTATTGAGACTGGTGCATGAATCTCACCTGGACAGCACTGGACCCTCATAACTTCCATTGTCTTTTTTTTCCACTCTGTCTCCAGAGGAACTTCTTCAGATTACTTCCAAGTTTTCCATGATATTTAAACAAAATTCAGACTTATTTACTTAAAAAATAAAATTATATTTATACCATCAATTAGTTTCCTTATTTTTGTCATAGAAACGAAGTGAGTTTGGATAACATGATGTGTTCAGACCAAATATCACAGAATCCCAGAATCCTAGGGGTTGGAAGGGACCTCGAAAGATCATCTAAGTCCAACCCCCCTGCCAGAGCAGGGTCACCTAGAGTCCATCACACAGGAACGCATCCAGGCGGGGTTTGAATGTCTCCAGGATATAAACAAATATACCTGGATATGAAAAAAACATGATTATTTATTAACATTCAGATTATGACCATTAAAGAAAACAAGGGCTGGATTTCATTTATTGCAGGGTAAATTTGCTAATTAAGAAGTCAGAATAATTCTACAGAACAAACCTGGGGAACAAATAAATTCATAAACCCCAGAGAACTTTCTTCGCCACTGAGAAGGCTGTTCTATTCATCTATGATCACCTCTGCTACACGGTTACTAAAGACTAAATACGCAACCAGACCCTTCCCACCTTCCCAAATATTTTCCTTCTATTTGGACAACAAATAGGATTCAAGATACTTATCTCACAAAGATTAATACATCTCCATTATAAATCTAGCTCCTGTACTGCAATGTAAGTTACTCATGTGATCCGTAATCAAAACTTAAGTATAAATTTCAACTGATTAATTCAAGGTGCAAAACTGGAGAATGGACTGCAAAATCCTTCCTCAGCTTTCAAAATTATAGCCTATCAGATCCACTCTGTTATACAGTCGGTCACATTGCAGAGTTCAGATTTAGATTTATTATGTGCTTATGTGCACTCAAAAGACTTACTCATCAGATTTTCCTCATAAAAGCCTCACGGTCCCAACTTCATATAGATGCAGAGAGGATAGATTTTTCAGCAAGACATTTTCCTTTTTCTGATCCATCCATCCAAGGCTCTGTCTGTTCAGAAAAGGCTTCATATTCCAAAAATCACTTAAAACACCACATAACTTCCTCAGCTATCATATCTATATGTCAGGTGGCGGAAACCGTGCTAGAGCACAGATGGGAAGACTTTATGTTCATCTTCTTTATTCAGAAATTCTCTATTCAATGCCAGGGATTATTTCCTTTCCCCTCCCTCAAATTACAGAGAGTGATTTGTCAAAAGTTTGTACAGAAGTGAGCAAAAAGAGATCACCTACATACATGAAGTCAACTCTGCTGTTTTCAAATTTTTATTAGATTTTTTTAAATTACAAGACTGTTGACGGCGGAATCTCTGCATTTCAAAGCCAGTAAGAATTCCATCAGGATTAGTAATTTTTGTTCAGCAGAAAGTCCACAGGTTTTTACCAGTATTGAGAGAAGCTCAGAATTCTTGGCTATTTAGTTGCCTCTTTGTAGAAGTAATGCATTGCAGGATTTAGTTGAAAGTCTGGGTGCTTAGACCTTGTCATTCATCTAAGTTTACCTCTGAAATTTGTATGAAACTGTTCCTTAAGACAGAAGTAATAGTCCTGATGCATGATCACCAGCCTGATCCATTAGGCCTCAAGTAGTGAATAAAGCACATTCTGCCAGACACCTTGGCACTGAGCCTTTTCTGAGGGAGAATACACCAGACACCCAACAGCTCATCTGTCTGGTCTACAGCTCAACTACTCTGTGGCAATAATTTCTGAAATGTTTCTCCCTCTCTTCCTGGAGATATTACCAAGCTGTCTGTCTGTGTCCCTTCTGGAAAACCACTGAAGACAGCTGTGCTGCCCCAGTGGTGCACTGCAGCACAACCCTTGCTCCATGGAGGGAGGTCACAGTAGCTGTTACAAGACCACCTACACCAAAAGGCTGGGAGATGATCTGAATATTAAATGGTGTCTCATGATAACTGAAACTTGTAAAGTTTTCATTTAATTCATCCAGGTTGAAAAAAATTGCCATTTGTAAAAAAAAAGAAAAAAAGGAAAAAAGGTAATAACCATGGTAAGCTTATTTTTGCTTATTTTTTTTACTTTCTTGAAGTTGATTTGCATTTGCAAGTAGTCAGCTTCCAGCCTTGAAAGTTTATAACCATTAGCAAAATAACAACACAGAGAAAAAAACAAACCACAAGCCCAAAACAACCTTCCCCCCCCAGCAATAAAATCCTGGTAGTTTGCTATTGCCACATATAAAATAAACAGTAAGTTTAATAAAAAGTCTTAGTAAAGTGTTGGCTTTGAGCGATCACCCTAACTTGCTTGCTACAAGCTGAAGACCATGTTATTCTACACTGACACAACACAGAGATTAGCTTTCTTTTAATTCTCAATTTTGGATTCTGTTACAGAAAACAAATCTGGAAGGAGAAAACATTTTTCATGTCCCTCAGTGTATTTGTTTTGATATGTGTTTAGTTCTCCCTTGCGCACCACTGTCCACAAAAATACAGGCTTGCATTGTCCTGCACAGCTTTTTAGATTTTTCCACTCCTTAGATGTTTCATACGTTTATTTTTAACTTGTTTTTACATCATACTGTAGGCACTGGAGTTCTTTCATCATTACATGGTTTTCTTGTGAAAGCTGTAGTGTGAATATTATAAATGTGACCACATGCAGACACTGTAGCGTAAGTAGCATGTGGCAACTTCAGCTACTGTATACAAGATATTTCAGAAAGTCTTTCTAGCAGAGTGCATGCACTTTGTCTCCAGCTTCCAGACAACCTATCATATAGCACTCAAGGCAGCCAGGGCTTTTATAGGAAACACATGGTAAGCAAAAGTCATGACCTACTTAGTAACTAGAATTAAAAGAAACTTTAAAAACAGTGGGTCCAGCTCCTTTTTCAGTTCCCCCAAAGATAAGTCACAACACTGAAGTCAGTGAAACTACAGCAGTGAAATCCTATCACAAACCCCGAAATTAAGGCTGCTGCAAGCCTTGGTAGTGATAGCTGAATAAGGAAAATGTGTATTTTGATCCAGTGAGCATTCAGGTGAACAAATCCATCACTACCGCCCCATCTGCAAACCAGATGGTATTTGGCCCCTGCTTAACAGATCCAAGTCACAGAGGTTTTGGGTGATTCAGAGAGACATAATGAAACTGTGGCTGCATTACGGCTTTATCCTCCAGTATTGAATGGTACTACACCACAGCATGGCTGCTCTCTTACACATTTACCTGTTGCTGCCCATTCCCAGGATTCTGGTTCCAGGAGTAGCAGAGGGCACTGGCAGTGTAATAGAGAGAACTAAAGGCTGACTTACCCCAGGGAACTCACTGGACAGCCAGTCCCAGGTTAGGGGAACACAAGCAACACAGAATCACAGAATCCTAGGGGTTGGCAGGGACCTCGAAAGCTCATCCAGTCCAACCCCCTGCCAGAGCAGGGTCACCTAGAGTCCATCACACAGGAACGCATCCAGGCAGGGTTTGAATGTCTCCAGCCAAGGAGACTCCACAACCTCTCTGGGCAGCCTGGT
>VZRW01012712.1:0-41072 GCA_013398125.1 Aegotheles bennettii | reverse complement strand
CCTCCTTCTTGTCCTTCTTGTAGTACTCTCTTCAACAGCAGCAATCTTGACCTCATTGTAAAGATTTTTTCCTGGAACAGGTAGATTGTAAGCCTTTCAGGCAGAACTCAGTTTTTAAATCAAGTAGGCAACATCTTCTTGCAAGCAATAAAAGTCAGAGTTTAGTTTGAACTTTAAATTAAACACCCATTGAATATAGTTTGGTTCCCAAATTCTAGGTTGCTGTACCTCCTTTCCAGGAAAGGTGATCAGGGGTCTACAGGTTTTTGCAGAGAAATAACTGCTTCAGAAATGTTGGAAGAATGTACTCTATAGTTAGTCGCTTAGCATAGATGACAAGTTCCAGAACAAGGTTAATAAAAAAATCTAAAATTAATTCTCTGCAATCCAGTATTAGGCAATGATGAAATCATAAGGTGGGTGTTCTCACAAGCAGCAGAAGAGAAGGGAACACAGACAAGTGTCACTCCCCCGAGCCCAGTCAGAAGACAGCTCTGAATTGGCACTGGCAGGGTTCCTCCCTTCATGCCACATCCTGGGCTCCTAGCTGCTGGTGGCATTTCAAAGCCAGTCAATAAAAACCAACAAAAAAAAACCCCAACAAACCAACAAAAAAACCCAACAAACAAAAAACCCCACAATGTGTATTACTGGAAAAGGTCAAAAACTGCAGATGATCATTCAGGGGGAGCAGGAAGCTTTTCACTTCCCCTTATTTGATGAGAGAAGATCATAGGCTCCCACTAAAAACCACGAACTTCTCACACACAGAAAAGCAAAATCACTTTCAAACTTCAGACTGACTTTAGCACAGTAGACCTTACTCTAGATAATGCTTTGCAGGATTGAAAAAAAAAAAAAAAAGAAAGAAAGGTTAAAAAAGGGCACCAGTAGCACAACCAACTGGAAAATGCCTGAAGCTTAAAACAGATTTATTCTCCTTCCCATCTTCATTCTCTTTACATAGGCTACACACTGAAGATTTGTATTTGAAAGGACTTGCTCATCCTCCCAGGGGATCAAAGCAGAAGGAAATCTAACTGCTGACTTTAGAACTTCGTTAGTTTCCACAGCAACAGACCCATCACTCATCCCCCAATCCCTGTCAGCTCCGGGAACAGCCTTGCAAGCAGCTCAGACCTTGTTTGTAGCAACTGCACATTTCAGAGAGAAGTGCACTTCACACAGAGCTGCAGCAGGAGACCGATTCCTCTGGCATGTTTAGCACTTCACCATACTTCTTACTAACTGAAACTGGCTATATTACTTCAGTCTGAAGTACTGTAGTTGGAAACCCACCAGCATTGTTTTGCAAGCAACACAACTTACAGAGTTCCACATCTTATCGAATGAGACTCCCTAAATAAAAAAAAAAGTGGGTAGATGTATTCTCTAAACCCACTTCTCAATAAACATCACGATTCCATTATCTCTGGTCTCTGCAACTGCTGTCTCTCATGTGTCTTCTTCACCTTGTGTGCCTGACTCTGGGTGCTTTGGGTGACATGAATGAACCTGGTGCAACTGACAATGACAGATATGAATGTGAATTTCTAGACTGCTCAAAGACTAATTTCTATTTCTGCATGCAAAATCATGATATACCATCTTGGCTTTTACCAATGTTAAAAAATGTTAGCACAAATAAGGCTTTGTGGTAAATAATGTAAATGGCCTCAAAGAAGAAACAGCTTTGTCCCAGATGATCCATACAACTCACATTTGAAATAAGAAAGAAAGGAATACAGAGGAAAAATAAACTTTATTTGCTCATAAATTTATAGGTTATATTGATTAATAATATCTTTTGGAGTTGAATGTCTCAGGCAGCAATCACATTTATGGAGGTAGCAGTATGAAAATATTAGAGGCGGTATAAAAATATATTAATATTTTTACAAGAATACTGCCCAAGGAGGTAGTCTGAGAGCACAGAAGGAAGGAAGAAAGCATATCTGCTCCAGTATAACTTCTCTGAAGAGAAGCATTGGTGGTTTTTTCTCTGTAGGAAGTCACTGAATACTTGCTCCTCTGAGTAAAATGGTCTCTGGGGATGTTACATATGAAAGATTTCAGGGAAATGGTGAACAAAAACATTCAATGTAATTTCCACTCCCACCCCACACATACAAAGATTATTTCCAGTTGGAAACAGACTTCTTCATTTTGTGCTTATGGAACATGTAGATTTTTCTGAAGTCCCAGCAAGAGATACTTAGACGGCCAACATACCCCAATTTGTTCTTTTAAAAGAATTTCAGTTGCTAGGTGGTGTTGTGTTTGGGGATACTAGATCAGATATACTCTGAGACAAAGCAATCCATAGAAAATAAAAAAAATACAGAAAACATATTTGTTTTATTATGATTTAGAAAAAAATACACTGTCCTACTTACTGATGTTGTGTTGAGCTGAGTATCACAGAGAACAAAGGTTGGGAGACATTCTTTTATTGAAGGAGCTCAGCCTGTGACACCAGCTCTACCCAAACAGTCCTGTATGGAATATTATCACAGTTCAGATCAGCTCAAGAAAAGCAAATTGAGATATCAATGAGGAGGAGGACATGAGGGGGAAGAAGACTTGCTGGCAGACAGAATGATAATGCTTACATATTTATTCAAGTATTTCATCCTTCATGGGCAAAGTGCATTTCTTTCACATTTCACTCTTGCAGCGCTTCACTTTCATGTCCTCATTGAAAATAGGAGGAAACCCATGTTTTTTCCAGTGATTTCAAAGAATGAAAAAAGTCAGCTAGCATGCCAGTTCTGCTCTTGGAGTGAAATGAATGTTTATTACCACAGTCAAAATGCACAGCGCTGAGATACTCTTAATACCAGGCTAGCTTGTCATCCACATCAGACACCTCTGCATCACAGCCTAAAATGCCAACATGCAGAACACGTAGAGACACACATTTTTACAGAAAGAGCACTGGCCTAATTTTTATTAACAATGGAAAGAATGAAGTAACGTGTAATATAAAGCAAATCTATATTTCTTCAGCTCTTTCAGGCTCCTGGATGCAGTACAATTCAGCAAAGCAATGCATCTGGAAAAAATACCAATTTCATGGGAATTCTATCTGCATCGGATGTGGAAGGGTCACTGATTTTAAAGATACGTGTCTTCCAACTAATACTTAGTCCAGATGTCACGAGCCTGCATACACTATACTTGAGACTATGTCTCAGGGTATTTAAGACACATTGCCCTATATGGAACATTCAAGACTCACAAAAAGTAGTTTTCAGACTGCGATGTCTGCAAAAGCACCAAATCATTTTTAAGTCTGCGGCAGCTTTTTTGTTATTCTACACAGAGTTTGAGGTCTTTGCATTAGCCATGTGTTGGGAGCTGTTGGGAGCCACTTGGATTAAATCATAGATCACTTCTTTCCCACCACTTCACAGCTCTCTGAAACACAGTTTTTTCCTAGCACTTAGTCATGGCTTTGCAGAGAGTGGGGAGGAAGAGAAGGGCAAGAGCGACAACTTCAGAGCAAATACAGCTACTAGCTTTAGTACTGGTAGCTCTACAAAAGTATCTGCCAGCAATTCCCATTTTTCTTTCAGAGTATTTTGGCTCTGCTTACTTCATAAAAGGTGATTTAAGTGTACTGGGTGATGGAGCTTATGTTCCTTACTAAAGAGCTGAGAACAACTGAAAGGGATGCTTCTTCAGTACAACAGTAACCCAAGTACTCCCCCTGGCAAGGATTTTTATCTTAAATAATGTCAGGTCTGTTAACCTACTCACCTAGAAACCATCTCGATGGCTAGTTATACTACTTTCCACTTTCCCTCTCTTTTCATCACTAACAGTAACGTAATAACAGCTCCAGTCTTTTATTCTATGAGGTCACTTGAAAAAGCCTCCACACACAGTAGCAATCTTACTCTCCAAAGTTTATTATAAACTTCTAAACCCTCATACAACACAGCTGAAATAATTTTAATGCTTTCTCCAAAAGACTTTATAGACCCTAAATGAAGGTATGTGAACTACACCGTTAGACTCTGCGAGGACAGAGAGGTGACAGTAGTCAAAGAGCTCTGGGAGGAACCTGCAGAATGGCTTCTCACCATCCCTTCCCGGGCAAACAGATTCAGATGTAAGAAAAATCCTACTTCCACTACTGTCATTTAGTATCCACAAGAAAATTCAGTTGCATTTCAAGTCTTCTCTACTGCCTTCCTTTCCTGTTTTTTCACCAGTCCCATGCCCTTAGAAGTTTGTCAGCCACTTTTGCTGGAGAATGAAAGGTATAATTATCACAAGAGGACCTTCATCCCTTAATACTAGTAATGAAAGTGTCTTAGGTTGTGCCAAAACATTCAGCCTGCCCTTCCTTCTCAAGGAATCATTTTAATTATTTTCTTCCTGTCACAGACCCAAACTTCTAAGCACAGCCTGACTTGCTGCTGAGATGTTTAGAAGGCTACATAATTTCATTGAACCTTCAAGAAATAATTTATAGGCTCTGTGGAAACTAAAGCAGTTCAAATAAGACAGACCAATGACTAAAGCAGTGTAACACGTTTCTTGGTCTCCCTTCAGCAGTTTTTGCTTACCCTCCTATGATATCCTCTCAAGGCTGTAGGCATAATTCACCTATAAGTGAAAGGCCTTTGGTTTTTAATGCCTAGCAAATGGAGTTTTGCCAGTCCTTGATTGGCTTATTCATATACCTCATATAGCCTACAGATGGTCCACTGGAAAATGTATGCTTTTATGATTGTTCTATTTTGCTTGTATCTATCCTTTAAAACTCTATGTGACAAGGCGTTTTCATCATGTTCCTTTAATTCAAAGTTTTTCTATTTTTTCTACCATATTAGCACTTAAAAGAAATTTTATGGAAACTGCAATCTTGTTTGGTGATTGGTTTGCAAGTCTGAAATCCAAAGTCAAGTACATTTAAAGAACCCTACCTGAAAAAGATATCAATTTGCAATGGATTTTCAGGACATATTTTGACCACGAAGATTTAAACTTGACAAACATAATAGCAGGATTGTCAAGAGCTTTACTGGCCAAGATACTTAAGCTTCTCTGAATATTCAGTTGAAGACTATTATTTTTCCTTATAGTAAGTTAGCTCTTCTACCCGTATATTTACCTCTGTATTTTGATCAAATTCTAGACACCTCTTACAATACCTCCGGGGGCAAAAGGGTTTTTTCTTGCTGTTGGAGTGAGCCACCAGCATATCCAGTCTAGCCTGGTCCTAAAAATTTAACTCTGAAGGCCTGTAGCATTGAATCTGTGATCAGTTCTACACAGAAGTTACTAGGGTTCAGATCAATGAGTCCTGTACTCATAACATGCTGAAATTTTTATTATGGTTTAAGTTTCTTACAAAACAGGTGGTTACAATGTACTTGGCATTTATACCAGTGAAGCTTAGTTCAGTTTCCTAGCTTTCTGTATTATTTTGATGAAAATCTCAGCCATCACTGATACAATAACTAGTAATTCTAAAATGAAGTGCTCCAGATCTCTAAAAACTGTCATCTCTCTTTCTGCTTAGGTTGCTTGTCATAACTGATTTTTGGGGGGCATGAACCATGACATGATTTCATTTAGCAGTCACAAAAGTTGTTGCCATGTTTGGTGTTACACAATAGTTTTATATTGCAGAATCATACAAGAATTAATATTATTTCCATGTCTTGCTTTGACAGCTCTGAAATCTAGTTTTCATGATGTTCCATTTTCACTCACTGAGCCCACTGAGATTTACAATTCTCCATGTCCTAACAGCACAAAGTGCAATCCTATAAGAACATCCACCACTGTTGTGACAGTTCAATTCATGCTGTTGAAATTCTTTTAAAAGCTTAAGAAGAAAATATGTGACTGGTTGGTCCTTACATGCTGCTGCAACAATTTAGAGAGCATGAAAATTTTTAAGACTGTTCCATACCCAAGCCCACATATGCTGTATTTGGAAAAAAATGTAATTTGAGAAAGTTTTTACAAGCTTCTAAATAAGCCCTATGATGTATTTAGATTTGGTTGTTACAGGTATCCTTGCTCTTTTATTGGTCCTTCCAATAAATGGCAAAAGTACCATTCACCCCTGTCAATCTGAGGAAAAATGGATACTCTGTGTACTTATACATATGAGTGGGTAGATACAGATATGTATATATATATATACACACACACACTCCTATACTTTTCTAGCAGTTTTGTATACTTTACCAAGGCAAAAAAACCACCAAAAAGAATTAGCTTCTTTTCCATTCCTTCTCTCTGTTGTCAGACTACTTTCCCTTTGCAAGTTTTTTTTGTTCTCTAAATTAAAACAACCCAAAGTAGTCTATTTTAAGTAAAATATGCTTCCCACACCACTATTTAAAAAAGCACACAGTAATTAAGTCTTAGTCCAACACAATCTCTAGAAACATTCCCTGCTGTCCAAAACCTCATTATTGTTCTTAACAGCCAGATACTGGTGATTGTTTTCCTGCTGTAACACAAAGCAGCAATGTATATAATGCCTCATAAAGTGATAACACACCCCAACTCTTCAGTCTTTCATCACATGCCCAGATCAAGTAGTCAGGCAATCTAGAAAGTCTGGACTGTCTAAGACACCTTCTGTAGGAAAAAAAACCAACAACAAAAACCACCACCAACAAAAAACCTCGTTTGCTCAACTCCAGCAACCTTGAGGTGACTTGCTAACCTCACTCTCAAAACAACATAGTAAATACCATCTCCAAGAACAGTATATACATGCCACAGAACCCTCAGATTACTTTGCACAACTGAAATAAAATGACAAAATCATGAAAGATGTCTGAAACTACTCTCAAATTCCATCCCAAATTCCTGGGCTGCAATGGGCTCTCCTTTCAGCGAGTATTAATGACTGGGGCCCCATTCTTTGTTTTCAGTGAGCAGTCTGCAAGCCACATCACCTCAACATGGAAAATGCATGAAATAAACATATCTGATTTCAATTGTGCAAAACCAGACTGACTGAAAAAACTCCCTGTCACAGAACCAAAAAAACCCAAACAACACATTAGGCAGGTGCCTTCACTTACCAGCTACTCAGATTCTGTCAGATCACCATGGCATACAGAGACAAAGAAACTAGAAGACAGCATTCCCTGTGCTTTTTAAGCTCACATTGCATTTCAATTAATATGGTAATTCAACTTTTTTAATGTCTCAAAAGGCATTGAAGGAAACCTATTTATTTGAGAATGCTTAAGAAAACTGTGGTTGTCTTGAGAAGTGTTGCAGTGCTTTTGGCTAGATATACTGAGCCACAAATTATATATTTTACAGATATGAAGCCTAATTGAACAAGCAAACTCCTCATTGATTTCAGAAATTCACAGATTAGGAATCTGTTGGTTTTATGATTGGTAAAGATTTATTGGGTGAAGTAAAAGGTTTACCAAGGAACAAAACCTACAATAAAGCATATGATTTACACTAGAGAAATGAGGGAAATAAGAATAAAAGAATGGTGATTTTCTGCTGGAGAGCTTTCAGTCTGAACAGATTTTCTTTTGCCCCAACTTTCCCTATTACTTCATTGCTTTTAAAATTTCCAAGTGAAAAACAAAAGTCATCTAATGCTTTTCTAAGACCACATGCACAGTTCCATTTACATTATGAGATTTTATCCAGAAAGTTCAATAAAACAAAGGAGGATAAGCTTAGTAGTGCAATATTCATACTACGTAAAAATTATGAGGCAAACTACTTTAAGAGAGAGTGTTGGCCCCTCACATCCAGCCTCTCATCAGCTTTTCAAGTGCAAGCACAGAACAGCACAGTCAGATTGCCTCTTCTCCTTTCCTTAGGGCGTTTTTCCTCTTTGACACCTTAAATACACAAACTATTGAAAAAATGCTAAGGAGGTTGTAGAGTTCCAGAAAGACTGGATGGGAGAAGGGGAAAGAGGTACCTGAGAAAATAAATATCATTAGAAACAAACTCACTACTGCATCTAGATCCTAATGGCATAATCAAACTGCAGCTGGAGCTACTGCAACTTTATCTTTTAATTATAATGCCATCACTATATTCTCAATCACCAAAGATAAAATACTGTTAATAAAAAACTGAAGGCAGAAACAGAAAAACAGAATCTTAGCCAATAAAGATGCATACAGAGTGCCCAGTTTTCCTGTGCACCTCATCTAATTCTCATTCTTCAGGCTGGAGATGGGCATCTAATGAGGATGATTTCAACTTTCATCAATCATTCCTGTTTGACTTGGTAAAAACAAAGCACTTAACACTTTTTCTTTAACACCACTGCTAATTACATAAATAAAAATTTGCCTTTTGAACAGAAAAAGTATTATAGTAGTACCAAAATAATAATCTGTTGGCCCCCACCTGTTCATATATTTCTTTTTAAATTGTGTACATGCACACATAAAGAAAAGTGATCACTTTCGGTACAGTAAGAAAGACACCAAGGATACTAGTTGACTGAATACAAGTCAACACAGCCCATGCAGCAGAAAGGGAAGTTTTAGTATACTCTATAGGAAAAACAAGGTAAATATAATTATGCCATCACATAATGGTAAATAGAGACACAGCTTATAAAGGAACAAGGAAATCACTCTGTGTTAAAACAAGTTGCACCCAGTATGAGGATAGTCCTTCACAATTTGTATCCTTTACCCTTAATGGTTTTGACTCAAAGTAGAATTTGGATCAGAAGAACTCAGTTTCACAAACCCAAAAGTGTATGAAGGTTTTTGTAAGCCAGAAAAAGATACATGCAACAGCTAGGATTCCTATGTCCCAGCCAAACTTCACTGCTCCAACTATTTACAGTATTGCCAATACCTGAGCACTACACACATCAAAACAGAAAATCACTCTCCTCCAGAACACGCCTGCCAAGTATAAGCTAGATTTACCTTTCTTCTTACCCATGGCATTTTTATTACAAGTCCTGAGATGTCTCTCCAACACTGACTCCCTTTTTGCCCTTGCCTCCTAGAAAAAACACAAGCTGTCACCACCACCAGATCTAAGTAGATAAATCAAACTTACAACTTTCCAACTGCAAACATTTTGATACTGCAACTCTTCACTCCTGCTAATGCAAGAAGTGGTAAAAAAGAGGAGACTGAGGGGAAAAGCCTTTCCCAGGTCTAGGCTGGAGCAAAGTAACTCCAGCCTGCAGCCTAAAACAGTAGTAATCACCATTAAACTCTGGAACATGAGCTTAGACAAAATGGTAAATTAAATATTCTTTAACCCTTCACATTTTTTCAAACTGTGGTATTTTTTCTACACAATTTCTGGTTCCTAAGAGTATGAAAGTTAAACAGCTTTAGACAGATAAACTTAGAAATGGCTCTCACATTTCCATTGGAATGTTACACAACACAATACTTCAAATTTAATGAGTTTTGTGAGGAATATGGTTCACTTATTAAATGCTAGGTATTCTTTTTATTTTGGGCAAAAGCAAAGAGATTGTAATGAGTCTTATGTTATTTTAAAAATAAACATGGAATCTAAAACAAGAGATGTTCAGGCTAAGGAAAGTGCTAAGGTAATACAATACGTTAAGGTAAGGTTAAGGCTTGGGTCAGGCTGTGGTGATAACTAATTTATCAGCAAAATATATCACTAACATTCAGGATTTATTAGTGTGAATTCAATATCATACATTCTAAAAGCAAATTTGATTCACTAGTCCTTACTTAGGAGTAAATTACACCACTAATATTTTAACAATGCATTACATCATAAATTACATTATAATCCTATATTCACAAAGGCTTTTTCTTTTTATTTGAAAATACAATAACAAAAGAGCAGAATATAGTTGCATCTACTAAAAGTGAAAAAGAAATAAGAGTATAATTAAAAGCAATAACAACAAAAAAAGTAACGTATAGCAGAAATTTTATCATTATGTTTACAAGGCAAAAAAAATCACTGGAAATCTTTACTACCTACCATGGCTTAAGAAGGAATGAATATAAGCAGACCATGGAAGTGATTGCAACATACTTCCCTCAACATAAAAATTACTTTGCAGAGAACCAAGTTAGAACATTTATTGTTTGGAAATCTACGAACAAGGTACAGCAACACTAGTTCCCAGGAGAGTTTTAAAAAGTAGTTTGATCTGGTAAACTAGATCATAGCTTTCAGACTGTTATCTGCATAGGCATGCAAAGAAGGGTCAGCATGCATGCAAGAAACCTTCCTTTCTTTTTACCTCTGGAGGAGAGAAATTGGCACAGCTAAAGTCCTTCAGCTGTTACGAATACCTGTAAAATCACCCTGCACATCGAATCATTGCAAGTTCAACTCGGCAGCTTTTGCATTATATAGCAAGTTTCTATCACTTACAGCAAAGAATACTGCATTCTCTAGTTAAATAGCAATAAAATGTTATTTTCTATGCTAATTTAGGAACTCTATTATCACTCATTGTTAAAATCAACATACAATGACCCCTTCCATTTGATACCCAGTTGTTGAGACACTTGGGTATCCAGGGACCTTTGCAAGCTCCAGCTTGAATACCAACCTGTTGGGATACCTAATGGGATACAGACAAAGCTCATCATCTATTGATTAAACTCATTTTTGTGAACCCTGAACTCCTTTTCATACCATTTATATACTGAGTATCAACATTTCTGCAGCCCATGATATCTGATTATGATACATTTTTTTCAGTAATCTGCTTAATTAAGCAAGGCCTCTCCTTACCACAATATTAGACTTGTAAGATTCTACAGAGGATGTCTGTGCTGTGTCTGCAAGTGTAGACCTGAGCCCTCCATCACCTCTATTGCAGTTTTTCCTTACTACTTTAAAGTATGTAAATATGGCTGAGCCAAGCTGAAGTGCAACAGAAACTGAGCAATATATTTAGGAATGTATTGGAGGTATCTGGTAGAACAGGAAATCTAGTTTGTGTCTTGAGTTCTAGACAGAGTCCTACCCATGGATTTTTCTTTTTCTTCTTCTTCTCTGCTTTTTCTGGATGGTGAAATACTGAATAATCCTTTCAATCAATTTTCCTTTTTTTTTTTAAAAAAAGGCTGCCTCTGTGCTTACAACATTGGCAGAATGCAATGAACAAAAAGCAATTTTTAAAGCACAATTTTTAATTTAAGAGTGTCTAAAATCAACATAAAGCAGAGTACTAATGTATATTATTTTAAGGAACATATAAAAATAAGCCCAGAAAGAGCTACTATTTGACAAAAATCTTTCTCCCAGTTTTCACAGCTTTTCATTTCCTAAAAGTTTTGATCCTAGTGCTGTTTAAAAACTTTCTGTATTATATACTGACTCTATTCAGTTAAGAACTGAATTTCACACATTATATACTACCATATCATAGTGAAGCAAACTAGAATTAAATAAAATAAAATTATTGCCATTTTAAGTGTTTAG
Source organism: Aegotheles bennettii (assembly GCA_013398125.1). NCBI lineage: Eukaryota > Metazoa > Chordata > Aves > Caprimulgiformes > Aegothelidae > Aegotheles > Aegotheles bennettii. The sequence continues at coordinate 29,648 of VZRW01012712.1, read as the reverse complement.
GAGTCTATGTCTTTCCAATTTTCTTTAATATAGTATCATGGAACACATCAGCCATAAACTCATGTTACTTCTTTCAAGTCACAGAACAGCAACCCAGTGAGGCAACAGGATCAGCACTAGTTTTGTGGCATGGTAAACACACCTAAAACAGGAAGTTTGAAGCATGGATTGTGTCATGTAAAGGTGAACATGAAGATAAATGTAGCTTTCTATGAAATAACTATGCAAGGAGGGAAAAGGAAATTTTCCTTTCCAGTAAGACTTTAATGTTTTATACAACACGTATAAATTGGCGTTGTTGAAGGAAGTCTCATCTTCATGTCATTGCCTATGGCTCCTGTTCAGTGACCATGGTAACACTGGGAGAGAGCACCTCAGTACGCCTGATTGCAGGAATTAGCATTAGTGCATTATTATTCATTTGGGAAAGCCAAAATTAGAAATACGGGCTCATAACTATAAAAATGTCACTCACGTTGTTGCTTGGCAGCTGCACTCATTTACTTGATCTCATTGCTTTTTGGCAATAGGCTTCTTAGGCTACAGCTTCTCTTTTTCCTTCTGGGACTTTTGTGGCAGGCCAGTATTTTCCTCTGGTATGACAGTTTACTACCAATTCATTATCCATTACCTTCCTGGCACGTGCAAACTTCAGAAAAACCTTGTTTGGGATTTGGCACTGTACACAGTGTCTGATAAATGTTATAAATTTTATTCCTTCTCTTGTGGTGCAAAGTGGAAAAATATGGCATGCAGTTATGCCAGCATTACACTGTCTTCAGCCAGGGCAGTTTTTCACTATAAAGTCCTCCAAAAAGAACTGAAATAATTTAGTGCCTCTAAAACCACCACAACAGAAAAGGGGATAAAGAAAAGTGGCAGTTCTCTGCGAGATTTTTGCTTCACTGAACACACCAAAAGAGCTTATATTTTGAAAACAGAGCTTTTCATTCTAAAAACTTGGAAACTTGGCCTTTAAATCAGTAGTGTGTCATCCATTTCTGAGTAGACTAAACATCAAAACGAAAGAGGTTTCTCTGAAGAAGAAAAAGAAACCAGTGAAGCCACACTCCAAGTACTGTGTTCAGTTTTGGGCCCCTCACTACAAGGTCACTGAAGTGCTGGAGCAGGTCCAAAGAAGGACAATGAAGCTGGTGAAGGGCCTGGAGCACTGGTCTTATGAGGAGCAGCTGAGGGAGCTGGGGTTATTCAGTCTGGACAAGAGGAGGCTCAGAGGAGACCTCATCACTCTCTACAACTACCTGAAAGGAAGTTGTAGTGAGGTAGTGTTGGTCTTTTCTCTCAAGTAACAAGTGACAGACCAAGATGAAATGGCCTCAAGTTGTGCCAGGGGAGGTTTAGATTGGATATTAGGAAAAATTTCTTTACTGAAAGTGTTGTCAGGCACTAGAACAGGCTGCCCAGAAAAGTGGTGGAGTCACCATCCTTGAAGGGTATTTAAAAGATGCATAGACGTGTGCTTACTAAGATGAGTGGTGCAGTTGACATGCCTGAAGGACAGGATGACATCCAGAGGGACTTGGACAAGCTCAAGGAGTGGGCCCAGGAGAACTTCCTGAAGTACAACAAAGCTAAGTGCAAGGTCCTGCACCTGGGCCAGGGCAATCCCTAGTATCAATACAGGCTGGGGGATGAAGGGATTGAGAGTAACTACTGTGTCCAGTTCTGGAGTCCTCAGCACAAGAAAGACATGGAGCTGTTGAATTGAGTCCAGAGGAGGGCCACAAAAATGATCAGAGGGATGAAACAGCTCTCCAATGAGGGCAAGCTGAGAGAGTTGGGTTTGTTCAGCCTGGAGAAGAGAAAGCTCCAGGGAGGCCTTATTGTACCTTTCCAATACTTAAAGGGGGCGTATAGAAAGATGGGGACAGACTTTTTAGCAGAACCAGCAGTGATAGGACAAGAGGTAATGATTTTAACTGAAAGAACATAGATTCAGACTAGATATCAGGAAGAAATTTTTTACAAGGAGAGTGCTGAAACACAGGAACAGGTTGCCCAGAGAGGTTGTGGATTCCCCATCCCTGGAAACATTCAACGTCAGGTTAGATGGGATTCTGGTCTGGCTGAAGATCCCCCTGCTCACTGCAGGGAGGTTGGACTAGATGACATTTAAAGGTCCCTCCCAATCCGAACCATTCTATGATTCTATGGTTTAGTGATCGATTTGGCAATGTGCTAGGTTAATGGTTGGACTTGATCTTAAAGGTCCTTTCCAACCAAAATGATTCTATGAAGACACAAACTTTGTTGTAACTTTACCTTAACTACAGAAAAGAAAAAGAATCAAAAATCATATAATCATGGTGAAATCATGAAAATCTGGATAATAGATAGAGGTGTCACTGTCATCATCTGACTAGAATGTACAGGCATTCATTATAGGATGCTTTTTACTCTGATTAGTTTGCACATTAGGTTGTACTGGATACTGGATAACAACCATATTTCTCTGTGAATAAGAGGAGAACAAAACTGAAATTAATTGCAATAATAAGAGCTCCACTTTAAAAAAAAATAATCATGATTAATTTCCATAGGCTGATGCCAGAGCTAAAAATCTCCTTGATGCTAATAAAAAATTAGTAACTTCAAGCTCTTTTTCTAAATCAGCCAGAAGGTAAATTGAAACTGGAGCTTTTTCATTCTAGTAAGTATCAACACTGCTGAACTTTTGTGAAAAGAAAACAAATCTATTCACTTTATTGTATAGATCCAAAGCACTGTAATAGATTAGCATTTCCTTCAAAGTCAACAGCTATATGCCAAACTGAGGTGCTGGAGGCTGACCATTTGCTGAAATCTCATATTACTTCCAGTTTGACTACTAGGCTATATCCATTCAACTTACTGGCTTCTACAGGTATCATCCTGAGGCACTTAATTTTACTTAATCCAGGTTGCTAGTTTCCAAGAGAAAGACAAAAACATACCCAAATAAATATTTTTATAACTATTTCGTACTCCAAGATAAATTTTACACAGGTTATGTTAAAACACTGACAAGATTCTTAAGGGAGAGGATGCTCCATTCTGAAGTCTTTTTGAGCAACTAGATTCTCACTCTGTTTCTTTGACATTCCGCACAGGGAATCATTTATCTATCTAAACCTGAACGTGTGTGAATCACCCTGATCACCAGCAGAGCTCTAACTGCTCCAAAACACTGTAGCATGCTTGTACTCTGATTTGGAGCATGAGTCCTCTCTTCCTAAAATAAGCACCTTAAACAGGCAACATAAATTACGCCTTGAAAGTGTCCCCTTCTCTCTTACAACTGTCAATGAATGTAATTAATTCAAATACACATCTGTACAGTTGAGGTTCAGAGTGTCCTGAACTTCCTAGGCCCATCTGATTAAATATTAACTCACAAGATGTTTTACTTTTGGCTGAGTTGATCCAATTTGAAAACTGAGTTATCTATAAATATTATAAACATATAATAAGATTGCACCATAGGATAGCTTTTGTTTGTTTTCCTTTCATCCTGCAATCACAGAGCAGTGAATTCCCTTTTTCAGCCTACTTGGTTCTTGATCGGTCTGTTTATGTTTATCTTGTATTCTGCAACTCAGGAAGGGTGATAGAGCATGACTGGTCTTGCATATTTTTGGAACAGAATCATTTTATGGCAAAGGTAAAAATGTTACCCAACCTCAGTTGGCTTAAGGAAAAAAAATTCACCACGACATACAAACGAGTACACCAATCCTAATTCTGAGATCTACTGGAGAAATCAAATGTGAAATGAACATCAGGCAGGTGGGTCATTCAACTGGAATTAAAAGGTGGGAAATTCACAACTAAGTAAATATACAACCCCTGTATCAGTAAAAATCATCCCACCAGGTGCCAAATATCCTGGCACAAAAGATAGGAAATTCTAAGTAAATCTTGAAAAGACACCTCATGAAAAAAAGAAAAAAGAAACCGGGAAAGGGATATCTTAATGCAGCAAGCCTAGACTGTCTGGCACCACAAGCTCAAATGTTCTCTCCAATTCGACCACTCTGAATATTCACCAGTCAGAGGGAATAAACTGAATGTTGTGAATGCAATTGTGACTAAATCTTGCAGAATGAGAGCATTATGAATTAAAAACAAAAATAATCAAAAAAGAAATTATCTTTTAAAATTTTTGCATGAACATTAATGATCTGGGTGCACCCTTGTTAACAACAATGGTTTACCATTTGCCTCTGTCTAATATTTTTTCATTATATTGGTTCCTGTTCTCATTCCCAGAACTGCCTGCTTTTCAAAGGTGTCTTATTTCTATAAAGTGAAGTATTCTGGATGAAACTGCTACAGAAAGTAAAATATTGTCATTGTTACAGAACCTACCAGTCAGAACAAGACCTTCATATGAAATTATTGTAGCAAAAATTATAAAAATGAGAAAAATCATAACTGAAAGTGAAAAAGCAAGCAAGAAATACTATGTGTGTGGGGAAGAACGAGAAAACCACAAGTAATATGCACAGAAGGGAATAGATGTCAGAGGGTGTTCTCGTTATCCAAGATCTGGTCATAGCTGCATTCATGGTGTTCAGTTTCTTACCTTCTATCATAGGATTAATTGCATGGCCATGGTAAAACAATAAGCTAATACAACAAATTAAACCTTTATTTTTCTTTCATCCTCAAACAAATTGCATGTCTACCCCTTTCAGCCTGTCTTTCACACATTCACAGCTATGCTGTTTGGGATAAAACTGGAAGACTCAAGGAATCTGAGCAATTGTGGTGAGATTATTCAGAAAAATTAACTCAGGACTCAAAATAGGACATCAAAGTGTACCAGGAAAGGTAAGTATGAAGCAATAGAGGGAATCACTAAAACAAAGAGAAGATAAACATACTGAACCTACGGTTCTGATACACATTTTCAAAAGCACCATCTCACATAGGTCACCATCACACTCAAGGAGACAGCAGAAGAGCTGTGTATGGCATTTAGGACTGTAGAGGGGAATAGGTTTCTTACATAATTCTTCCCCTCCATAACTGTATGGAGATCTAAATTTACAAATTTGTTCTTCCAAATATGAAAACCGCATAACTTCACATATTAGAAATGTCTACTATGTCCTGGTAAATTCTACAGTCTATAATAAATGGGTTTATTAAAATTGTTGTTCCATGACTTGAGTCTTTCTCGAAACTTTTGGCTGATACATAAGTATACCATTAGGGTACAGAAATGTGTATCCTGTTCTCATTTTTTCTATGCTCAAAAATTTACTAAGCCTGACTGTCATATATTTGCTGATTAGACTCAAATAGCCACAGAACAAATTTTCATCTTCATGTCATAGAAAAAAAACCAAGTGTCATTTTTTCTGTGGTACAATAGTGTGCTTCAGAAGCCTTACAGAACATGGAAATTAATAGGTATAACGAGCCAGAGTTACATTCCAGAGGTGAGTCATTCTTGTCAACTACTTAATATATGCCTCACTCACGACTTGCTGGCCCTACTGGTGCATTGTAGCACGAAGACTTTCTTGGTGTGCATTTAGGCTGACCATGTGACTTGCTTTTAGTTTTGCCAATGGTGAGTAATGTAAGGTCATCCTAAATGAATGCTAGTAAAACCTTTATATCACTTCATACTTGCATGAATTCTCTATCTAACACAGCATATCGGAGAAGTAATTTCTCAATACTTAAGTGATTTTTAGAAGAAATTGTCCAGATCCTCTGGATAAGCTGAGCTCTATTTTATGAAAGCCAGGGCTAGGAGAGGTGGTGAAATGATGTTGTTATACATGTCTGTGACTCGTTAGTCTTGGGGCTGGGGGGTGCAACCCTGGCTTGTGCAAGCTGCTAATATTTGTGACAAAACAAGCCAGGATCAGCTTTTATACTAGTGGATGGGAAATTGCTGTTAACGGAATCTTTATAGTATTACTTTTGCATAGTGGGATCCCATAAACATCAAGGAGTATCTTAGAGCTCTTATAAGCATGGTGATATGCTGTCTTCGTCGGGATTTTGGCCATGGATATTGGAGGAGGCAGGGTTTTTAATTGCTGTGTTTAAGACTGTATAATTTCTCTTGCATTTAGTACAGCAGTCTGAAAGTAAATATTATTGAGTAATTTTTCTTCCACCTTACAGAACTCTAAAATACTAAATAAATGGAAGAATTCAAAAAGAGACTGTTTCAAAGCCCAGATATAAGCCATGCAAACTTTGGGAAATATATTTTGTTCTGCAGTATGAATATTACTGTAAGAAAATATAAACCTATGTGCCAAATGTTGTTCTCATTTAACTCAGTGTAAATCAGGAATATCTAAAGAATATTGGTGGAGTTCTTAATTTACATCAATTCAACCATGAAGAAAAAATAGCCATATAATTTTCAAGAAGGTTTCATATTAGGATAAGGTTATGAAAACAAGAATTATTAAAATTCCTCTTTGTCAGACGGTCACTTTGATTTTAATAAGAATATGCCCTACAACATAGGCACAGGCATAGTATTTTAAGTCTTCAAAGAAGAAATTGCACTCATCAGTTATGATAAATAAGCAGGACATTACTGGCAGTAGTGACATGTTCTAAGAGTCCTTGGTAAAGAATAAAATTTAGACACTCTGATGGTATGTTACTTAATTTTAAAAATAGGCAGCAAGAAAATGACTGAAATTTATTTTTAAAAAATTACTACAGCATATTTAACTTAGTTTGCTAGCCTCGTGAGAAAAACTTTATATCTACTTTCTTTAGCAGGACTATTTTTAAAAGGAGAACATGAGTTGATGAAGAATTATGGTAGTAAAACAATAGAGTATACTCTGGAACAGTCAATGAACAAGTGAAATGGCAATTCATTTGTTATAACAAACATTAAGGTCACCCTTCCATTGATCCATAAAACAACTCACCTCATCTCATCTCCTGTCAGTAACATGGAATTATTTAAATAATGTAGTCATGTATCAGAAATTTCAAGGGGCCATATAATCTGAAACCTTGATTTAGTTGATGAAATTACCCAGAGGAAGAGTGGAGGTGCACACATCTGTGTCATATAACAGTGTCATTTTTAGGCTCAAGTCCAAGTTCTCAGTCATATTGCTAAAGCACATATTTCAGATAACTTTCAGTTAACATTCCAATATTTCTTTTCAAATAATTTACACAATTAAAATAAATATCACAATAATTAAGAATCTCGTTAAACAGAAGACACCTGCAATCATGATCGTGTTGAAGGATCTGGGCTTACTAAAATAACAGTATTAAAACACAAATACAGATGGAGGTATTATGGGTGTACCATACTGTGGAGCCCAAATGTCATAGTTTATTTTAGGTTAAGTAAACTTGTAAAAGATCACATACTTACCTGAACATTTATATAGTGTCTCAGCATTCCCTTTAATTCCACTCCAATTGCTCTCATGGAAGTTAGTGTTTGTTTCCTTAAACTGATCAATAAAACCCCCAGAGTTTTACCTTAGAAGTGGAAAATAATGTAGTATATGTTATTAATTATATTATTATTATTTTTACAAGGCAGCACCTAAAAGTTAGCTAAGGTCACTGCCCCATTATGCTAGGCATTGTGAAAACACATGCAAAGCCCCTCAGTTTACAGTCCTCACTTACCCTAATGGAATACAAACTGAGTGACAGACAAAAGGCAGAAATATTCCTAAGAACACAAGAGTCACATCAAAGGTCTAACCTAGTCCATATTCTGTTTCTGACAGTGATCAAAAGTGGAGGACCAGGAATAGCACAAGATCAGAACACGTACATATTATGTTTTCCCCTGAGTGTTCTTCCAGTCTCCAAATCTTAATCCTTCAGCCCCAAAACAGTTACTTCATGGTTTCTGTGTTTCTGCAAATTCTGATTACTGGACATTAAGAACAAAGATAAATAGAAAGTCCCAAAATTTTCTTGTTCAGACTAAATTTCAGGTGCTGATTAATGAATTAGTCAGGCTAAACTACTATTAAATGAGGAATATCTGCAGTATGCTGATTTTGAGACTTTGTGAGGCTGCTTAATAATGTGAATGCTTCTCTAGAACTTTTCTTGGGTAGGAACAGTTTAACAGTTCCTTACTATAATCTGGACACACTATTTTTTAGCAAATTAAATGGTGTTTTGTATGAGATTAAATGTGTTTTTAATGTATTCAAGAGTTCCAAGTTTATCTATCCCTACTTTTTTGTTTATATAGGTCTTTCTCACAGGCATTTTTTGGAAATTAAATGCATTTAGACAATCTTTTAAAAACTATTTAAAGGGCTTAGCAATCTAAGTCACTGAAGTGCTTTGTGAAAATGTTGAGTAGGATTTTAGATAAAAGTAGCAGACCATGATTTAGCACAAAAAATGTATCATGTTTTTGACAACTCAACATGAGCGTGGCAAATCAGAGAAGCCATCACTATATGGCCACAATGTTCAGACATACTTTATAGGTTTTGTAGTTTTTACCTGGACATGCTTAAAGAACTTCAGAGGGATCTTTTTTACTTTGATATAGACTGACAAAGCATAGTATCTTTGATTATCGAAGTCTAGCAACATTCATTTCAGATATTCCAGTAAGATCTCAAAACTGCAAGAGGGGAAAAAAAAAGTTACTGATAGAGTTGGTGGATGTATCAGAGACTGCATAGGTTTGTGCACCTTATTAAACGTACTCTATGGCATAGCAAATTCATTTCCACATGTTCGCTACTGATCATAAAGGTACAAGATAATACCACTCATAGCTAGAAGTTAGAACATATGTGGCATACCAATCTGGAAAACACTGGTTCCTGATTTTGAGCACTTTTGTAACACGTCTCTTTTACTGTGAATTTTACCGAATCTTAATAATTATTAGATTGTAAGCTTGGAATACATTTCAGCTGAACACTGGGGTCAAATGAAAAGAGCAAGGATGTCAGAAATTAAATTGGTCATAATTCATACTGCAAAAGAAAAACACTACACATAAATAATGTTTCTTTCTCCTCCTAAATACCTGTCCTTTTCTATTGTTGCTAACAACTAGAGCACATATTCCCTTGCTCCCTTCAGAGACTGGCACTGCCCTGCTCTGTACCTCAGGAGTAACATAAATGCATTCAAAGTATCTCAGTATTCAGTTCAGCTATCAAAACAGCCATTTCATTCACAAACGCAGAGGCAATAGACAGATAAAACCTAGAAATTTTATCTCTCAGTTTAAAATATGATCTTTTACCTTCTAGGATGAAGTTTCAAAGCTACTGTTCCTTCGTGTATATGCACGTGTAAGTCTATGTCTAAGTGCATATGTGCCTGTTTTGCAGTTCAATGTATAAGCATGCATCGAACTGGCAAACACAAAGAGGGCTCTAAATGAGGTAACTCCCTTGAGAAATAAATACAATTCCACATAACTCAGTTCTGTCTCAGTAGCTCTCTCCATAAATCTGCAGAAAGCAGAAGAATAGCCTCATGAGGCAGCATCAGCAAGGAGTAAAGGCTGTTGCAGTATTCTCACATTTTAAAGCCAAGGACAAAGCGAGCTGTGTCAGACATGAGCTTCTGTGAATAGAAAGTAAGCTACAGGTAATCAGTGCCACTTCCACGGGCTCATCCTCCAGACTCTGGTATATTTTTGAATGGGTCATTGCTGGTCTGATTTCCAGCCTTCCATGGTGAATGCATGAATTTCTTACAAGAACTTGTATAAACTATGGTTCAAATTTCATTGAAACTGATGTCTGCCAAGCATAATATTTTAGTGGTGCTAAAGCCTCTGATAAACTAGGTATTACAACCATAATTTATATGTATCAGAGAAGTATATTATGTCAGAGAAAAACTAAGTTTTTGCTTTAATCAGTACTAAATCAGTGTTATAAATACAATCAGAATTATTTATTGCTTTTCAGTAAAAAGTTCCTTCTTTGATCTTTTAAAAGTGAGCCAAGGTATCTGAATTGGTTTTTCAAGGTTGAAAGTAACAAAATTATAAAATATTAAGAAATAAATCTTTTTTGGAAGAAGAGACAAGGTTCCTGTGCAAGAAATACAAAGCATTTCTTACGAACCTCAGGTAACTGGCTTGTAGGTTAGTTTCAGAGTGCAGCTTCAGAGCAACTTCAAAACGAATCTAAATTTCACAAGTCCATAGCCTTGTAATCTCTTGCTTTATTGTCCATCACCCTATTTCTGTGTCTTGGAAGTTTCAAGACAGCTAGTTCATTTGGCATTATTTCCTAAGGCACAAATCAAGATTTAGTCCAAACTTGTCAAAAGAGAAATTCTTAAGACAACAATTTTCCCCATGCAGACATCCAGAATTATGAAAAATGTACTCTAACTTTTCACTAATGACAGTTATGAAAAATACAGTGTTGTTTCTACCATAGTTTGGTCTGCTGTCAAAAGTTGTCCGATTACACTCTATACGTATGCACTTGTATTTCCTAAATAGCTTTGGAATCCACAGTCTGATTTCAACTGAAGTTAAACAAAAGGATATTGATGTCAAAGATTATTATGTTTCCATACATTCTGCATAAATAGATGGTCAAACTGAGGATTGAGACCATATAAGTTTCTGGCTTAGGGAAATCTTCAGAAGGAGTTCATATTTTTTTATGATACCTGAGAATCTGCATGCCACCATTTATAAATACTCAGCTGTAGGAAAAACCTCAGGATTTTTGTACCTTAGACCATCAAGGACAACCAACCACAAGCCACCAGTCCATAGGAAACGGGGCTTTATTCATGCTGCAGGTCTACATGCCACTTGTTGGTTATATTACTTTTTCATTAGTCAGACATGGATTTACAGCCAGGTGGGGGGTGAAGGGTGTTGTGTAAGAAATCTTAGCCTCCCTTATTAACACAATAAAGTGCTGTGCATTTGTCTGGGATTTCTGATTCCTGAGCTCCAGCCAAAGTGCCTGATGTCTGGAATTTGTGACCAGTATCTGCAGACCCAGGATCCATTCAAGTCTCATGCTGTGGGTTTACCATAGAAGTTTTGTACAATAACAGCAGCATACCTGTCTTTACCTACCAGTTAAGATCAGTGGGGTGGAATTATTATAAGCAAAAATTTAGTAATGAAAACAGTCACCCATTTCCAATGTTTCACATACAGATTAAGCAGATAAGAGAGAATGTCATTGCCCTCCCTCCTGGTTTAGGGACTATTTGGAATGGATGTAAAAAAAGGCTATTTGAGGGTATGTTAATTGGGAGAAGAAGTATTGTTCATTCTGCAAACAGAGGATGCTGGAGAACTGATGTGCAATTTTCATGTTCCATTTAGTGTTGTGATTTAGGTCATACAAATTAATCTATATTATATAGCTTCTCTATACTATTTAGCTCCTTTTCAAACTGGCAACCTATCACAAGTGGAGTCCCCCAGTGACCAATATTGGGCCCAGTGCTGTTTATTATCTTTATAGGTGAGCTGGATGATGGGATACAGTGTACCCTGATGAAGTTTGCTGATAACACCAAACTAAGTGGGGAAGTAGACACTGCAGAAGGGAGAGCCACCCTGCTGGAAGGCCTGGATGGGCTGGAAGAGTGGGCTAACAAGAACCTTATGAAGTTCAACAAAGACAAATGTAAGGTCTTGCACCTGGGAAAACATAATCCAGGAGTGCAGCACATGGGATCTGCCATCTGCCTGGCTGGGAAGCAGCTCTGTGGAAAGGGACCTGGGGGTCCTGGTAGACAACAAGCTCAATATGAGTGAAGCGTGTGCTGCTGCAGCAAAGACAGCCAACAGGATGCTGGGTTGCATCAACAAAGGCATCACCAGCAGAGATAAAGTAATCATCATTCTACTCTACTCAGCTCCAGTCAGGCCACACCTGGAACACTGTTCAGTTTTGGTCCCTACTATACAAAAAAGATAGAACAGGCTGGAGAGGGTCCAGAGAAGGGCCACAAAGATGATCAAAAGACTGGGACACCTGCCACGAAGAGCTGAGAGAACTGTGTTTGATCAGCCTTGAGAAAAGAAGTCTTAAGGGAGACCTCATGACCATGTCCCAGTATTTAAAGGGTGGCTACAAAGAAGATGGAGACTTTCTTTCTACAACAAGTCACATAGAAAAGACATGGAGTAATGGGTATGAGTTACTCCTGGGGAGATTCCAACTGGACACAAGAAGAAAATTTTTCACAATGAGAAAAATCAGCCATTGGAATAATCTCCCCAGGGAAGTGGTGGATTCCGCAACACTGGACACCTTTAAGATTCGGCTGGGCAGGGTGCTGGGCTGTCTTGTCTAGAGCGTGCTTTTGCCAAGAAAAGATGGACCAGATTATCCTAGAGGTCCATTTCAACCTGATAGTCTATAATTCTGTGATATAGTGAGTAGGGAGATTATGAAGCAAGCTGATACTTCAGGAAAGGCAAATTTTCTATTCATCTTACACAGCATTTCCAATTTGTGTTATTTTTACAACTGATTCTGAGGTACTAAAACAAGTGTATTACATACAGTACTATGATCACTTTGATCCTGTTAGCTGTAGCTGCTCTGCAACTCCAAATACAATCATGCCTTTACATTTTGGAAACTAAGGTCAGGCATTCCAACACTAGGTTTGGAAAGCAATACTTTTGCCTTCTTCAAGGACTAATGCTCAGAAAAATTCTCCCTAATAGTGAACTACACTGGCAGTCTGTAACAGTGAGTTCTCAGATGGTCATATTAGGCTGTGACAAGGATGGCATTATGATAGCTGGAATGCCATTGAACCAGCATGGGTGTCTTGGCCCAGTATTTCCCTGCCCTTCTTGGACCTGCACAACCAAAGTGAGCTCGGACCTGCCTGTACCTGTCAGTGCAGACATGCTCTCCTTCATATATTTGTAATATGATTTAAGGCAAGTTATAATCAGTAGAAAAGGGGTGGGACTGGAAAAAGGTTAGAACTTGTCTGGAAGTTTTGGTGAAACATCAAGAAATTCTTATTCTTCAAAACAGCCTTTTTGTGGAAGTATGCTGGTTTTGAAATGGAAGATTCCCAAAAGGATAGTTCAGATTGAGAGCCAAGTTTATGGCTGAAAGCAAAGACCTAAAAATCTAGATAATCGTGGAACCAATTAATGACAGTTTTCACCTGGGATTTAGGCAGCCAAAATCAGAAATTTTTGGTTTTAATCAGATATAGCAGGGATACAAGATCCAGACTCCCATATTCCAAATAACAGTGATATCCAGCTGAGATGGGGAAAGCAGTAAATTTAGTGATTATGGACTTTCTCAACACCTCAGTAGGAAATCTAAATATTGTGTGTAAAAGCCATGCTTAGGGAAGTAGGTTTTGGCAAGTCAATTTGCCACAATTTGAATTCACACAACTTCGCTACACAAAGATGCGTAAGATCTTAGTAGATTTTAAAGCTACTACAGCTCTAATCTTTACTGTGAGAAGCAGCTTCACTCAGATCACATATTCAAGTCTCTTTGGCTTGGCATGAGATGTTGGGCACCCAGAATCTCTGTCTATGGACATACCTACAGAAAATTAATATGTATCCTGTTATCATCAGGATTTTATTCTTCACAGTAATATTCAATTAAAAAAAAATTCAAGGCTTTGCTGAGGAAGTATAAGGGAAAAATTGCTCTAAATTAAATCTTGTTTTACAATTCTTAATTAGGATTTTTAGCAGTAGATTTCTGTCTAATTTGCAACATTCCTTTGTCAATTGTTATTGATCTTTCAGTGAGGCTATCAATATTTAACTGATATCAATGAACAGATCAATTGAAAACAGATGTCACAGCTATAGATCCAAATAACTCAGAAATATTTGTTATCTAGGCCAGCTTTGCATGATTCTAGATAAAGCCCAGCATTCTTGTATGACCTATTTAGTTCCTCTGTAGCGGAAGAACTGTGGTATTCCTAAGAACCTGTAATAGCTAGGAAAGATAGACTGTACAATATTTAAATAACAAATGAGAAGCAGGATTTAAATGGAACATTAACAAACAGGATTTCAAAACTTAGGAAATTAAGTAAGAAAGGCAATAAATATACTTTTTTTAATCATTTCTAATGTTTTTGTTAATGTCTTTGCATATGTCTTAATATGTCTTTCTTCCTGAAGTATTTTTAGATTGTCTTTTGTCTAGCTCCTTGATTTTATGACTTCTTTAAAGTAACCTATAATGGTTACTTTCATATTAAGAAACAGAGTAGAGATGAAGGGTAATGTCCAAGAGAGAAAAAGTTCTTATAATAACAGGTCATATGATTGTCAGTAAAAATCTTGTTCAAATCAACATCACCAGTGATGCATGCCTACTGGCAAGCTTCATATTCCTGNATAATATAATATAAAATTTTAAGGAAATTTTTGAATGGAAATAATTTAGATACACATTCAGGATACAAATATGAAGCATAAAATGTCTAGGGATGTCTGTCTGCCTGAACAATGTCAATTAGTATCAGTTTTTTATCAGAAAAAATCCCCATTAGGCATAGATTAAGGTACAAGCTTAAAGACTTGACTTTACTGTAATGACTGAATAGAGGATCGAACTCTTCCAGTTATTCAGCAGAGAGCTAATACAGAAAGTTTCTGTCCAGAATTACACTGAAAGGCTACACTTAGTGCCACCAGATTTACCAGCTTAAATGCAAAGGTAGAAAAACAGTGTTTACACATCTCGTCTAGTTTACATGCTTTTGCTGGATTGAGTTCGTAGGCAAAAAAAAATAAATCAACCTTTGATGTTTATTTAAAAATATAAATTTATGGGCAAGATGAATTTTCTACCAGAACAACCTACAACGATGCACTAGAATATGTCTGGGGAAAAAAAATATATCAAAGTGTATACACAACTCTGTATGTGTGTTTATGGAAGTCTGGGTTCCTCCTTGATTTTAAAATAGATCCTAGTTATGGATAACATTTAAATAGTTTCCTTGAACTTTTCCAAGAAACAATTTTCTCATTATATAAGTCCACACCCCACCCCCCAATAATTCCTTGCTTTGGAAACCAAAATATTAACATGGATAAGCAATATAAGAGGGTATAATCACACCAACCTTATGAAAGCAAAGTGATATGAAGTACAAGTCTGTGAAAAAGATCATGGATTTAGTTACCTTTCTCAAGAGGAGGACAATTTCTGTTGAGAATTGTACATTTTTTCACATATATTTATGTGATTTTGTCATATTTTATACAGTTTTAATTTCTGCTGTAGTTGCTGTTTTAATTTCAGTACAACTAACATGCAGCCTTATAATTCTTTTTAAAAGTAGACTCTTGTAATTTTGTAAATGTCTAGTAAAACTGCATGCAATCTTAAAAAAGATCCATTATATAAACTATTGTTTTAACAGCATTTTTGTTACCAGAGCACACTGAAAATAGATCAGTTTATTTTCTTTTCATAGACAGACAATCTGGAAGTAACTTACAGAGGTCAATTTGAAATATTCTGATAAAATATTTTATTATGTAGTGGAATAGTGTGCTGCTAATAATTTTAGATTATTGAAAGTAAATTGGAAAAAATTACTAAGGCCTTTCCCTAAAGCCCTGAAGTTGGAGCGAAAAGTACTTTGGCCAATATAATTAACTACTGTGTATATTGGTTCTACTACTTCAACTTCAGCTGAACCCATAGCAAGCCCTTTGCCAGGTGGCTAATGGCAGAAAAAAAGGGCCAAATACAATACATCAAAGGCCTCTTGCAACAAATAAACAAACCTAGAAGTCCACCCTAAAATTCAGGAAATTTAAATGCAGCTTTTTTATGTGGCTTTCACATGCAAAATTGAAATATAATGAGAATATCCCACAGGTATGTGTTTCACAATGATAGTAATTAATTTATCCACTAATGTCTAATTGTAAATTGTACCGGTACACAACAGGACTTGTAGTGCATCTTTTCAGTTCTGCTTCTACTTCCCAAAAGCCTTCTTGCTAAATCCCGGCTAGAGACATCACTCTCTTGCTACCAAAATAACTTTATTCCAGACATAGGTAAGGAGGCAAGGCCCACAAAAGCACATATGGCTCTTTTTAATGGCTTCCAGCCGTATATAGCTCCCAGTATTATCTCATGTCTTACTCGTTCAGCATTTTCAAATTACTCCCTAGGTGGAAAGCACAAAGGAACATGGGAGAGTTGAACAGAACCCCAAGCTGACACTCAATACCAGTGTTTGCTCTCTTATTCCCCTTTACTCGGTGTCAAAAGGAGACATCCTCCCATCCTCCAAGTCAGGCTGTAACCACCCATGGGGCTTCTAAGTGTTCCTTGAGGAACTGTGAGTAGGCAGCCTATGCAAATGAAATGTATTACTACCATTTTCCCTCTCCACTAACAAAGAGAATGATTTATTTTCTGGAACTTTTGACAGAGCAGCCCATATGAATACGCGAAAGTGACATAAGCAATGTTATACTATGTTACTACAGATACACCAACAATCTATATTTGTGAGTTTGACCTTAGTACATTTAACATTAACATCAGATAATCATCATGACGTCTAATCAATCATTATGTCTAATCAAACATGTAGGTATCAAAGCAGAAAGGGAGAAAGCTCATTGGCAACGAGGGTAATTGGCACCATGAATGTACCCCTTAGAGAACAGAAATGAAAGTGTGGACTGTTCACTATGTGTGATTACCACTAAAATTACAGGAATGCTGATGAGTAACATTCTCTTCTCACATTTTTTGTTTCTGAAAGTACTGTATTCAATGCATCAAAGAAAATACATGTTTTCTGTCTTTGTTTTGTTGTTGTTCCTCCAAAAAGAAAGAGGAACAGTGTTACTTCTGCCTTCTGTCAGAGTATGATTGCTCATAATGGTATTTTTTCTAGTGTATTCTGAAGTTACTTTAGTGACAAGGCTCCTTCCAGTAGAAATCATCCCACTGCTTGAATACGCCACTACTTAATAGTATGTTTCTACATTTCAGTTGAAACTTAATGTTCTTACTTATTTTATTCTGTTTAGCATCACCATAAATATGTTGCACAAGTTCTGTACCATTTTCATGATCACATCCCTCATTTGCAGATTACCATATTCTACACAGGTACTGTTCATGCAAGCCATGTTTGTTTATAACTACATTTTTGCTGCTTTCCTAAGTCACTTCCTAAATTTCCTGTATGGGTCTGCATGTGTTTGCATGTATATACATACTGCAGTATAAATATATATATATTGAGAGAGAAAGAATGTGCATGAGAGATCTGTTCTTCTAGTTCTATGCTAAATATACATGCCTGCTGCAAATGCCAGCTGTGGAGTGATGGAAGAGCACAGGGTATATAGAAAGGGAAATAACTACCCAAGTAGGGTGGGTAAGGCATATGCACAACAGCAGTTCCAAACCATGCTTCAGGTCCTTCAGCAACCAGCAACCTCCTTCTCCCCCAGCTATCCAGTCCATTTTAAAGATGTCTTAGATGGTAGTTTATTCCCATGGAAATAAGGGAAAACCTTCTAGGGAATATAATCGGGAAAGCTAGACTACCAAACCCTGTCACTGACTCTTAGGTGCACAGGAATATAAGAAATCAAGCCAAACAATTATGCTCTGATTATGTTATGGCCTTTCATTGACCACCCAGATTCTGCAGAACTAGTCCATCAATTAGTTCAGTGACTCTAAAAATACAAATAAATATTTCTATTTTCCTTCTATAATCTGACAGCTGAGATTATGAGAGGTTAGGAACAAGCTACTGACATTACCTCTACACTATTTTGGGCATCTAGGACTTCTTTTTTGTCCAATACTCTATTTAGAGATCCCAGCCCATACTCTCAGGAGGAGTCATACTGACACAATGCTCTGCTTCTATTTTGAAAAGCAAAGTACAATTAGAACTGACACAGGGTGCTCATGGTTCAGATTTCCTCACCTAATAATCCTTCCTCCTGATGTCTATTTCAAATTCTGATCCTCTTGATGAGTAAAAGATCTAGGATTTATAATTGATATAAAGAATTAATCAACTATTATGCTTGTGAGACAGAATAAATAGCCCCCTCTTCTCCTTAGATGAAAAATTTCTATTGTATAGTAATAAATGTAATAATAAAAACCCTTATCAAAAGGAAATTACCTTTTGAAATTACTCAAATCCCTTTCAAATGCTAGTTTTCTTACTAGATTTGTTTCTGTAGGAAAATATACTATTTCATGTAGCTAGCTAGATCTTTTATTGCAAAGATGCAAAATGTGGCAGAAGATTTTATTTTCTGCATGCTTATTTCTTCACAAAGAATCTTTTGTATTTTAAGCACAGAAGTTTCATAATAGACATTTTCTCAATATTTAGAAGCTTAAAAGGATCACTATTTTTATTCCTACTTTAAAATATATTTTACTTGTTTTTTCCTAATACTTATTAATGTGTGGGATATGAGTGCTGCAAAAAGAGAACTGCTGTTTATTCTTCCAGACCAGCACAAGCTGCTTTTCTCATTCTTACCGTGAACTGCTTTGAACATCATTTCCACTGAGTATGCCAACTTTTCATATTTTCTGAGCCAAGGCCTCCTAATTTCATAGCCAGCTTGCATCACCAGGCAAGTTCAATTTCTATTTTATAACTTAAGGATTACAGTGATGAAATCTGACGCGGTTACCTTAGGGCTAAGAAGACTGAAGTTTTGATCAATGATCACTGTCAGCTTTAGCACACATTTTCTTTAATCCTGCTTAGTATGCTGGAGCCATTAGGATTGTTTTCACTGTAGTTAAGTTGGGTTTTTGGACTGGAATCAATCCTTAATTTAATCATAAAAGTTTTTTCATGTCAACCACATTTTTGGATCTGTTAAAGTTTCTTTAAATACGTTGTGTGTTCAGCCATGCTTTAAGACTTAGGCCATGAAGCCTAACATTGATAGAGCAACTATTTATGACTGTCAATTTTCTGTTAAGGTCCTCAAAGAACATACCTTTGAGTATATGAAATACAAGACATTTATTTTAGACAAAAATAAGCTAAATGACAGTACTGCAGGAAATAATAAGGTATGGAAATAAATTCAGTGGAAAATGGACAAATCATCTCTAGTTGATCCTGCATTCCCAATTTATCCATCTCTCCAACTGTATTCCCCATGCTCTCAAACACATGAGAATGCATACAGGGAGAAATCTAAAATGTCATCAGTCCTTGTGGTTAATTAAGCAGAAGATAACCAGATTATCATACTTGGAGCTTACTCTGTGCTAACATCTTTTCAACAGAGCTGTTTCACTCTAATCCTGACCTATGGAGCTTCCTGATATATTGTTAACCACCACTTTTATCAACTTTTGACAGGCCATTAAGTGGTTTAGTAACGCAAAGTAAAACCTTTTGAGGATCTGAGTAAGATTACCAAACTAAATCCTGCAATGGAGATTTTATTTGACTAAAAATGGGACATCAGTTCACACCACTGAGATGTAATTTCATCAAACATAACATCCTTATTCAGCAGGTTGTGAGATTTAGTGCTGATTACTGTTTAGTATTTCTTAACTTATTGAGGTTTTAGCTGTGTTTACAAGGGCTACACTGTTACTTTAAAACATCTTTGTTTCCTTAAAGGGACAATGTCCCGTTATTTATTTACCAACTACTGTACAGAATTATTTCTAGGCAGAGTTTACCTTTATTAAGGGAGCCCATGAAAAATCTCCATGCTGCAAGATAGCACAAGGCTGGCAGTTGATGGAGCTGGCAGACATTCAAGCCAGGTATATATCTTACAGTTAGAATGTGCATACCAGCTTTAGTTCTTCCATAATAGAATGGAGTGTTGAAAAAGGCTTAAAAAAATACAGGTATAAAATGGCTATCTTGTTTGAATGACCCGTGAAATGAGCATGAAAATGCAACGAATTCTTCTAAAAGGGACATACTGACTTGGGATGCTAAGGTAGCATGGGACATGACCACAGGTTCAGGGATAACTGTCTCCCCTCCAGTGATTTCTACCACCTCACACTGGATAAAAAAGTTCAGCTCCTTCGTTTTAATTAAGTTGCTTAAACTTTATCACATGCATTGATTTCTTCCACATATTGTCATTTAAGTATGATCTTACTAAAGCAATGCCATCCCATAAGCTACAGTACAAATGTGCACGCAATTTACTAGCTTTGAATAGGAGTGAGGATGTTGATATTATATAAATAACATTAGTAAGTGGACATCCATTTGTAGACTACTGTGATATTTGGACACCTACAACTCTACTGGTATTTTTAAGTTTCTTAGCAGATCACACATGTGAAGAACTTTAATTTTCAAAAACCTAGTATGTGCTTCCTTGCATCTTTGAGAATGTACCCTGTGTCCTTTTAGTTGCACACAATTATGTGTTATACTTTCTTTCTTTCTTTTCTTTCTTTTTTTCTTTCTTTTTTTAGTAATTACAGCTGTATTTAGAAGTACCTAGTTTACAATGCTTACAGAATTGCATAAATAACAAACTTGGAGCCAGACATTCACATTATAGTCTGAGATTTACAGAATCTGAAATCTTTTTCCCATGTCTACCTTTGTAAGCATTTATGTAGTTCTGTAATATCAATCCCTAGGCTATACAAGCATGTACATGTAGCTAATATTATTTTTACTCCACAATTTCTGTCTGTTTGCTAATCTGGAAATAGTAGAGGTCACTTAAATCCTTACCTAATTAATGATCCTAATTAAAGATTAGTAAAAGCTTCAGTATTCTACCATTAGAAAAGCTTCATTACCCAAAAAAACTATATCCCACATTCTTTCACTACTTTCTGAGAACCTAATCTTTTTATCCTATTCCACCATAAGAACAGTGGTGAGGGATACAAGACAGTTACATTACATTTCTATTCTTTAAGCAGACCAGCATACGCTTCATGATTAAAATACAGTTGTACACCACATCAAATTCTGTTTGGTTTTAAGTATGACATGTTTAAGAAAGATTTAGGAGATTAAGCAGTTCAAGATAGCTTTCACACAGAGGAAAATTCTAAAATGTTATCACTGCCAGGAAGAGTTTTGTTCATTTTGCCATTATGCATAACTGTCTTCTGCTGTTTTACTTATAGCCACATCATTTAAACAAACTCCTACAGAACCTTTTTCTCATACTTAACTTGCAGCCATGGCGACAGTATTGCACTCCCATTGCACTCCCATAAACAAATTCAATCTCAAGGAAGCAGAAGTTTCTACAAGAATATTAAACAATACACAAAATCTCTGGTCCAGAAATTACTTCCAAGTTGAAGAACAGAGAAGAAAAAAATGCATGCTGAAAATAAATCAATTTTTATCCAATTATTTGATTAAACTGAAACAACACTAAAAATACTCTTCAACATTAGTTGAAGTGAGAAGTCAATATTACAGCAAGGAGTCTTCCAAATTCTATTTAATTGCATGCTTAGGCAAACAGATTCTAATAGCCTTTTTAACTGTTAGATGCAATAAAAGTAATCTTGTAACAACAAAATCAGTTTATTGCCTGTGGGCTGATTTATAAGTGTACGTACACATACACAAGTGTGTATTTATTGACTCATGTTTGTGTCCTCTCAGGGCTGAAGTATTAGCTTCTAATATTGACTGACTAATTTTCTCTTACCTTCAGTATTCTATGAGACTATTTTGCAAACAAGGACCTTCCAAGAGCAGGCAAGAACCAAGACATAATGTATTTTTCCCAGGACTGTATTTCACTTGAATACAGAGACAGTTGTTTTATACAACATGGCAGCTCATTTGGTAAATATGATATTCCTTAGGTGTGAATGGAAGTAGTGCTGGAACTTCTGCACCTTCTATCTACCGCTGTATAGATTAACTTCAAACTATTGGTTCAGATCTATAGTTTTTAAATTGCCAAGGCCTGTAATCTTAAGATATATCTTAGCAAAGACACCCAGGTTGTGTAACAAGGAGACAAACAAGGACAAATTTACTGTTTTGGTTCAAGTCTTGATTGGCTACTTTCTGACTGGTGAGTGAGAGAAGAGCTGCCCAACTGCATCACAACAGTTCCTACAATGTGTCACATGCTCAAACTAAACCACCACAAATATACATTGAAGGTAACTTATACTCTTGCATCTCTAGTCAGTTATTTTTGTGATACTCAAATCCTTCAAACCACAGTGAAGAACAAAGGATTTCTTTATTTTCAATTTCTACAGTCTTCCTTATCACACACCTATAAGAATGACTGATTCTTCACAATCTCCTGACTCGTTGTTCTTCCTCCAAAAAGCCCCCACTTTATAAACCACCATCTCTCCAAAGCCATTCTAGGCAACTTTTGCTATATACATAGGTAGCTGACCTGAGATTGCTATAGTGAGTAAATTCTATCACATCTGACTGTCTTTACTTCACCTGTTGCCTCAGATTTCTTTCATTTTTGATATCTATGACATCCTTACACACACATGCATAAGAACACACAATTCTGCAGCCATATGCTATCTGTAGATTAATATATTTATGTGTCTGTACATATATAGATAGAGAAGTCATATATAGATGTAGATCAAGTGGCCCTGAGCTTACACAGTATTTGCCTACACGCTGAATATAAAAGGACTTTTCTCTACCATTTTGCTGCTTTCACTAATATAAGCCTGTGTGCTTTTGAAGGCAGTCAGCAACTTTTAAATGAATCATAAAGTTACAGTGTCTTGTAACTAATGCCCTATGCTCTCTAATGCAAAGGTTCATGGGGGGGGAATGAATATAACTATGTGGATCAGGGAAGAGGGAGAGTACGAGAAAAGAGAAGTTACCAATAAACAAGGACTGGAAAAATAGTAGAAAGAATGACTGTGTAAGAAGAGAAAGAGGAAGAAAAGGAAGCAAAGCTACTAAGGGTATGAGACGAAATTTTGTGAAAAATGACAGCAACAAAGAAGATCAAAGAATGACAGTTCAGCAAGAAAACTAAACTAGTGCCAAAAGAAGTGTCAGTTTCATATATTTCTTAAAAATCCCACGTTAAGTTTTTCCCTTTGTAAAATTGCTTTGGCCTCACAACTGCACACTTCATCCCTCAGATGTCCAGTCCCTGAACATTACAAAAATTCCTTAAACCAAATACTCTGTTAGAGTAACGATTGCCTACTGCCATAGGTTAATGAGTATCATTCTAACTGGTGCGTCCTGCATGAAAATGAGGAATGTTGATATCAAAAGGTTACAATTCTGGTCCAGCTGAATACTGAGCATATTATCAGTACATAGTGAGATACTGTACTGGACAAAAAATTATTTTCTTTTTCTAAGAGCAAAATTCTAAATAAGAAATACAGTTTTGCTAATAAAATAGCAAAGATCATGACCATAAAATTAATCCTCTTTCAGAAAAAAATATAAGCCAGTTGAATTGCTGTGGGCTAAAGCTCCGTCTTTAACACAGGCATATAATTTTCATTTTCAGCATCAGTTGCTAGGATCCACTACTGTTTCCTAGCAACATAATTTTAACCTACTTTCCTAGTACATTTCTTACAATGAACAAAAAGTTTACATGCAATGAACGTAAAAATGATAATGAAGTATCCCTGAAGAACTGCAGATTTTCAATGTCTAGTGTCCCTGTAATTCTGGACTTACTATAATCTCTTGAAAAAAAAATTTGTTCCTAATGGAAAAATAAATGTTTCAGGGGGAAGTTTACTGGAGAATTTGAGAAAAAGACCTAATGAAAGCATGCCTTCTCAAAATAGAGAGTACGCCTTTCTTGATTGCGTTGGGATCCTTGGAGTGTAATTTACTGGATATTAAAGAATATAACACTTGGGTATATTTTGAAGTCCTATGAAGAAACAGTAAGTGAATAAAGATTTCTCTTTAAAAATTCATAGAAATCACATGTGTAAAGGGAACAAACTATACTCCCCATTTCCAGTACCATTCTCATAGCCATTGTTTAGATATCATCTTGGTGAAATTAAAATCCGCTGTTGTCTTTTTCTCTTTTCAGCAGCAGAGGGTTTCTGCCCTGTAGCTAATTAATCAAGAATTACAAAACACTAGAAATACAATGTTATTTGCATGTTCATGGTTTTTCATTGTCACTTCTCATCAAACATAAAATGATCCAATATCATATCCAAATCCTATCCCGCAGCACAATAGGAGCGTCACAGAGTTCTTTTGATTTCAGTTTGCAATGGGAAAACGATAGTATCCTCCTTTAAGAACAAACCTTGCATGTCCCATGTAACTCATGAGATCAATCTATGCAAAGTCATTATGTTTTTTTTTCCTGCAGGCATTCCCATAACCTGTCAGCAAGACACACCTTTTAAATTCAGAGTAACTCAGCAGGCTTAGTCAATATGGGATTCAAAAGAAATATTAGATCACTTTAAATATATATCAATGCATATCTTGACAAGCTGATACTCAGATACCAGAGGAGGCATAGGGAAGACTAAAGACATTAACCAGATGAGTGACACAGGAAAGCAATGCTGACATACCCAAATTCTAAAGCATTTTTCCTACTTCTAAACATAAGAAAATAATAAATTAATGTGTAGATTTATAAATACGCCTGAGCTCAGTCCTGTTCTGATTTATCAGTTATTAGTATAAAGAGTATTGATTTATAAGTAAAAATATAGAGTTCTATGAACGCTGGAATACATTATTCAAAAACAGAGAGATCATATACAACAAGGAACATAAACAGTTCATGAGCAACACAGTAACTGATTTTTTTTGCAAATTATTGATTGAAACCTTTATAAAGTTCTAACACTGCTCTGATACACTGGTAATTTAATTGCAATAAATTATAAATGATCAGCTCTAATACTTACAGAAAATGCTCCCAATTTATGTAAAATTTGTTTCAACTGGAAAAACGTTCTTGGTGTAATTACATAGGTAACAATTTGCTTTATGTTAGTAAGTCTTCTAAAGATAACTGAGTTTACCATCATGGCAGTACACCTCTGTTGAACAAGAAGTAAGCACGGGCTTGCAAATGATATATTATTACTGATAAATGGAATGACTCATGTTTGTAACACAGATATCTGAAAATCCACTTGTTTGGTAGGTACCATGTGGTATTTAATACATTAAGGAATCTTTCCTGGATATAAAGTCTCATTCTTGAGATACTAGTGAGATGAGATGTAGCATCATGGTATAAAATATATGTATGGTTGCTACTGAAGTATTACCCCAGAAGCCAACATTGCTATTTCAACATAGCCACTTTCAGATGTACTACTGATTAATCAGTGGTACTTCAGCAGAGGTTTAAAGTATGCACAATTGCCACAGTGGATGGAACTGTGACATATGCAATTTGGTGAAATTCTTTTAGGTAAAGATACACCAATACTATAGTCATTTTATAAAGGTTAATACAGTAAATAATTGTGAGAAATTCTACAAATGCCTATCTCACAAGGAAGTACTAAACACCAGTGTAACTGCTGACATTAAAAATAGAGTATGAAGTTTGAGAAGTGTTTAGTGTAGCTCTCAGATTTTATTAGGTTAATTGCTTTTATTTTGTAAATCATCACGAACCCACAGGAGGAATGTGAGAAGCTAGTGCCTTTTCAATATTGATTTTATGCTATGAAACATAGAAAAAAACCAACAAACAGCAGGGAGACAGACAGGAATATCAAAATATGGGAAACTTCAAAAGAATAGAGATGCCTAATTGCCTTCCAAAGCAAACACCTGAAGATTAAATGAAAGGGTTTTATAATACATGCCAAGTCTCGTCACTGAATCCAACAGTTTTTATCCTTAATGTTGTCCACAGGAAAAGACTAAAATACCTGAGACCTGAATTCAGAATGAAACCACACCGTTGCTTTCACAGTTGTGTCATTGAGCACCTGAGGAAACACGAATACAGGTTGACTTTCAAAAAACACTTGGAGACAGAAGGGCATGGGGAAAGGTCTGGCTCAGAAGAGAACTGAGGGGATCTGATGGATCTGATTAACCCGATTTTAAGCATAAGAACATAAACAATGCTTTTGTTATAGAAAAGGGAATGTGGCTTGCAAGGGAAGAGAAACAATGGGCAGTCTCAGAAACCTCACTGCTCAGAGACTGAAGAATGAGTTAAAAAACTACTGCGGAAACTCTGACTGACTGATTTCAAATGTTTGATTTCAAATGTTATAGATTGACAGTTATTCAACCACACACAAATTTTCTCCTACCATGATTATGGCATCTTTTTCATGACAGCATAACATTCATCTTATGCCCAGTGATTTCCATACCATACAACAGACTTTAAATCCAATTTGAGGTTATTCATGTTGGCTTAAAACACTAAGAGTTCTATAATTACCTTCTTATATAAAATTTGGTCCACAAATTTCAAATGTCAAGTCTAGCATCTGGAAATAAGTGGAAATTTTGCACAACAGCATCTTGGCACACTGAATGATCTCATCACTATTAATGCTAAGGAAGTCAGATGCATACACATATAGTATCTCTGCAGTGTTACTTAATATTAATAGTTGAATGTTTGAATAGTTTTGCACAAAGCTTCCCACTTGAGTATATTAATTGTTGATAGATTTTAATTAATATTATAATAATTCCATACACTTGCAACTGGCATGCAGGGATCACAAGATTTTACTAATATGGTCCTTTCTCTTCTATTCACTTAACACCTATATAACTAATTTGGCCTTAACACATTTATTCTTAGATTATTGTATTATAAACTAGAAAACCGTCACATTCTGTATTTTCCTGGAGTTTGGAGTGATGCTTTTATTTTATTCTCATTTCCAGTCGCAGTTTGTTCTCATGTGAAGTATCTTTACTGATATGCATACTCCTTCTTAAGTCAGTGTGCCCACTGGCATAAGAATAAATATGATAGGTTTATTTCATACATGGTTATCATATGATGTCACACTATTTTCATATTTCTGGGAAAAAAAAGGAAATTGCCTGAGTAAAAGACAGTGATGCTGGAACTGCAGAAGCAACAACCCTATAGTGGGATTTAACAAGATAATTTTTGATACTCTGAGGCTGTTATTGCTATGGTAACACTTGCAATATTTTATTGCTGTAAAATCTTTAACTGAAGAAATGAGATTGCACAAATACAATTTAAGGAAAATACATGCATGCACACACACGCGATTGAAAAATAAATGCAGCCTGAACAAAGATTGTTTAGGCTTTAATTAAATAGAGCACTTTGAGTTATATCCTCATAAAGACATACAATTTCAAACAGTCTAGGAAGAATTTCACTGTCATTTAGCATTGATTATGCTTGATAAAGAAAAAGCATATAAAACTGTTTATAAGTGTAAATTATATTGACCAAAAATACATAGCTATTTTTCCTATTACTAGGCTTATTAGTGCTTGCAAGAACATGACTTGGTTTAATAGGATAGCAATTAGAGACTGCTGTGATTCCCAGATGGCAGAGCAGGCACTGTGAGCTGTTTATCCATCATCAGATTTAGAATTGTCGTTGCCGCACTGCTATCAAGGTACAACTGCACTGTGGTCAGGGGGTGCAATGTTAGCCAGAATAGGCTGACCTCTTTGAGCCTCACTGTAGGATGGCCAACAGCAGGAGTGAAGAGAAGGGTGTGGGAACAAGCATTCTTGTTACTAGCCCACACCAAAATTTGTGCTGACACTACTATTACCTACCCCTGTTGCTTTGATTGAAGGTGCAATTAAACTTGCCTTGACTTCAGAAGAAAAATTATTTTCCACTTGGCCTAGAAATTAGGGAAATGATCAGAAAGTGACATAGCCTCTGAAATATTTGAAATACAGTGTCTGTTATGTTGTCAATTTTCAAATTTGGTTCAGAGACTACTAAAAATCCCACCACATACAAAGGAAGTCCCAGCTCATAGAATACTGTGATTTCTTGATCAGCTTGTGTTTCTGTTAATTCATAATAACTGTGATGACAACACAGTTTCCTAATTGTGCACATAAACTAAAAATACGACTCAGAAAAAAAAATTGAGACAGATTTTATTTTCCTTTTCTAGGTGTATAATTTTTTGTGTCTGGAAAAATAATTTTGCTTAGCAATAATACCTATTTCCTCTTAGCTCCCAGAACTACCATATCACACACATATTTAATTCTTAGTCTTACAAATACTCATGCTTTGCACTCAAGCAATCACAAAGTTACAGATTATTTTTGCACAGCTTTTGCCAAACTGAACCTAAAGGTTGTAAATTCACAGATGCACCTAAGTCTTATTTTAACACAGAAAAATTGATAGCACAGTGAAGCTCCAGCATTCTAGGGACTTCTGGTAAATAATAAGAATGTTAATAATATGATCATAGAACAAAAAAGCTAAAACATTTGTATGTAAAAGGCCGAAAACTAAAATTTTAAAAATTGCTTAGGTATACTTTTAATTCCTTATCAAAGTTTATGGATACACTTTAGCAGCTCCTCGTTTCTCACACCACAGCCCCGAAGTCATACATTTATTTTGCATACTGATCTTAAAAAATGTTTTCTTTAGTTTTACTAAAGGCAGGGTAACTTGTTATGCAATTAATTTTTTTCTTAGTGGGAGACATCTGTACTTCCCAGAGGCTGAAATATTCTATTTACCTGGTGATTTATGAAAAGCTACTAATGCACTGAAGATTTCTGCACTGAATTTTTTTTCACAGTTACAGCTAGGGTTATAGATTTTAAATAAATAACAGAAATGTCATCTAAACTGAAACACCTCTTCAGTTTCTTCCAGTTAGTGATCTCAAGAAGGTATAGTTTCATTTTTCAAATGTATCTCCTTATACATCCAAAAAAGGAACTATTAAACTATAAATCTACCTTATTCACTCAATACATATCTTTTGGCTTTAAAAGACCATATATATTATGTATTAGTCTTAACAGTCTCCTTGTTAAACTACAAATGTATGTACTGTATTACACAAATACCTCTCAATAGAATATACCTGTTTGCTATGGATTATTACTGCATGCTATTCCTCCCTTTTCACATTTGTGTTTTGTTCAGCTTCTTACTTCCCAGCAATAGTTTTGCATATGGACATTAACTTGATTTGCCAAATTTGGGGCCAAATGTTGACCCTTTTGTAAGGGGAGAACTGAAGAAAGTGGTCTGGGTTTCTTGTAGGCTGTGATTTAAGGGAGCATACAAAATGTACAATAAGCCATATTCAGAGCATTCAACAGTAAAAAAAAAATAATAATGGGCTTTATAGAAGCCCAAATAAGGCTTTGCTATGAGCCCTTTGGGGAAACTACTTCAGTGTCCAGAACAGCCTCAAAACTGAACAAAATCTACCATATATCTTTAAATCATGTAAATCAGATATGAAGCTAGCTCTAACTACAGATAAACTGAGATGGAGACATAGCTTTCAGTCTGTAACACCTCGGTGGGAAACAGTTTAAATGTTTCCCTTTCTAGCGGCATGCAGATTATATATTATACCAGTGCAGCTCCAGCTTGCTAAATTCGTTCTTTCAGAAGAGTCTCTGCCTTTAAACTATATACCCTTATACTCACAATAATGACCCAGAGCTTGAAGTAAGTGTGCTGCACCACTGAG
>VZRW01012710.1:0-14914 GCA_013398125.1 Aegotheles bennettii | reverse complement strand
CCCCCCCCCCCCCCCCCCGACACTCAAATAAGGGGGAAAAACCACTTCTAAAAGCCACCTGTAGTATGATCCTTCAGGAATTTAGACTTGCCTGCCTCTTCTGTGAAGCTCACACTGAACTACAGGGTGTTTCAAAAAGATGGATCCACTTGAAATGGACCTTGAATTGAAAATGGGTCCATATTTTTGAAACACCTCATAGACTGGAGGTTGGGGAGGATGGTTACTTACTGTTTTGCACTCTAGGTAGGGATTGACAGGTGGGCTTTCAACATCAGCCAAAAAGTAATCAGCAATTACAAATTGTGTGTGATGAAGACCATATTGTGCACATGTGGAGCATTCTGGCTGCACGCTGTCTCCTCGCCAAGACTTAATGAGATAATTTTTCTCCTTGGAGGCTAAACCATTGATACATCCAAGAGTAAAGGCAGCCTTTGCACAAGCAGTATCTCCCATAGAGCAGGCCCATCATAGACTGCAACTCAACAACTACAGTCAAGAAATGCTCCTCTCTCTCTGCAGGAACTGTTCACAAGTGGGATGTGCTATTTGAATGCAAGAAGCTCCTGGATCTGTGTGCATATTCTCAAGGCTGTTTACCTCAATTCAGCATGTCTTTGGTGGGTGGCCTTTCTTTGTTTTGTTTTTGATTGTTTCTACTCCCTCCTCTTTCCCTCAAACTACTGTCACTATTATTATTCTGTTATTCCTTAGCCTGATTAAGGCTCTCTGGCTATAGGAGGTAAAATTTTGGTTTAACAAAACAAAACAACACCACATCAGAGAACCCTCAGGTCTTTGAGCGGATTCAGGCAAAGCTTGATGTTTTGATCATCCCTGCTAATTGTTCCTAGCCAGATAAAACAAAGTATTGAAGGTATTTCAGCCCACGCCTAACTTAAAGCTAGGAGTCATGACATTATCTTCAACATGATGGTGCCTCTGATCATCGGCATAAGTATCTTGATGAATCAGTAAAACAGGTCAGGAAAGCAACTCACATGCCTGCTAATATTTTAACTTCTTAAGGTTTCTTATTAAAAAGCACTCCCCTGAAAATGAAATCTGAAAAAGGGTCAGCAGAGGTTTTAAGAGGATTTTGTAGTCAGCCTAAGATTTCATGAGGAAAATCAACTAAATTAAATCAATAAGGACAAATCTTGGCAATGAATGCCCCATTTAGCCTTGTTCTAATGCACAGGCAGAATGGGTGGTCTGTCAAACAGGTTAACAATTAACATTAGAGGGATGGCTCTGCCAGCATTTCCCACTGAAGCCATTTAGAGACTGTGAATCCTGACCCCTGTGCGAACAAATTTTCCAAGCTCAAGTCCAAATTTTTAAGTGTTTAGAGGTGACTGTGGAGGTCAGATTTTCAGGAACTTGGGTCCAATTTAGACATTAACAAAAGGTTCAGGTTTTTGCAAGTCCTTTGTGTAAGTACCGAAAGGCTTCTGAAAATTGACTATGTGTTAGAAGAAACAGTTTCTGTTGCACAAAATAACCTTTATTTAACCCGGTTTGTACCTAGTAGCACAGACAAAAGTCTGATATGTTTCTGCAGTATTAATATATAAAGATGATATACAACATGAACAGGTGAGGCTTTGCAACAGGACAACACAATGTGACAGGAAGAGAACCGGTATACAGTGGAGATTACCTTAACCCTTAATGTAGCAGAACAATGGAGCAAACATGCAATTATGGCCACCAACAGGATGGGGCAAGCATTCAATCCTTTTCATCTGCTCATCAGTAATGAAGGCCAGCTATGCAAAAATTTACAATAAGGTGAAGTCCTCCATGAATCTCAAGCAAATACAGGCTTAAGCCCAGCACACCATAAAAGCCCGGGAATCATTACTTTCTGATCCCTGGGACAGTCTGCTCAACTCAAGTTCTAGCTGTGAATTTACACAGAGAATGAAACACACCTTGAACTTCCTCACTCTGAGTCAAAACTCCAAGTCCCTCCTGACCAGCTTCCAGTACAATTGGTGACTCATCCACTGCAGCACTTTCATCTAAGTTGCTTGTTACGGATGACCACCAGCCTCAAAAACTGTGTAAGATATAATGCTTAGGGGCTTCTCCAGCATAATTTTGTTCTCACAGCATATGTTTGCATGTGCTAAAAAGCCAAAATCCTGAAAATACCAAGCCAAAATCAGAAAAATTGCTGGGCATTTTCTTTGTAATTTGTAACTCAGAACTATTAAATGCTTTTATTGTTTCAAGCACAGTAGCAGTTGAAGGTCATAGAAAGAAATTAGAGTCCCATATGCTAGTGGCAAAGGGTCAGGGAGGATACATACTAACAGTGTTATTCAATCTAAAGGACTAATGCTTCTTCTCATTTTCTTAGACTGACCCCACCTTATTTTTAGGGATTTCCCCTTGACTATGTGCATACATATAATATCATCTATAGAGAAAGAGATAGACACATACACTGAACTACATGTACCAGCTAAAGGCTTCTTAGTGCTCTTGGCAAATTTAATCCCGTCACCTCGGAGAATGAAAAGCCTGGTTGGAGGCTGGAAATTGGAAAAGAAGGGTTGGAGATGCAATGGAAAGCTGACTTTGGAAAGGCCCCAGGAGAGCCAGGCCTACCTTCCCTGCTTCCTCAGGGGACCAGAGATACACAATGCTGCTTCTAGGAAGACCTCTCCATTCCTGGGAGAAAGGGTAGTCCTGGCTTTCCAGGACTGGCAGAGGAGATGTGGTGAGTTTTCCTGGACAATCACTTCTCTTTCTGCACTTCAATATGCCCTCTCTCTCCTTGGACACAGACATATATATGCAGGTAAGGTATAAAAATGAGGAGTAGTTAAGTTTACATACTTATTTGTATTCCACAAGACCCAAAGGCAAAAAACTTTTAGGGCTCTGTAACTGACAAAATTTTCATTTGCCAAAACACTAACATTCCATTTTGTATGGACATCACAGTGACCAGTTTGTCCCAGTCAGAGTATGGTATTTATTCAGCCTTAAGTACTTCAAATTCTCAGCAAGTCTGCTGAGCACACAAGATCTGTCCTACTGCAAGCTTAAGAGGATTCAGCCAGTCCTGGATTCACATGGAGTGATATTACAGAGAAGAGATGAGACAAAATGAGAGGAAGTTGAATAAAGTAGAAAGTGAAGGAAAGTGAAGTTCCTTTTTTCTTTTGGTGTTCACCAGATGATCAGCAGAAACAAAGGATATCTTCAAGGATAAATTCCTAATACCCATATGTTTAGATTACTTGCTACTGTGACCGTTTATTGTGTTATGTGCAGCATATGAAGTAGGGCTGCCTGAATTTCTTCACTGCCTGTTTTTTTCCCACTACCTCATCAAAAAAAAAAAAAAAAGAAAAAAAAAAGGGAGGGAAAAAAAAAGCAGCCACTTTGACTTTGCCACAATGGGAGATGACAGTTCATGCCACTGTCTCAGGGTCATAGAATCATAGACTGTGCTGAGTTGGAAGGGACCCACCAGGATCATTGAATTCAACTCGTGTCCCTGTGTAGGGCATCCCAAGACTTATACCATGTTCCTGAGAGTGTTGTCCAAATGTTTCTTGAACTTCTTACAACCTAAGAGCAGCCCCATTCCAGGAGGGGCATTGGTGTTCCTATAGCAAGCAGTGAGCAAGAGGTGGTAGTTTGAAGCACAGTCCCAGGTGTCAGTTATTCCACATTGTCAGGAAAGAGAAATTAGAGAAAAATTCCCTGTTGCCTTCAACTCTCTTCTGCCACCCCCACTGGTCCTCATCCATCATCATGAACACTTCTCAGTGATTCATTATGAGAGGGCTGCCTTTCCAAGAGAGGCACTGAGAGGAATTTTCCCTCCCTCCCCCTCCCCATTTCATTTCATTTCATTTCATTTCATTTCAATTTCATGCCCAGGATTCCTAATGTCAGTGGCTTCAGGCATCTGCTAATAAGAAACAAGCAGCTTCCAGGAACTAGAGACACAACAAGTGCATTAAAAAGCTCTTCCTAGAAAGAAAACCTATCACATATTTCTGATAGTGAAGGTGTGCAAAAGGTAAGGGCCTGTGAAAAGCTGAATGAAATCCTAGAGGGAGTGCAGGCCTGTAAAGTATACAGTAAAAACATTATCAGGCAGGATGAAAGGGAGCAAAGAAGCCTGGGCAACTGCTAGTTCATCAACAGGACTTTAAGCAGAAATCTAGGGCAAATATGTATTGGCACATATAGTACCAAAAGGCACAAAGTATTTCAAAAGTGGTGAGAATATTCGGAACAACTGAGCTCAGATATATTGGAACAGCACTGGGTTCTAACTCTGCCCATTTTGCTAGTTTCCCCTTCAAAAATAATTGCAAAATTTCTCTTGGCATGAAGCAGAAAGAGGACTTACCTATTTTAGTAAAGCACATGGATTCATGTGTATGTGCATGCACTACATGTCTACATAAATATTGCAAAGGAGGAATTTTCATTATTCCAGTTCCCTTCAGCTATTCTAGCTAGGTTCAGAGGATCCTCCAAAAAGGACTGGAAGTTTTTAACATCCTTGTCACTTTAAAGAAAGCTGTTTGCTAAATGTATTGTTATACATATATTATACATATATATAGCATATAGTTATATGCTAAACTAAACTCTCTATATTCATTCTTCTAGATATATATTGTAAATGGGGCATTTTTCCAGACCTGAGTTAGGAATGTCCCAGTTGCTGAAGAGCTGCCATCAGAGAGCACTGAACTGGTTCTACAGTGAGGACAGTTCACATCATCCTACATCTGATGTCACCTATTTCTTTGAGGCTGGGAAATAACACTGCTTGAATAACAGCTTTACTTGAAATAAAGACTTAAAATTGGACATATCAGCTCATTCAAGTTTTGAAGGGTTTGAAAAAAAATTGCATTTAGAGTAGGAACCAACCAAGGCAAATCACATTGACTGACATAATGGCAAGAAAGTTAACCCTTTTGTGGAAGTTGAATGTTGCATGCTCACTGAAAGTATGTTTCTGAAACTCCAGGATTGTACAATACTGTAAAGTAATAATTAAAATTACACAGTGGAAGATACACTGTGCTACTCTTGTGCTCAGTGGATCCAGAACTATGCACAAAGCTCCCAAACAAGATAAATTTCTCTCCATAGATGTAATTGAAAAAAGAAAAATGGTACAACTCTGACTTGTTTTGAGTCAGCTTGCTGTGAGAATACCAAGTGAGAAAAGATTAAGGCTAAAAACCTGTCTTTCAACAGCTGTTAAAACACATCAGGAATACCCAGAGGATGAATGCATTCAATTTGTGTAAGAACACTGACAGTCTGAAACTGTGGAAAACAGTAATGGCAGGATATCACATGCTAATTTAACTAAGACAATGACTACTAGCAAAAGCTAAGTATAACATGATGGACTCCAGGACATTTAGTACAAAAATTCTGATCTAGATTTATTTCTGTTAACACAAATGACTTTTTCCTTATCAAGTACTTTTAATAGAGATCTGAAGTGAAAAAAAGGTGGATTGGTTGGAAAGAGATCCATCCAAAGGGCTTGACACTTTCTAGCTTGTGGTAATTTAGTGGAGCTTATAAACCTGTCAGTGAGATTAGATACTTCTGCTATCCCTTCATGAAAGGGACAGACTTTGGTGCCTATTTCCCCATCCAGAAGCTGTGAGAAAACTTAATGAAAAGAATTTAGTGTTTTACTACTGCTGCAGCAGGCAGAGTTTTTATTTCTTAACAAGCCATAGCAGGACAAAAAAGTACTATGCAAACCGATCTACTTCTCTTCTGCACATAACTTCCATGCGTACAACACAAACTCACTTGAATTGCTGAAAGAGAAAAAAGAACTGAAAATAAAAAATAAAAATACTTTCTTATTATGCTCTGACCCCTGCTTTAAAATGGAGGCTGTGATTTTATTTCTGATATTCTAGGGTTATAAAGCCTGGTATTTGGTTAATCTTACAGAAGGTGTCAATCTTGATCAACATTAAAGAAAGATTGAAGTATTGTAGTCATTGAAAATACATCATGTTTTATTATGGTCTAACTGCACAAAAGTCTTTATTATAGACAATTAACATGATTGCTGAATGTAACTAACCAAAATTTATAACAAGCTTTGTAATACAAGGGCTTCTTCATCACTAATTCTGTATTCTCGATCCTCTGAATTGTTTGTAGGAATGTTGAAATTCACAGAATAACAGAATAGCTTGAGTTGGAAGGGACCTTAAAGATCATCTAATCCAACCGCCCTCCCCTAGACCAGGTTGCTCAAATTCCAATCCAACCTGACCTTGAACATCTCCAGGGATGGGGAATCCACCACCTCTCTGGGCAACCTGTTCCAGTGTTTCACTCTATTGGGTAGGTCAATGGCATGTAATGAACCAGCTACTCGATAGCCTTATGATTAACCATGCAGACACATATATTAGGGGTCATCTCGAGGGATAGGAACAAGAGAACAGCATCATCTCCTTCCAGCTGGACACCGGAAGTGATATGGGGCAATACCGGAGGTCACCTGGGTATGCTTCTGGTCACGTGACTGTTACACTACCGGAAGGGGCAAGAACCAATGAGAAGTGATGATACATGGACCAATAGCAATGCATATAACATTATGCCTGCCTCACGTACGGGGGAGGCGACCAATCACTGTATACGCTCTCGGCGCCTGGTACGAATGTATAAAAGAGATAAAAAGTAAATAAAGTCATCTTTGCTGGTTTCATATTGGAGTAGTGAAGTCCTGACTTACCCCGCATTTCACCACCCTCATGATGAAGAACTTCTTCCTTATGTCTAACCTCAATCTACCCTCCTTCAGTATAAAACCGTTACCCCTCATCCTAACACAACAGACTCTGTGTCCATCTTTCTTATTGGCCCCCTTTAGGTATTGAAAGGTGTCAATGAGGTCTCCTTGAAACCTTCTCATCTCCAGGCTGAACAACCCCAACTCTCTCAGCCTTTTCTCCTAGGACAGATGTTCCAGGCCTCTGATCATTTTTGTGGCCCTTCTCTGGACTCGTTCCAACGGGTTCATGTCTTTCTTGTGCTGAGGGCGCCAGAGCTGGACGCAGTACTACAGGTGGGGTCCTAAAAGAGTAGAGTAGAGGGGCAGAATCGCCTCCCTTGACCTGCTGGCCATGCAGGTCAGCAGCCCAGGAACAGCTGGCCTTCTGGGCTGCAAGGGCACATTGCTGGATTGCCTTTCATCTACCGGTACCTCCTTGTCCTTCTCCACAGGGCTGCTTTCAATCCCTTGATCTCCAGCCAGTATTAATACCAAGGGTTGCCCCCACCTGGGTGCAGGACCTTGCACCTCTCCTTGTTGAACCTCATGAGGTTCCCTTGGGCCCAGTTCTCGAGCTTGTCTAGGTCCCTCTGGATGGCATCCTGTCCTTTAGGTGTGTAAACCGCACCACTCAGCTTGGTGTCATCTGTGAACTTGCTGAGAGTGCACTCGAGCCCACTGTCTATGTTACTGATGAAGATATTAAAACAGTACTGGCCCTAGTACGGACACCTGGGGAACACTACTTGTTACTGGTGCCCATTGAGACACTGAGCCATTGACCACCACCCTCTGGATGTCCACCCACTCAAGAGGTGCCAGAGTAGGAATTTTCTGTGAAGACTGAGGCAAAAAAGTTGTTGAGTACCTCAGCCTTCTACTGGTCCATTTGCCAGCCTTGCTTGTCAGGAGGAGTTCCCTCACCTTCCTTTTCTGGCTGACATATCTGTACAAGCCCTTATTCTTCTTTACATCTCCTGTCAGACTCAGTTTCAGCCGCGTCTCAGCCTTCCTAATACAACTGCCCAGCGTCCCTGTACTCCTCCCAGGATACCTGTCCCTGCTTTCACTGTCTGTGCATTTCCTTCTTGCCCCTCAGTCTGGCCAGCAGGACCTGACTCAGCCATGCTGGTCTCTTGCCTGATTTCTTGTACTTGGGTATTGCGAGCTCTTGCACTCTATGGAAAGCGTGTGTAAAGACCTGCCAGTTCTGTTCTGCCCCCTTGTCCCTGAGGGCAGTTTCCCAGGGGGTCCTGTTGACTAATTCCTTGAAGAGCTGGAAATCTGCTTCCCTAAAATTCAGGGTCCTGACTTTACTACTGGCCTGACCCACACTCCTCAGGATGGTGAACTCCATCAGCACATGGTCACTGCAGCCCAGGCTGCCTCCTATCTTGATGTCACCAATTAACTCACTTGTATTGGTGACCACCAGGTCCAGTACCACATCCCACTGTGTATTACCTGGCCTAGGAAATTATGTTCCATGGTCTCCAGAAGTCTCCTAGATTGCCTACAGATCACTGTGCTGCTTTTTCAACAGATGTTGGGGTGGCTGAAGTCCCCCAGCAGGATAAGAGCCTGTGAGCACAATGCCTCCTGTAGTTGGAGTAGAAAGTTTTCATCAATGAGCTCCCCTTGATTGGGCAGCCCGTAGTAGATGCCAACCACAAGGTTTCCTTTGTTGCCTTGGTCTCTGATTGTCACCCATAAGCTTTCAACCTGCTCATGGCTATTCTTCAGAGATAACTCTTCACACTCTGTCCATCTCTTGATGTAGTGGGCAAGTCCTCCATCACTTCTTCCTTGCCTGTTCCTTCTGATTGGCCACATTCCAGTCATGGGATTCGTCCCACCAAGTTTCAGTAATGGCAACTATGTTGTAGTTTTCTAGCAGCACAGTGGCTTCTAGATCATCCTGCTTGTTGCCCATGCTGCATGCGTTGGTACTTCAGCTGGGCTGTCAGCTGTGCCATCTTCTTAGAGGAACACCCCTTAATTCCCCTGAAGTATTTTGCTTGTGTTTCTCTGCTGGCTTCTACTATCTCAGGAGCCCCATCACCATAAGACTTCAAGCATGCTCCACTGTGGCCAGCATACATCAGATTCAAATGAATTCATTAACAGTGCTTACAAGTGAAAGGATTGTTTACAAAATTAGTGATGCAAGAACTGATGTGGTCATCTGTCTTTGGCTTCCCAAGGAAACAGCTTGTTCCTAGGAAAGAAGTATTTAGTCTTTAAGTATCTGCATTGTCTTCACACTCACACATTTCAAGTGGTCACAGTAATCACTATATTCTTTTTTCCTACACTGAGTAGAATTAGGAAGTGTTATTAGCCTCATTTTAATGAGGGGAACTAAGCCTCCCTGATATGCAAGACATATCAAAAGTTTGTAGCAAGGCAAGCAATAATAGCCTGACAATTCAAGCTACTGCCATAATCATTGGATCTCTTAAAACTCCAATTATTCCATGTACCTGTTCTGTACTCACAGGACTTCTACTCATTTGGCCAGCTCAGCTGGCAAGAGCTGATACCATCAGATGTCACGACTCTCTAAAAAGACATAATGTCAGATAACCCTAGATAGACATAGAAGAAAATTTAATACTGCTTCAGTTAGGAAATATTAATTAAAACAGTGATCTACAATTTTCTCTGGATTGTTCCCATTGAATATGATGATTAACATTGATCTCTGAGTCACTCTACTGTATATGTTCTTTCCCACAGATTACTGTGTCTGGAAACTCATTTGGTGTCTGTGCCTTATAAAATATAGCCCCTAAAGCACATAAGGACCTTTCACTGGGGGAGTAAAATATATGAATTACAACAATGTAAGCACTGGTGTCATTCTACCATCATGTGCAAGACCACTACCAGAAGTTAATCTGAACATATTTTGGGAAAAAGCTTTACAAGAAATACAAATTGATTCAATGGTAATAATACTTTACTGATCCTATTTTTGGACCAGTTTCTTTAATCTCTGCGTAACACTGGTTTATTAAATGCTGATATGATAAGACAGCCACAGTGCAATATTAAATTATGTTTAACCACATGCTTATGGTAGTACAAGATGAATTCATCAAATTGATTCTTCACTAAATTGATAGAATAGACTCTGGTGGCATAGAACACAAACTGTTGTCCAGCAGGTGTTTTGATGTTACTATTTAAAAGGCACCATCAGCAGCAAACTTCAAGTCTTATGGTTACTTGAAAGACAAATGAAACAGTATTTCTGAAATGGAATGCAGTTTTTTGGTCTAGTGGGAGGTGTTGCTGCCCATGGCAGGGAGGTTAGAACCAGATGATCTTTAAGGTCCCTTCCAACTCAAATCATTCTGTGATTCTGGCATCAGCTCTCAGCTGTGGCTGAAAATCTGAAAGAATGATAGTACTGGAATTATAGCTTGGGATTCAAAGAAAAAGGAAAATCTTTAGTTTTGCTAGTCAAATATACAAATCTGATGCTCAGACAGCACAGATCAAGTTTCACTACTTGCCCTGGAAAGAAATATTCTTTTGGGAGGAATAATAATTCTTTCAAGCAATGTTTGCAAGTTGGGCTTAGGAGAAGGAATTAAAAATAGCAAGATAAAACTGATGACAGTAGTTAAGTTTTAACATAACAGTGGGAGAGGCCAACCTGACTCATCAGCAAAGAAAAGATATGTATATTCCAGACAACATTCACACCCTGCAAATAGGAACAGCGAGTATGCCTCAGGACACAAAAAATAACTGGCTCTCTAAATAGTAACATGAGTGATGCAGCTGCTGAAGAGATAATCTGATTTTAAGGTTTTTTTTCTTGCTGAATTGTATGTGATGCAGCTAAGAAATACTCCAATAAGCATCCTCCTTAGCTGGCTAGAATAGCAAGGGAAGTCTAAATACTGATATCTAGAAGTCACAGAAATAACATTGCACCACTGTATTATACCTACACAGATTCTGTCTACACAAAGGCATAGAGGGATGGCAACAAATTGCAGTGGTCTTGTCAGTTAGTCTAAGGGTAGATCAAAGCTTAGAAAAAGAAATAAGGATGGTATTGAAATTTAACCCCTTACTCACTGTGACAAATTATTTAGACCTTCACACTTCTGGATATTATTCAGGAAGTAAGAAAAAAAATCATCTAAGTAAAAGAATACATACCTGTTTCTGCCAAGCTGCTATTTTTACTGTTTCTACTTCAGAAATATCAGAAATATTCAGAAATATCAGAAAGACTGAAATATTCAGAAATACCCTAGACTACCAGCAGGGAGAACATCAACCTAAAAGGAAAACTCATGCTAAATTAAAAATATAACAAAACAGGAGTACCTGAAGCAAACCAGATTGATGAAAGCTAAAGTGAAGTAAACATTATAACTTCCCTGCTTAACTGCTGCAGAAAGGGAGTTGTTCCTATCCTGAAATGGGAAGGTACGATGGCTGCAGAAGACCTGCATTTAAAGAAACCAGGATGACAAAGGGAAACAAGATGGGTCTATGAAGGGAGGCATAAATAAGGACAAATAGTCTCAGTCTTCGCTCAAAAAAGTAGGCCAAATAGGAAAAATATCTATTTGTAAAAACAACCCAACAAACAAACAAAAAACCTAGACACAAAGTGTAATAAAAATCTCAAAGGGCTATGTCTGGACTAAAGAAAGACACTTTACAGTTTAACAGCAATTGTATCACAGTCTAGTCTGAGACTACCAAAAGAAAGTTTAACACCTTTACTCTGTTCCCCCTAGATGCCCACCTGGGTACGCTGTGGGGATGACTGTCCTGGAAGGAAGCTATAGGCACAGGTGGCTGGGGCAGATTCAGATTCATGTTTTTAAAATGGAAGCAAAAAATAGACTGAGAGAGGCTGCCTTTTCCAGACCAAACAATGGAAAATATTTAGTTGGGATATTTTTCTGCTAGCAGCAGATTAATAAATTTTTCTCTTACTAGGTCTTTATAGTATCCAGCCCAAAAGCAGAAAAAGACCACGGTACAGCTGAATAAACCATGGTGGCAGAAATGTGTATGTTAGGAAAATCCAGCTCCAGAAATCTTTCAAGAGCTCTATGAAATTGCACCAGAGCAGTACTAAAATTAGTGCGCTAACAGAGCAAATACATTTTGACGCGCTTAAATTGGGCAAACACTGAAAAAACTAGCTAAAATTCTTTAATGAGAAATTACCACAAAATGCAAGAATTTTCCTTGTCTAAGGAAAAGGAGATCAGAAGCTAATTTTGTGATGAAGCGCTTGTCTACATAACTAAATTAAAATAAGCAGGCATAGTATGCCTGTTTACAGACACAGTTTTAAAAATGCTGACTAAAGTAGTAACTGCAGGTACATCAGTAGTTAGCAGCCATAACCAGCTGTGAGCCCCAGAACTTACCAGTTCTATTTACATAGGAAAAAAATTTGATAATATTTAGCATTTCTTAACACTTCCTGCTATCACACACATCGTCTCTCGCATCTCCTGGAAAATACATGTAAACATTAATTTATAATGTAAACTTTTACTTAACGGCAGCTTTTAAGTCTTCTGTCAAAAACATACCCATATACAAATGGAATACACAGGCTTTGAATCTTACTCAGAGAAACTGAAAACTGAACTGCATTATAGCTGAAATCTATAGCATTAAACATTTAAATACTAAAAACAGTTGTATTTGTCAAAAGGGATTTGTTGAAGCCATTAAATATTCGGTATTTTTCACTCAAAAGATAACTTGGCTTTCCTAAGAATGAAAATATCTGTAGGAGGTACAGAATACTTCCTACCCTTCCTACCAAATGAATAAGTAGTTTGGTACACAGTAAATCCTATTGTCTCAGAGGCATTCTATTCTTTGTGCTTACAGTCCTTTTCTAAGTATCCGTATAAAGGAGATGGAAATATGAAGCTGGGATTAAGCATATAATATCACCTGAACTGCTATATTGGGTATAAGCCAATACTTATGAAAGGCAAATGCTTGAAAAGGGAGTGCAAGAAGCAGGGTGAAATATTTTTCTGGTTATTTTCCCAGTCTTTCTTAATCAACAGATCAGGAAAGCCCTGAGTTGAGTAACCATTTCTCAACCACTGTGGTTTACAGTCAGTCAGGGATACAGCTCTTCCACAAAGCTGTCTGATCCTTCTTCATGAGTATTTGTATAAACAGTATGCCTTTTCTGGTGACAAATTCCATATTTTAAAGATGTACTTTTGACAAAAGGTGGGACGTTCTATTTTGGTTGCCTCTTTATCAAAACTGATTCAGTCCACCTAAAGGCATCACCTTATTCTGACTTTGTTTTGTATTCATTCTAATCCTGTGTATCTTTTTTTCATATTACAAAGCATCTGTGCTCTGTTCAAAGTGTACCATATGGGTTATTCTCTGATGGCATAACTTGTTTTGTTCATTTCCTTCCTTACAATCACCAATATCCTGTGTGTACTGTTAGGCATTTGCAATGACATCTTATCTGTCAATGAATTCACTGATGAATATGGTTAAAACTGTAGTTTC
Organism: Aegotheles bennettii; assembly: GCA_013398125.1. Taxonomy (NCBI): domain Eukaryota; kingdom Metazoa; phylum Chordata; class Aves; order Caprimulgiformes; family Aegothelidae; genus Aegotheles; species Aegotheles bennettii. Next base: position 1,557 of record VZRW01012710.1, on the reverse strand, counting down.
TCCAGGGCCCATACATAGTGAATCTCTCTGACACTTAGTATCACAAGGTCTTTCTCATGGCCCATGCAGCCAGGCAAAACTTTGATCATGGTTTGTGATTTTATAGTATCAGAAAGCTTGTTATTAACCTCATTGCTCCTTTCCATTAATTTTTAAAGTCAGCTGATCACCATGGGCCTCATCAGAGATTATTGTAGAAACTTTCTCCTAACAGAGGAACCTGATGATCTGTCCCTACATTTCATTTCTGATCACTTACTCGGTCACTCTGCCAAGCATCTTGGATTTTTAGTCAAAATCTTTTTGAAACCTTCAGTATATTGTGCTGATGTTAGACCATCACAAACATCAACACGTTGTAATTCCGCAGGTTATTTTTAGACAAATCACAGCTGAGATAAAGAGAGCTAAAAGGTGTCTTTCTTCCCCCATATTCTTTTCACATGTTGTTATAGTTTGAGGGGACAGGCAAAAATCTTATGGCTTTGCTGCAAGGACCCAAAGAGGGAGGGGTGGAGTTTAGGACCCTTTGTGAAAAGGGGTCTGGGGTATCAGTATTCCCTCCCATTTCCTGCCAAGCTTTATAAAGCCAGGAGGACAGGAAGTTCCTCTCTCTCTCTTTCCTTTCTGGTCATTCCTGATCACCACGTGGAGCCGGCCCAGAGGAGAAGCCCTGCCTTTTGTTACCAGCTCGCCGCGTGCTCTGAGGGATCTGACTGCATCAGGTGCTGGGAGGTGCTTTGGACTCTTTTTCCCCATCAGCTTTTAGGGTGGAGGACTTTTCGGGAGCTTGTATCAGTGGTCGTCCGAGTCGGGTTGTATATATCTATTCTTCTTTTTTTTCCCCCATTACTCCCCCTCCCTGTTCCATTAAATCTGTTATAGTTTTAATTTCCAACTATTAAGCCTTTATTCCCTATTCCCCTTCCATTTCCCGAGGGGGGTGGAGGGGAGTAGCAGAAGAAAACTCTGTCTCTGAGTTGTGGCTTGCCCTGGCTGTTCTAAACCGAGACAGAAATTTTGGCACCCAACGTAGGGCTACGAACTAAATTTTTTCTTTGCATTTAAAAATATCCGGAGGTTGGAAATGAAAACTAAGTCGTCTTCACCATTCCATCCCTGCATGATACGGTTGTTGTTTTCAAGTGCAATGCAATGTCTATTGTTATAATGGGGTACTGTTTGCCACCTATGTTACCTCCTGTGACGAGATGGGTTAAGGATTCGTTTGAGTGTTTTAAGTGCTTCTTTATGAATCCTTTTTAGTGTGAGAAATTCATCTGCTCCTCTCTCTGGCGAGTTCGCCCTGCCAGAGTTTGGAGGCCCTGGGAATGGCTGGTATTATTTGGTGTTATCACTTTGCCTGAATGTGCTCCTGGTAGGGGTCGTTGTTAAGTGCTGTTTCATTGTTCAAAGCCTGCGTGGGAGCGGTGCCACTCTGAGCAGCCCCGCAGCCCCTCCCACTGCTGCCATGAGGCAGGGGACAGCGCCCCTGGCCAGTCCCGATGTGGCAGTGGCGGGAGCTGCGGCAGCAAGCAGTGCCCCCCCCACTCGCCC
>VZRW01012709.1:133118-180257 GCA_013398125.1 Aegotheles bennettii | reverse complement strand
CTGTGATTCTGTGAAAATGTGGTAACAAATTTTTTTTCAGACTTTTTGTAACTGATGAGCATATATGTTACCTTGAGTCACTAGGGAACAAAGAAGGAGAAAATAAAATTTTGATGAAAAATATGAACGATGTAGTAAAAAAAAAAAAAGAATTAAAATCTGTGTTAACGTCCATCTTACTAAAAAAGTTCTACATACTTTCATTAGCTTGTATCTCCCACTCCAGGGGAACTTGCAAGGAATCTAGAAGTAGTGATATGCAAGACTCAGGAAGCACTATATTAAGTCTTGACTCTATAATCTCTTAAATTTTGTTGGCTCCTAATTTCAGTAAGTTTTGAAGACAGAATTGCAGCTGGTGAACATTTGTTCTCCATAAACTTTAGAAATATAAATAAAAATAACAAACTGCTTGCCTGAGACCTCAAATGCAAAAAGAGGATGGCAGACGCTACAAAGTAGTATTTACAATACTAATGAGGCAGCAATGACTAATAGCTCAAGGATGCTTATTTAAGACTCAGTTCTCAGCTGGTAATGAAAGTTTATTACAAAAAAATTACAAAAATTATGAACATGAAAGTCAAAATTTAGTAGAAGAATCATATCACTAATGTTTTAAAAACTCAAAAAAACCTCTGTACTTAATTTTTTTTTATAGTGAGTGCTGTTTTTTCTATAGTTTGTTTCTTGGGCATCCAGATTTGCTCAAACTAGAAATTGGGTCTTAATATAGTGTTGAAGTTGAGTACATAAGAATCATATCATGCAATGTCACTAACAGGACTTTTATGGAGGAGTAACAGATTTCTGATTTTTTTTACAGGTTTTCAAAAGTTGAAGTTGGTCTCATAATTATAAAAAATACCCTACCTCACCTGCTCACAGTAAGTTCCGTCACTTTATATTTTCAATTTATTTTCAAGAAGTCATGCTAACATAATCATGTCCAGTAAATAATAACTAAAAGGAAGCAGGTGCCATGCATAATGAAATTTTAGTCTCACAGTAGCTGAAGTGGCAATGTTTTTGGTCAGGATATTTAAATAACTTGACAGGAGATAAAATAGAGATAATGCACACATTTTCAGTAAAACCTTTCCAGATTCACTTTGAAATTTCTCAAACAGCTGAGATATTCTCCTTTTACCCTTTCTTCCGGCTATTTCTTTCATCGTTATCTGTACAAAATAATATTTGATATGTGAGAACATGGATGAAATCCACTATTTTCTTTTTTGCTTGAGAATAATGTCAGAAGAACATCCATGGAAACTAATACCTTATTAATCCACACAGCAGATGCAGACAGGCTGAGGTAGGAAATCTATTTCAGTACATTACTGTACCTTGCAAGGATTAATATTAAATAATTAAAAAAAAATCAAACACCACAACATAATATACCAAAACAAAAAGAACCCCAAGAACATCTTGTCCAGGCATTTATAGTTTTAGGTACGGGCCCGAGTTTGTGAAGTTTTTTGGGTTTTATTTTTCAAAGCCCCTTCGTCTGGCTAGACAATAAACCTGAGCAGAATTCTTCAGAGCAACCAGATTTAGTTGATATTCTCTTTCAGACACACTAAAAAACCATTATAATTCTACCCTCTAAGGAGTCAAGCTGTGAGCAATATAATTTTCAATGTGGGAAAGAAGGGTATATATTGGTTATGGGCAATCTGTTCTTGTAACTTCTGTAATCAGCCAAGATGATGAGCTGTGGCCTTCCTCATTATAACAGAAAGTCAGATTTACCTCTGCCAAAAGAAATAGTGACACTTAGCATTTATATAGCTCTCTATCTCTTAAAGCTTTCTAGAAATATTAACTAATTACAGGAAGCATTTGAAGTTTCCTGAAAAAAATAACAAAACCTGAGATTCTATGAAGGGAAATAAAATTCCTACAGAGAAAAGGATCCTTGAATTGCATCTTATTTATACCTAGAAAATTACTTACAGAGGAAAAAAATCAACAGCACCAACATAAATCCTATTAGAACAATATATTTAATGTTTAAAATTGCTCTGTAATTATTGTTAATTAAAAATGTTGGGTATGACATCATGAAAACGATGACCTGACATGGTGTCTTTACCATAGGAAATTTGATTTGACCACTCAGGATTTCTTTTTCCAAGTCTGTGTTATATTATTTATGTGTGAGATATTGTTCTAGTGAAGAACTACATCTTAACTAGTAGAGCCTAACAGTGTAACTATTTTTTTAAATAATTGGTATGGTTTAATGTTCTAAAATGGACAAGCTTTTCAAGCAGAAATATTAAAGGCAGAAATAAAAATGCTAGAGCAATAATCTGTGATAAAAATTTGTAAGGTATTTAAGGTACTTGAGCTATTTTACAGCCAAAAAAAGGTACCCTTTAGAAAATTTCTAAATGATAATTTGGAAAGGGCATTTATAAGGAAATTCTGGGATTGGAAGGAGATTTGTTGTGGTTAATTTTCTTTTACATATAGCTAGACATATTTTTTATTAGTGTCTTTTATTCAGTAATATGCACTACCCACCTGCTAAGAGGTTCTGTAATGTAACAGCTGTCGTTTTTTTTCTGTTTGTATAGTGGAGTGTTACAACTACATATTTTTTATCTTTTTTTATTATTATTTATTTATTAAAATTATTTATACATGTTCACATCTTTGAAAGTAGGCCAAAGACATACCACTTACATTTATATTTATTCCTCAACTCTCCCACTCCAGTACTCTGATATTTATGATAAAAATATGTCTATATCTAAAACCAAAAAGATTCCATTTGTTGAATAAGCAGACTTGTCAATCATGGTATTCATCCTAGAGCTTTAGATGATACTGTATGGCTGAGCATTTTGTACTAGAAATAAGTTTTTCAGGTACTTCATGCTTAAATCTAGTATTGCTGTAGTTTGCGTGGGTGGGAGTAGCAGAATTTATGGCTTGGGTCAGGCTACCATCCAGCTAGAATGAACTTGTTTTTTAACCTGACAGATGTCTTATTCATGTATGTTGCTATATGAGAGAACAACAACTGTATCCAGAAACATTTCTAAGACATTAATTCACTGCAAAACTTTGTCCTCAGCCAAAATAAACTATTACTTTCCTGAAATTTCCTTTGCTTGTCCTGTTAATTTCTCACTTGTTTAGTTTCATCCTAATATTCTTCTCTTATGAATCAATCTAATTTGAGTATTACTTCATGTTGGTTTTGATGGTACTGTTGCATCAACTAAAAGACTGAGAAGCACTTTGCCTTACATACTTCCTTCTGATATGTGTGTCTATGCATATTTGGTCCATTTTCATAAAGCCAGTGTAGGTCTAGGTAACCTTAGGTACTGCAAGAAGAATGATATTTCTTAAACTTTATCTTCAGCAGAAACCACAAAGCCAAAGTGAAACAAAAATCAGTGTACAATCTATTGCACTCTTTTCCTTGAATCAGGACAAAAAAAAGACAATCATCAGAATTGCAATGTGCTAGTGATACGATGCTACTACAGTTGCTATCCAGACAAAAAATAGGAAAGGTATTAGGAAATTAGGTATTTTTTTTCCCCTTCTCCTCCTCCCCCCATTTCTTGACTTCAAGCTCTGGGCAGGAAGCTACACGAATTCTTGGATGTCAGACACTGCTAAAGTTTCTGAACATCTTGCAGGTGTTACTAGTTCATTTGTTCTCAGAGATACTCATAAGGTGAAACTCCCTTCTATTGACTGTAAATTCTATTTACATAATCCTATAGATTGCATCTTGTAAATGGAAAGTAGAAAGATGAGAACAATGTAAAAAAAAAGCCTCCTTAACCTTGTAGTTGGACTACCTTATTGAAGGCCTATACTTTCAAATAGTATAAACCTTCCACACAAAACTCCTTGTTACCCCTCTACAGAAAATCTAGTAGGATTTTTTCTCCCAGAAGGGTTTAAATTTATCTTCAAGCCATTGACACATTTTCTCAGAGATGAATCCACACCAAAGAAACACAATATAAAGACACAGAACAGCTGCACCAGGCTTTATTTGTTCTTGATTTAGTAATTGCAGCGGTCAAAAGTGCTACTGGAAACCCAAAATACCTGAATTGGACTGTGAGCTGTGGGAATTATCCCAGCATGAAGCCTGACATATGCTTCATCTCTTGCTCAGAACAGATCTATGGTCTTCTGTTTGTGAAACATTATGTTTTGACAGTATGTAAGTGTTATTCCCATATTCTCAACAGTGAACTGTACTGGTGGAGAGGTGCAAGGTGTTTTAGTATGTATTCTCTATCATTGTTCTTTATGCTAAAATACTTTATAGATCCCATGGAATGTTTATCCACTATACAAATTTTGGAAAAATACGTTTTAACTAAAAAAATTAGCAGAAAATATATTTCTCCCACAATTTTCCAGTTTGAACACAAAATGGCAAAAAATCTGTTTCTCAATGTAAGATTTTCTCCAGATTCAGAAACCAAAGGAAAATATATTCATGCAGAAAAATGAGAAAAAGTGATTATTTGCATTAATTCTATGTTGTCGTTAATTAATTCTATGGTGCCATGAATACCACTAATTAAATAGTACAAGTTTTTGACCCTAAGGAGTTGTTAACAAGTGGTTTCCATCTTCCAGTAAAGCTCAAAGCCATTTGTTATTGATCTTCATCTATACTATACAGGGGGAAAGAAAAAGAATTAGAAAAAACTATGAGAAAGAACAAGACATGCCATGCAGATGATTTCTCAATCTGACTTGACAACTTAAGTCATAATGTTAATCAGGTCACGTGGTGCTGAAGATATTGTGCTGGGGGGTTGTATGTGTAGAATCCCCCTCCTGTTTCCAGTTTGCTCTTTGAACAGACTTACTTTGACTTTGTTGAACATGGGTAAAAAAATAGACACATCACCTCATCTACTGCTTAGAGGTAATCACCTGTAAAATGTTATGTAGTTAGCATTAGCTCTCCAAGGACTCAATCCTGGTTTCACTGAAGTTGTGTGCTCTCTAACCTAGGATGACAGAGGACTTCTGGCATGATCCTACATGACTAGTGGGCATTTCAGCACTGATTTAAATGGAATGAGATCCATGAAACTGGGTTAGAAAAATCACTTCAATACAGCCTTAGCCTATCTCTGGTCAGAAAACACAATTAAATGTTGTTCTTCCATCTGTGATGCTAGTTGTCCCTATTTGGGGTCTATTTGTCCACACCAGTAACATCTTAACAACCAGAAACCCTCATGAGTTCATGTCACATTATATTGGATACTCTATGAACACCAAAAAAAAATAAAAATTAAAAAATCCGCAAAACCAAATCCATGCACTTGATTGCCTGTCTTCAGTGTTTTACAGGTTTTCCCCTTCTATTGTACGTACCATTTATAATGTCTTCAGTGCATTAATGATGTTAGATATTGAGGATATATGTACCTATGAGAGTTCTCAACCTACAAATGCCCAGATTTTATTTTCTTTTCCCACTAGTGCTAGGAGCAAAGCTTATCATGATTTGAACAATGAAAGCCTATAGAGAAAGTGGCAAGAAAAATCAATTTAAATCCCAAAAGTCTGAATAGTCTACAACACACAGAAAAGAGAAGAAAAAGAGAGGAAAATGAAGAGGTTCTAGTTTGGTTTACATTAGCTGTTTGATAACACTGCCATCCAGGTACCCTACTCTTCATGCAGTATCAAAAACCTATTGATTATTCGGAAGATTGGCATTTTACAGAAATAACACAGACCAATCCTGCCACATAGGCTCTGCCACTGCAATTAGTCGTTTCCAGATAATACGCTTCACTGAACAACTTCTGTAAAGATTAAATGTCTCTTTCTGTTCCCACCCATCTTTTTTCTTCTTCCTTATGTTCTGTTATGTCATGCTATGTTCTGTTATGTTGTTACGTTATGTTATTTTCTGTGCTTGTAGCCCTTTGGGGATGTATAATGAGAAGAGCAGCACAAATGAAAAAACAGAAAATATAAAGCAGTGAGTGTAGGTTTAGGTAAAGTGACAGCTGCCATTAGAGATAAGGTAATTCTACTAAAAGGCTCCAGCAGAGATTAAAAACTAGCCCACACTGCCAAGCTGCCAAAGAAAGAAAAGAGCTTGTTTCTAGGTATTTTTCTTTGTTATTGCTGTTCCTTCTTTTTTTTTTTTTATGGGAGGAGGTATGGTTGGTGAAATTCATAAAGAATTTATCCTTATCTTTCACTTATATACTCCTATGAAACTGTGTATGTTGTGTGTGTGTGTGTGTGGTGTAAGAAAAATCCTGTTTTCTTTTAAAGAATATAGTTTCACTTTTCTACAGATGTTGCTCTCTAAGCCCAGCCAGCTCCTGCCTTTTCTTGCCATGCCCCACACAAAAAGAAAAACAGCACAAGAAAGAAGAAATGTGGCACACAAATACGGTGAAATTTAAAATATACATCCAGCCTTTTGTGGGTGTTTGAAAATAAATCCATTTAAAAATTCCCTATTCATTATTCTGTATTTGAATGAATTTATGACTCCCTCTTCAGTTTCTTTTATCTTCCAAATAAAATATGAAAATTTTAAACAACAAAAACTTAGTTAAGAAAGTACAGATATAAGTTTCTTGCCCAACTTGCTCTTCTTACAGAACAACTTGGATCATACAGCCTGCCTTGATGCTGGGTAATTGAAGATGTAATACTGGTCAAGAAAAGACAGTCCAAGGTTGAGATTTGAGAACAAAGCACTTATGAGATCTTGGGTAAATGTGTTATCCACATTTAACTCCATCTTTCCATTTGTAAAATCAAGATAAAGTACCCCTGCTTAGACTATTCTCTGCTGCACAGATTGATTTTTAGGAGAAAAAGAAAAGTGACATAAAATATACTGATGATGAAGTCCCTGCTTGCTGAATATATGTTTACAAGCCCTGCAGGTAGTTCAGTGTTAGCCATCTCCTGGCTTTGTGCAATGCTCCCACTATGGTAGATCCAGTAGCTTGCACCTCTATACTCCCTGCTAGCTAGCAACTAATGCACATTTTCCTTAATAAGGATTAATAACCTACAAGCATGAGTTACAGCAGATAAATATGAGGAAAATAGCAAACTGATTAAGTTAATTAGAGTTGATCTACCCGTCAGCGTAAGCAGCTAGGATTTTCACTTTAAAGGCAGAAACTTTGAGCAACCACCTTAAAAGACAAAAATTCTTAAAACACAACAAAATCTAGCTTTGCTCTAACTTGAATACTGTGAAGTTCGGCTCTGATAGGAAGGAGCAATTAATACACACTGTAAGGGGCAAACTCGAGGCAGTGAAGATAGCTGTGCTGCCTGGAATCCTCTTAATTTAAAATCCCTACATGTTATTACCTCATAAAGCTCCTGATTTTGTTTTTTTTTTGTGTTTCTTTTTCTAGATCTTTCTATTATTCAGACATTTTATTATTATCCTACCTTCTAAATGTGCTCTAGTACACTTCTGAAAAAGAACTTCATCTACCCATCACAGATAAATGCCGTAACTGTGAAACCAATGTGTTTTTTTCTATTTTTTTAATAAAGAATGTTACTACAGTGATTGTGGATGTATGTGATCATGAGGTAGCTCATCCATAGAGAACATTAACCTGGAGTCCTCAGCTGGAAACTTTGACCCATTAGCCAAATAAGCATATTCCCTGCAGCGTTGACCAGGGAGGCCATCACATACACCTGTATACACACTCAGAGGGATAATTGACTGAAAAGCATTTGTAAAAGTTCATTTTTCAGTGCTGTAAACAAAAAAACAATATTCAAGGAAATGGAGCTCTTAACTGAAGAGACTGATTCACTACTCTTGCACTTTAGCAAATTAGTCACACTATCGCAGTCACTGGAGTAGTTTTCAAGTGGGCAAGCACCTGGTTGGCACATTTAGAAGGCAAATTTAACCATATTTAGCTGTTACATCTCTAAACCCAAGTATTTATTTATTTTTTTTTCTTTAATGACTGAGTATGTTACTGAAAAAACCTGTATGCCTACCTTAATTCATCTAATGTCAGAGCCACCATGTTATGGAGCAAGCTTGTGCTTAAAACAATCAAACAAAATATATATTTGATTTATTATGATTCTTAAAATCACAGGGCTATATCATGCATTTGGTAATGGGACAGTCCCTTCCTTTCAAACTTTAGGGAAATGTAGAAGATGGGAAAAAACTGCTATGGGCAATATATTTTGCTTAGACACAATGATTAGACATCTGACAGACTTGAACTGGAACAGTATCCCCAGGCAGACAAACCTATTAACCTTTTTTCAGCAGCTGGCTAAATCTAAAAAGCTCAGCAGTATCAATTTATACATTTGTACAGTCCTCAATGAAATGGAAGTGGAATGATTCAAAAGGAAAATCATGTGCTGATCTACAATGAAATATTAATAACCAAGCTTGGGAGAAAATTGTGCAGAAATACCAGCATGACTACTTTGAATTAGGCATTTAAAGATAATTATGCCAAAAATAGTATTTACAGATTGCTGGACATCCTCTCAAATTATGTGAATGTGTATAGATTGTGGAAGTATGATAAAGAAAGAAGAGATTCAACCAGATGTTTCAGATATAGAAACACAGACAAAATAGGTAAGAAACAGCCAATGTAACTATGTATAGAAAATATGTACTTCAGAAGTTCTATATCATTAGATTTAATAACATACAAATAAGCACTTCAAAAAGTGCTTTATAAATTCTTGTCGTAATTTTTATTAGAAGTAGGCATTTAAATAAAACTAAAAGCCAGAGAGAAGAGTGTTAGTGTTGTCTTCTTTAACGTGAGAGTTGGATCTTTTTGCTTTTAAAAAAGGAGTAAAGAATCACATAATGTTATGCCAATACTACAACTAAGAAAAAGGGTGAAACTGGCCCAAATTTTTTATATTATCATCTTGCCACATCACACATGCAAACAAAAGGAAATGTCAGTGAAACGAATGGAAGATCATACATATTTAAAATTGAATAATAATCTTAAGGTTTAAATACTAAGGATTTTTTTTGCATACAATTAACTGCTGATAAGAGAGAAATCCATATATAGTTTTGTTTTCCTTCTTTTTTTTTTCCAAGCTTTCCCTTCCCCTTCTCATCTTCAGTTCCTGTACACACCTCTGAAAATAAATCATAAAGCTGAATACAAAGCTGAATAAATCGAGCAAAGAACAAACAATAGCCTTACCCACTATGTCAGTCAAACTAGTCATGATCCTGGTATTTTTGAGGAATTTTTTTTTTGGTTTTCATTCTTCCTTTTTTATGACAGCTGATTATCAGTTCTGATTATCATTTGTATTTTTTGCTGCTAACAGCTGTCAGACTTCTTATTCTCAATATGGTTGATCTCAAATAGCTAGAAAAGGCCTATCAAATCAGGTTTTGAAGTCTGAAGAGCAAGAGATCTGCATGTGGCACTCACATTTGCAGACGTTTGAATACAGAAATTGATATTTTTCAGACTGCAAGGTAGGCAAAGCTGAGCAGCCAACATGCCTACAACTGAATGAGCTCTTTCTACCACCCCAGTGCCAGGACACCGGCTCAACTTTTTTGAACTCTTATGCAGTCATGAGCACTGCAGTAAAGGTCCTATTGTTTAGTCATATAATCTGCAGGATATATAAGGCAAAACCACTGCAAAGAGTTGGTCTGGGCCCTAGTTTCTTAAAAAAGGAGAACCTTTGAAAAAACATCAGAAAGAAATTGGGAACAATAAATTCCCTTCCTGCTATCTTACTACTCACAGGGGGAAGCAAGCCTCTGATGATTTATACAGAGAAAAATGATGAGTTACAACTCTTGTTACAGCAAACCTGCTGTATATTAACAGATTTGATGTCCATAAGCACTGGAGAGACCACAGAGCTGCCATGTGTTGTACAGCCAGTGAAACCTATATGGAGTCCTGCCATTAGCATCCTTTCAGTAGCACTCCTAAGCCTGTTGCACATCCCTGTTCAGTACAAACAGTGACCTCATATTTTGGCCCAGCGCTGAAGCTGTGCTAGGTTACAAAATCTGTTATATTATACATTCAAGATGGAAACCAGCTTTTTTACACACAGCAACAAGAAGAAAGCTAAACATGAAATTATGGTATAAACATTAGATGATATATAAATATTAAGTTTAGATTAGCAATAACCTGGCAACAATATTGACATTTATTGCATTGAGTGGATATGGACAACCATGTTTTTCCTTTCCTATATACTTTCAACATAGGGTATATGTAATAGATAGAAAGAGCAGAATGACATATATATCCACATTTGCTCTAATGACTCCCGTAAGTCAGCTGGTACAAGTGAAATGTATAAAGTCCTACAGCAAATCAGAATCATTATCAGATGTCAGGTGTCTTTGTCACTGTTCCCACACCTAACCCAGCAGATCACTGTGACCTTAGACATGATATTTAATCTCCATCTTTCCATTTTATGTTCACATGTTAATGGACCTGAAGGAAACTGCAGTGAAATAGAAAATAGTTTGCTATTCTTTAGAAATATTCCTGCATTAAAAGCATTTAACATAATGATGCTGTAAAAGAGCTGATGTAAGACTGCTGTGAAGCTGGAACACAGGTTTTTTGTGTTCACATTGCTTATATTACTTAGATGATACCTTGAGGGTACTTCCTGTTTATGAGGTGATAACCATTTCCTAAGCTCTATGATTCCCAGGTTTATTATGCAAGGACACAAAGATTCCAGCATAACAGCAAGAGCACTTAAGGCATTACGTAAAAAATTGGTTCTTCTTTTCATAATCAATCTTACCCTTCTTGATTCCCACATCACTGCAACAGACATTGTGTCCCTCCTGTTCAGAAAAGGCAAACAACACAGAAAGAAGAGACACAGATTTTGCTTTGTCTTTGATCTAAGAGGTCCAAGGAACAAGCTGCATAACGTTGCAGCATATACAAGGTTTGCTGGCAGAAAAAAAACCTGTGAACAAACCCATATATTCCTGAATATAGACATATGCCCAATATATTACAATTTCTGGAATAAAAGGATCTGATTTTTAAACGCTGTGAGGGATATTAGCAAAAATGTCTTTTACACAGCCTAAAGTAAGTAAAACTTATTACAACTTTCCACTTTTAAGTCATTGCATGATGAGCCAAAGTTTAATTTTATATATATAAAATAACTTTATCTGGTAGAGACTATGGTGATTCTGGTCTAGAGAAAAAGGTGTCTTCCAGAGAGCAACCCCAATTTATCTTTGTAACTTGAGTATGCTAGAGCATTCAGCTTTTTCCTATGGTCAATCTTTTTTCTGCTGAAACCAGGGAAGTAAAGAAAATATTTAATATGATAAAAAAGGGGAAAGAATTCTAAACTAAAGTTGTGACAGAGAATTTTTCACTTATGTGTAGTTTGTAAAACACAGTTTGTACACTTTCTGTCAATTAGGAAAAAAACCACAAAAAAACAAACAAACCAGAAAAAAAAACAAACCACAAATCTTCAGAAGTTCAATAAAAACGTGTTTTAATCAGTCTCAGAAGTTCTTTATCTTTATGTATTTCTCTACTTTTCAGAAAATATGTATATAATATGCATAACTTCAGTGTGCCTGGTTATCCCTTTTTGAAAGGTACCTTACTTTCCAGCCTCTGAAACCATATTGCCAGGCAGCTAGAGATAGTGTCACTACAGAACCCCATCTTTACTGGACTTCAGATAAAGGACCTGAAAACACCACAGGACATTTACTGTAGCTGCTGATCTGAAATCTGACTGAGGACTCACAAGGCCACACCATTTCACGTCCTCTACTGTCTGTCTTGCTGCCTACGGAAAGTTCTGGACAGGAGAGTTTTTCCCTTATTTGTAAAGGGATCGGGTGTCAAATGCCATTCTTGTTTTGGATGCTTTGTTGGAGTTCTTCCTTAGACAAGTACAACATGAGACACAGAGCTCAGCTGCAACGTGTCAGTTCATTTTACTACTTAATGTCAAGTACTTAAACAGAGTTTTTCATGTCTACTACTATGTATAATTATTCAGCTTTTCACTGTGTCTACATTTTAGAAAAAAAAGCCGTAATTTGCTCTCCTTCACCATAGTATATATTAAAGTCCTATGTTGGTCCAGGAAGCATTTTTCTTTCTTTCATTTTTTCTCTGAGAATCATAAAATGATTTGGGTTTGAAAGAACCTTAAATATCATCCAGTTCCAACCCTCCTGACATGGGAAGGGACACCTCCCACTGGACCAGGTTGCTCAAAGCTCCGTCCAACCTGACCTTGAACACTGCCGGGGAGGGGACAGCCACAGCTCCTCTGTGCAACCTGGGCCAGTGTCTCACCACTCTCACAGCAAATAATTTCTTCCCAATATCCTATCTAAATCTATCTTCTTTCAATTTGCAACCATTTCTACCTTGTCCTGTCATTACATGCCCTGTAAAAAGTCCTCCAGCTTTTCTGTAGCCTCTTCAAGTACTGGAAGATTGCACTAAGGTCTCCCTGGAACATTCTCTTCTCCAGGCTAAATGACCCCAACTCTCTCTGTCTGTCTTCTTAGGAAAGGTGCTCCAGCCATCTGATCATCTTCATGGCCCTCCTTTGGACTCACTCCAACACCTCCATGTCCTTCTTATGTTGGAGACTCCAGAACTGGACACAGCACTACAGGTGTGATCTCATGAAAGTGGAGTAGAGGGAGAGAATCCTCACTCTCGACCTACTGATCATGCTTCTTTTGGTTCAGCCCAGGATACCATTGGCTTTCTGGGCTACAAGCACACACATTGACAGCTCATGTTGATCTTATAATCAACCAACACCCCCAAGTCCTTCTCCTTGGGGCTGTTCTCAATCCATTCTCTGACCAGCCTGTGTTTGTACATGGGATTGCCCTGACACAGGTGTAGGCCCTTCCACTTGGCCTTGTTGAACTGCATGTGAGTTTCATGGGCCCACCTCTCAAGCCTGTCAAGGTCCCTCTGGATGGCATCCCCTCCCTCCAGCGTATCAACCGCAACACACTGATTAGTGTCAGTGGCAAACTTGCTGAGGGTGCACTTGATCCCACCATCTATGTCGCTGACAAAGATGTTAAACAAGATCGGTCCCAGTATTGACCCCTGAGGAACCCCACTTGTCACTGATCTTCACTTGGACATTGAGCCATTGACCAGAACTCTCGAGTGTGACCATACAGCCAATTCCTGATCCATCCATCAAGTCGATGTCTCTCTAATTTAAAGACAAGAATATTGTGCAGGACAGTATCAAATGCTTTGCACACGTCCAGGCTGATGACATCAGTTTTTACCAATACATATTTACCAATGCTGTGACCCTGTCATAGAAGGTCACCAAATTTGTTAGGCATGATTTGCCCTTAGTAAAGCCATGTTGGTTGTCACCAATCACCTCCTTATTTTTCATGGGCCTTAACATAGTTTCCAGGATGATCTGCTTCATGACGTTACCAGGCACAGAGGTGAGACTGAATGGCCTATTGTTCCCTAGGTCTTCCTTTTTCCTTTTCAAAAACAGGGGCTATATTTCCCCTTTTCCAGTCAGTGGGAACTTTGAGAATGTAGAAGTTGAAGTTTATTCCTCCCACCTTTTTAAGTTGAAGGACATGAAATTTAGTAAAGATATTTGTTCCCATGGTAGACCTCCTTCTCAGCATGCAGTAATGTGAAACTGAACACTCATTTGATTATAAATTTACTCTGAGGAATTGCAAAAAGAATTCCCCACAGCAAATGTCTGGAAAGCTCAAGCTGGCTTAAATTGAATCCTAAATCATTCTCTGTTAACAATAGTTTTCCCTTGAGAAATACACCTGCCAGGTTAGCTTGCATTTGTGGGATGAGACCTGAAGACCAGCAGCAATAAAATAACACTCAGCTGCATTGGCTGCTCTGCTCCTTCGTTTCCTAAGTGGACTGCCAAGACACTTCAGCATCAGACACAGGATCCAAATCTAAGGCAGGTAAATTTTCAATTCCAGCTGTCAATGCTGATAGACAAAAACAGCAAAAAAGGCATAAAAGATATTCCATTAAAACAGGAACTTGTGCTGATAGAATCTGATCTTGTCCTGGTGACCGTCTGTTTTATGTTTAAGCTTTTATGTCAGGTCTGAGAGAAAAAGCAGTGTTTCCAAATTTCCTGTAGTGATCTTTGATATTATATGTTAACTTTAAATAAGAAAGGGGGTTTAAATCCAAAAGGCTTTTGTGCTGCAGTAGAACTTGAGTTCTGTGTCATTAGCTCTGAACACCATTACCTTTAAATGAATAAGAAGAAAATTGTATTTAGTTCTAGAACTCAGTCTGTGAATTTTGTTGCAGAGAAAGGGAATGATCTTGAGGCCCTGTTTGACAGACTAGTGTTTAGTTTTGAGTTGGATTAAAGAAGACAATAGAAAGAAATGAAGGAAGCTTCATACAGAGGTAAATAAACATTGTCCTGATTTTCCAAGATACAAACTAACCTGCTCAAGAACATCATGTAAGAGACTTAACAAAACTAGAGAAATAAGGTGTAGCTATCAGATGTAATGAGTTGATGAACTGAAGCAGAAACTGTTCAGGTGTGATTCATCTAATCATTGTATGCATGTTTACAATAGGTGAAAGAAATCACCTTAATGTGTCCATTTTTCTCCAGAGATGATAAATACAACCTAGCAGGTTGGCTGCAGATGTAATCATCTCCAGTAAATATAATGAATACCAGCATTAGTACCTACACTGTAAAATGCAGTAATTTACAGGTTTGGTTTACAAGTATTAGGGTAATTTTTTTTCTTCACTTTCCAATAGTTTTATTGGATTACTTAAGAACAATTTTATTTATAGATTCACAAGATAAAACTCCTCAAACCTCTAAATAAATGTTTGTGAATGAAAAATAGGTATCAATTACTTCCCAAAACTAAAGCAGACTCACTTAAAATAAGAAAAAATATATATGCAATACCTGGCTAAGTTTTGAGTGAACAACAGGTCCCAGTACTATGAAAGAAAAATGAAAAAAATATACTTCCTAGCTATGTTTGCAAGGACTTTAAAGTCACATGAGGTAAATATGAAAGAGAGTGCAGTTTGCTTCAGAAAAAGCATGACAAGAGAAATAACAAAAAGTATACAAAATAGCTAGTCACTTAAAGAAATTTCATAAGGTCTTTCTCTCCCTTTCTCTCCCTTTCTCTCCCTTTCTCTCCCTTTCTCTCTCTTTCTCTACCTTTCTCTCTTCCTCTCTTTCTCTGTTGGAAGAGACATTCAAGATCGTCCAGTTCAACCCCTACCTACACCACCACTAAACCATATCACCCAGCACCACATCCAGATTCATCTTGAACACCTCCAGGGGTGGTGACTCCACCACCTCCCTGGGCAACCTATTCTAATACCCAATCACCCTTACAGTGGAAAAAATTCCCTAATGTCCAATCTGAATCTCCCCTGCTGCAATTTAAAGCCGTTTCCTCTTGTCCTTTCACTATGGGCACAGCAGAAGAGATCGACCCCCGCCTCACCCCAACCTCCTTTCAGGGAGTTGTAGAGAGCAATGAGGTCCCCCCTGAGCCTCCTCTTCTCCAGACTGAACAACCCCAGCTCTCTCAGTTGTTCTCCATCAGACATGTTTTCCAGTCCCTTCACCAGCTTTGTTGAACTTCTCTGGACATGCTCCAGCACCTCGATGTCTTTTTTGAAGTGAGGGGCCCAAAACTGAACCCAGCACTCGAGGTGCAGCCCCACCAGTGTCGAGTACAGCGGGACAATCACTGCCCTATTCCTGCTGGCCACAATATTTTTGATTCAGGCCAAGATGCCATTGGCCTTCTTGGCCAACTGGGCACACTGCTGGCTCATATCCAGCCGGCTGTCACCCAGCACCCCCAAGTCCCTTTCTGCTGAGCAGCTCCAGCCACTCTGCCCCGAGCCTGTATCAGTGCCTGGGGTTGTTGTGACCCAAGTGCAGGACCTGGCACTTGGCCTTATTGAACCTCATCCCATTGGCATCTGCCCATTGATCCAGCCTGTTCAGATCATGCTGGGCTGGTGCAGCTAATGGAAACATCAGCCTTGTCCCTGGCACGCTTGAAGCATATGGAAATAATTTCTTGTTGGCAGCTGTAGACATACTCATTGCTAGTTTAATTCCTAAGTACTAAATTTTCTTCCTAGTCAGTGTGGAGATATACAAGGTGGAGACATCCCATGTAGTCAGGGAAGAGACATAGAGACTTTCAGGGTGCCTAAAAGTGATCAAATGGACTACACAGTAGAAATGCCTCTTTCTCTCCCTTGACTGTACATGGAACCAAAGGTGACCACATTGCAGAGGTCTGAAATACAACTGGTTATATCCCAGACCAGGATTTTTTGAAAACAGGACTCTGGATTTCTTTTTGTCTGTCTCAAAATCCTGGGACTACTTAGGCTACTTTGTTTTCTTTCTAATGGGCTTCATTTTCTTAAATGTACTGCCAAATAAATTTGTCATTAGTCCTTTAAAGTAAATACAATATTTGTGGAAAGTAATTATTCATTGCTGGTACAACACATCTATATATTTACTCTTTTATTCAAATTATATTTTAAATTATTGTTAACTGAGTGAATTCATTATATTACTGGCTAATAACCTTAAAGAAGACAGGTTTCTGCTTCAAGGGGCAAATGCATAGACACTTACAGTCATGGCATCAGAGAAGATGGCTATCTTCCTCCAAAACAGAGTCAAAGGAAGAGTTAATGTAATACTGATTAATTTTAAGGTCTAGTACCTTCATATCTTTCTTAAAATATACACAGTGAATTGAACCATTTTTCTATGACCAAACCTATTCCAACAAATCTTTACTATTTGTTGGCCACATAATGTACTGGTTTTGGCTGAGATAGAGTTAATTTTCTTCATAATAGCTCATATGGGACTATGTTTTGGATTTGTGTCAAAATCACAACACTTAGGAAAGTTGCTTTTTTTTCCAAAGTTTTGCAAAAACTTTCAAAAAAAGACAGCTGGGTAAATACTTACATAGCTCTCAGGTATATTTCAATACCTTTATTGTAAGTCATTATATAGCACAATTGATTGAGACACAAAAAGAACTCGATCAAGGATGCCCATCTAATTCTAGCTGCTGATATAAATTAAAGCTAGGCAATTTTTTTCCAAGCCAGGAGGTATCTGAAGTACATAGACTTCAGGACAGCAGACTTGTTCAGGTGTCTGCCTGGAAAAATCCTATGGGATAGGGTCTCAGAGTGAAGATGGGCCCAGAACAGCTGGTTGATTTTCAATGAACATCTCCTCCAAGCTCAAGAAGGGTCCATCCCAATGAGCAGGAAGTCAAGCAAAGTGATAGAAGACCTTCATGATTAGACACAAACATAAGAAACACTCAATAGGTAGGGGCAAGGGCAGATAACTCAAGATAAATATGCTGTTGTGCATGGATGGGGTTAGGAAAACCAAACCTGAGCAGGAATTTAATCTGGTGAGGGATTTGAAGGGCAACAAGTATGACATCCGTAGGTATTTCAGCAAAAAAGGAAAAGGTAGGAAATTATGTGCCCACTGCTGTATAGGGCGCGGAATCTGATGGCAAAAGAGAAAAATCCAATGTACTCAATGCCTTCTCCTGCTAAGGCTTGCTTCAGGAATCCCAGGTCCCTCAGACAAATGGAAAAGCCTGGAGCAAGGAAAACTTATCCTCAGGTTAACGAACATACAGGCAAACTGGACATACTGAGATTCATAGGACCTGATGGGATGCACCAATGAGTGCAGAGGGATCTGGCCAATGTCATTGCAAGGTCACCCCAGACTATCTTTATAGGGCTGGTAATCAGGAGAGGTTCCTGAGGATGGGTATGAAGCAAATGTATCTGAATAGCAATTTCAAAACAGAACAGTGGGTTCTAACCTTGAACTGTAATCTGTTCCACAATACTGGTCAGCTATACATCTGCAAAAGACTGAGCAGGCATTTAAAAAATTCTGAGTATCCCTTTTTGACATGACTCAGTATATCTTGTTGAAATATTCTTAATCTCTTCTGAAACTTTTGTTTAGAAACAGAAACAAATGACCCAAAGAAGTTCTCACACTGATTATAATCAAGCTGTTTTTCCAACATGATTCAAAGCCAGAAATAAGGGAGACCCTATTGTGTGACAAACACAAAATAAACTGTGCTTGTCTTTGCCTGGAGGCAAAGCAATTGTGGCCACCAGGTATTTTCACAGTCCAGAAGCCACAATATGCTGGAACGTCTTACTTTATTGAGAAAACTAGTCATCTCTATAAGATTGTTCCCATAAATAAAGTAAATAAATTGGTGACATTTTGAAGCTTTAAGAATATTTGCTTTAAGAAATTGCACTTTTGTATTTATTTTTAGAGGTTTTGTTGTTTTCAATTAATCACAAAATACATTGCCAGAAGCAGTGTTAAAAGCTGGTTCCTTCCTTGTTGAAACTTGCTTGAAAAAAATGTAGTTTTTTACTGACTTTTTCTTATTATTGCCAAGTTTGTCCTGTATTATGATTCACAACACCAAAACAGCATGTTTCCTTTAAATTTATATTGTAATTCAGAAAATACATGAAAACATAGCACAACATCCGTATAAAAGGAAAAAAACACCAAATAGCTATTTCTGTTTTCATCCCACAGAAGACAAAACAAGGAGCACTGCAGAAGTGAGCAATTAACAATCTAATCCGGCCCTCGTAATCTAATGGCATGAATTAATTTTTGACGTGTCTGATTTCCTTCTAACATAGGTAGGGATTTTAAAACAAGTGATGAGTATTCACCAGATACAAGGCCTATTTATTGCATAAGTGGCATTAACTTATCTCTTTCTTCTCTCCCCTTCTGCCTTTGATTTAAAAGGATATAGAGGCGAATGAATGAGACAAAGAAAATACGGTATGTATCTGCTTAGTTTCTGATATTTCCACTCACAGATAATTACTCAGAGAATAACTCTGCTTATTTTTTTTCTGCATAAAGTCATCTGCTCATAAGTTTCTCTCATGAAGCACCTGTCACAGACTGTTTTCTGGCATGTAGATCACTTGGCATTATATTTTGCCTTCAAGGTCATTCTGTTATCACTAACTATATCATCTTCTGCACTGTTCTTTTCACACAATTTAACCCCACTGTAAACAGGGCTTACTGGATAGCCTCAGATACTCAAAGACTATTTTAGTTAATGGCATTCAAAACTACTTTGCTCCTTCTCTGAATGAGGAACCCTTAATGGCAAGTTACTTAGATATTTTCATCTGGGCATTTGGAAACATAAGCTATCCTCAACTCAATAATCAGGTTTGGAACATTTAATAGGGTTTTGAATGTGCATACAAAGAATGACAGATTCTCTCTTCTGCTGATTAAGTTGCATACAACAGGTTATCCAAAGCAACGAAGTTATGGGTTAAAAACTTATTGCAACACTGAAGAAGACCTGTCTTCCACCAAGCTGGTAATTTTACCTCATGTCATAAATTTTCAGGAGTAGCAAACTTTGTTGACATTGATTCTGCACATGTGCCATTATTATATCACCCTACTGATTGACCTTTTATTTCCCCTGAGACTTTTCTGGACTCTTTCATTTTCAGGATCAGGTATTTTTCTTGAGGCCATTTAACTCACAGTTCTATTTATCTTATTTGGAAAACGTTTTCTCTCCCAATTGCTGTAAGATGACATTTGTTTCAGATTGTATTGTCTTAGTAGAAACATGTCTTGATGGTTATTTGAGAGACTGCTGTGTGATGACACTAATAAGAACAATGGGGATAGGTAACTGCTGTCAGCTTATGTACCAGAAGAAAACATCAAGGAGTGTAATATTAGCTATTGGACAAATCAAAGGAATTTAGAAATTCTGTAATTAGAAACAATACAGAACTCTTGGACAAACTACATAGAGTCCAGACAACATTTTTTCCAGCAGACCTCATCATTCATTATAACAGATTACACCAGAGACATTTGAGTCTCCACTAAAATTTCTTGTAATTTCAACTTCACATGACATTTATATTCCAAACAATAGCAGTTGGGGAAGAAAGTTTTGAAATGTGTCTGAGGAAAAAAAGAAATGAAAAAAAAGTAAATTAAATAAAACTAGAAACCATTGTTCAATATTTTAAAGAAAACTCTGAATGAGAACAGCTTTAATTTAATTAATAAATACAGAAAGGTATTAAAAGATGATCATATAGAAAGATTTTTAACAGGGCAGCTAGGCCTTTTTTGGAGAAGGCTGAATCACATTTTTAACTCATAACTACAGTATTGGTTGTATGGCTAAGATTACAAATTACCCTTTATCTTCTGATTTCAATAGAAGCCTAGGTAAAAAACTAACTAACAAAGAAAAGGTTAAAATACAGCATTTATACTGTTGTTCAGCTGTTAGATATTGTAACTGAATCCCAGCTTTTCTGGTACCTTACTGACTTATTAAGTATTAATTCTTAAAAAAACCTGATTAACTGATCTCAAGGCTAGAAAAGTCCTTCATGATTCTTCGGTCTGGTTGCCTGAAGAGTACAGATCATAAAAATTCATGGAATAAGCTGAGACTAGCGATATCACTGTGTTGTCTGCTTGTATTCATTTCTCTTTTCATATCTTCTCTGATTCTCTCTCTCCTTTCTGTTACCCTCATGACTTTTTCTCATTCTATCTACTTATTTCATTCCTTCAGTCAGACACTACACCAAATAAAAATGTTCAGCAGTTCAATAATAAATGATGACACCTGAGTGTAAGTGCCAAACAGAATTAACACATGACGGAGAATATAGGGGTCGAGGAGAAGCACAGATACTGGCACCATTGCTCTTGGCTGCTGGTAGACCAAGGATGACAACACTGCAGTGACTACATTAATTTTAATTTGAAATCATCAGGAATGCTTTCAATTCCTTGACTTTTTTTATCTATTTTTTGAGGGTGGGGGCAGGTTTTTTTGTTTTGTTTGTTTCGTTTTTAATATAATGAAAGCTGTATATATTGCTTGGGCCACTGGAAAAGCTCAGATTCTGTTAATGCCTGACCTACCTGTACTGTGGTGTTGTATTAGAGGTGGGTCTCATGTTCAGCTCACTTAAATTTCTGTGACTGTGTTGATAAAATTATATATGTCAAAACTGGTCAAGAATCAGACCTATTTTTCCTAAGACATCATAATATCCTCCAGTGAAATCGGTGTCCAAAACACTAACACATCCCTCAGCTAATAACCTCCTGCTGGAGACAAAATACGGTTTTGGCCAAGTATGCTTTGGTGAAACAAACTGGACAGTCTTTTCTTTCTTCTCCTCATTTTTGACCATCATGTATCCTATTGAATCTAAGGCTATCTTACTAATAACAAGAGAATGGTGATCTCATCCTTTGCTAGTCCAGAGAGCAGTACTGGTGTGTCTGAGTCTTGTAAGAGAAGTGGAGTAGTATTCTTTTGAGAAAGACAAGTTGATATGCAGGTAGGTAGGTAGCTTGATAGAAATCTTGTTTAGAAAAGTGAAAAAATACCCCCCACAAAACAGCAGAGACATATTTTACCCCACCTTTACCTTCCTAAACTACTCACAATATAACCTGTTTATATTTGTTCTCTCTTTCTTTGCAAGGACGCATTGCTAAAGCAAGATAAGGATGATCAGATGCTTAAAACACTGTATAATTCATATGAAAGCTAGAAGACTGTTTTGTTTTGCAAGTTCTGTTTGGTGTTAACATTTGGGATGCCTTATTCTCCTTTCAAAGACTGTTATAGAAACAAATAGAGTAAATCACAACACAAAAACACGCAAGTCTCATGTAGACTACAAGTGCAGTGAGAAGTCTGCAATCTTCTGATACCAAGGCAAAGAAGATAATTGCAAGAAATGACTGTAATGACAGAGTCTGTGAACACAGAACACTATGTACAAAAGATACAGGCACAAATGGCTAAATAACAGGATAGGTGCAAACAACTTGAAAATGGCTCCCTGTGTACTTAAAGATGATCCCATGTGAGGAGAATACAACCCTGACAGAAAAGAAATAGCAAGGAGAAATAAGAACAAAATGAGATTTTTTCTTTCTTTTAATTAGATAAGAACGTCTCGGGAAATACAGCTGCAGTCTCCAGGAGGAAAAAAAAAAAAGATTAACAAAAAGAGGAAAAAAAGAAAACACACTATGTCAGAAGAAATACAATGGTTACAAATTTTTGTGATCCTTAAAACAACCACCACCTCCTTCAATATTTGCCTGACTCTAGTACTAGAATACTGTGACAATGTAAGTAGTTTTATTGCTTGCTTGCAGAACAGAGGGTACTGTGAAAATAGTACTTTCAATGATCTTTCAATGATATATATACATCTATGCAGAGACCAGAAATACTGCTTTAGGGAAAAAAAAGATCCAAACCAAAAAAAACCAAAAAAAACAAAAGCAAGACTTGATTTTTCCTGTAAGAGACAAGTGTCCTGTTGGTATCTTCATCCAAATTCTATTTAAGGTTGACTGCAGCTTTCACATGTCATGTTTCATCTGTTTGTTCTTTGTTGTTGTTGTTTTTTAAAATCAGTGATTGTATCTGAATAGCCCATTTCAAAAGGCAACTCCTCTACATATCTTCTCTGTTTACTTATATGATGTGCTAAGGGATACAGGTTTTTTGTTTTCAACGTTTTTTTAAAAAACATTCTGAACAGAGAAGTAACTGGAAAGGGAAATAATACAAAACTGTGATGAAAACTTTGATGTCTGATAAAGAAGACACTTAAAATCTGCAAAATAACTTGAGTGGCAGTGGACCCAACCACTTTTTACAAGTGATTTGGGCAGAAAGGCCATAAAGTTTCTTGAAACAAAGACACAGGCCACCATATGCTAACTCCAACTAAGACATCATTAGGTCTGCAAAAGTGGCTGCAGTACTTAGGATGCAGCCAGACCCTGAAAAGCCAGCTAGAGTCTGAATATCAGGTATCTGCCAGAGATATTCTTCTGGATATGTACTGGCAAATTTACTTAAAAGTTCCTATGGATTTACTATCTTGGGTCAGCATCAGTTCAGTGTGTGCTGTAGATATATTAATTAGCTGCAAAATTCTTTAAAACAAGCATTGTTTATATTTCTGAGTCACTTCAGGCAATTTTGAAAATAGTTGTGAAAATCAAAACAGTTTAACTGTTCAGTTGATAGACTCTTCCCTGACATGATTTTGGAGTGTGCCAGATCCCTCCCAAAAGATTTTCCAGACAGTTCAGGAACTAGAATAGGCCAGGGACCATTCCCAAGAGGTAGTCTGAATGCAGTTTTGGAATAGAAAGGCACATTTTATGTGTTAGTATGTATTTGGTCAAACCCCTTGCTTCTTCCATGTTCCTTTCTGTAAAATGGAATAACAGGATTCTTCCAACTCTCCAAAAAATATAGATGCTTCCCTAAACAGCTGGCTGATACATAGCTATAAGGGTGGAAGTGGAAAAGTAAGGGTGATTTGTATCAGTTAAACATATGGGTTTTCAAATTAGCTGCTTGAAAACCCACATTTGAATGCAGGGAAGAGCTAAGCATTTCTGAAGCTTGCATCCTATTTCATGTTTGTTAGTCTTCTAACATCAACAGGGACACAGTGGCGCCAACATTTCTCTCTATCAGCTACTTCCACTAACAGAGCTGCTGAATCTATAGCTGGGGGAGTTTGTGGATGTTTTGGAAGGCACTGAGGAATTCCAAACTTTGCTGTGAATAACAGAGCACTGTTCACATTTTGCTTGTTGCTGGCTTATTCTGAGGTCTGGATATCATGTTTCCTTACCAAGATTAAAAAGAAGGATGGGTTGTTTATAAAATAATCTGGTCCCACATGACAGGTTCTCAACCAGCAGGGCTAAAGGTAAACAATCTGGGCTGAATCTAGAGAAAAGAAACATCAGGTGTATTTCCTGAAGGTTTGTTCCACAGTTACCCAAAGTTTTCTCCTTGCATATGTTACAGGCAAACCCAGAAAAACACAGATGTACTTCTCAGCATCCCTGACACATACAACACAACACAAGGGTAGCTGTTTGAACACTTCTGGGTATCTCTAGATTAACTTATATTGTAATTTATTCAAATATATACATTTAATGCAAATTCCCTTTTACATACACCCATTGTCCATCTGGATATAAGCTGGTGGAAGAGGGGCTGCTGCTCATTATGTACAGATCCCAGGACTCTCTTGACAGTTTTCTGATGTTACCTTAATGGCTCGTGGCTAATAAAAGTGAGCTACCATCTTTCAACAAAAAGCAGTGTCCACTGGCACTAGCAACCTTTTTCAAATTTATTTGTACATGTTATACACGCATCTTGGTTATTGCAATCTCCCTGCTCCCATCAACAACAGTAACTGCAACCTATTTCTATAAAGTCCACTGGATTTGTACATTTCAGTAATGCCCCAGAAAGAAGGCTACTCCAACTACTGTATGTATTTTTGTGGTTTATAAATCAACTTTATGATTTTAATTTTGAAACTGTTATTAGAGAGACAGATTGCATTTAATAACAATTTTAGTATTGCCTGCTGCTCTAACCAGCAAGCAATAAAGCAAACTAAAATTAAAACAGGAATCCACTGCTAGGAGGCAAGCACATACAGAAGGTGGCGGTTTGTTGTTCTAACCTCCATAAAATATCGACAGGCATAGTATTTCTGTCATTGTGGTGCTTATTCTCATGGCTGAAAAAACAAGCTACATGTCCTGGGAGTCACTTTTCCAATTAAAAACAAAACCCTTTTTCTCTTGCTCTGTCCAACACTCAGCCTTATCAAGGAGACTCTCTGCATGAATTTTACACACTCGGGTCCATGCATGCCCAAATTCTCTTTGTTATTTTTGCATGTAGTTCTTGCTGATCTTGCTGAACAGTTTCAGCAGAAATACAGAATTCACTACAAAATGAATTTCTGAGTGGTTGGTGCTATATATAGTGACTCCCTGTCAATCACAGAGGTTCGGAATTAGCACTTCTGAATTGGTCGTAACTCAACACTAAATGATATAGTGGAAAAGGTTTTTCAGAGAACTCTATTGAACTCTTCAGAGAATTCTGTTGTTCAAAACTAATTTCACTGCTCAAGCCTATGCAAGCTTTAAATTCCTGGTACATTAAAATGAAGCCTCTGATAATGTGTATCTTTACGTGGCAAAATAGTTGATAATCTTCAAGAGGCTTGGTTTACCTGGAATATACTGGGATTAGTAGACCTCTTGCATCAAAAAACTGAAATGAAAGATCTCATGGAAACAGACTTCTTCAAGATTATTGCTCTGTTGTTATCAGTCTGAGGGTAAGAACTATGAGGTCAAATTCAAAGTGACCTTCTATTTGGTTTCACACCAGGGTAGAATTAACAATGATATGTTTTGGCCAAAATCAACTCATAATCTCCCAAGCAGTTTCCAGAAATTGCTGGGGAGTTAACATGGATAAGGACCAATTCCAAAAGTCAGCTCATAGGTTAATGTCTTGTTTGGAGTGGGAAATCAGTTGACAGTGTGGATAAAAGCCATTATGTATGTATTGATTATGGTACCAAAGGATAGGCCTGGGGATATTTTAATGATTAGAGATTAGAGATTAGATTCTTCAGACACACAGTCTTTCATATGGTGTTGTCCCATTAAAGCCTCACTTATTTCATGCATTTGGGGAGTAGTAAAAACGTCAGTTTGTAATCACTGGGAAATAAGAAATGAGTCTGGCTAAACACTGCATTATGCAAGATCTAAAACATGAGTTAAGGAAATACAGCCCTTTCTTATTCTTTAATCCCTATAGAACCCTAATCATCACTGCCCTATGAATAACTATATTAAGCAAATAATGCACTACAGAAAGGCTCAAGTTTAACTGTTTCTCAGTGTTCAGTGCTATCCACAGTCATATGAAATTACAGACTTCTGGATAGTGCACTTCCTGATAACCATGACTGGTGACCACCTCCCTTGGGGTGAGGCAGCTTGATTTTCATACAATTTCAAGGAGCTCTGGGGATGCTGTGAGTTATGGAAGCCTCAAAAGCATTTAGGGTGAAAGGGAAACTTACACGTAAGTGATAACAGCTAAAATTGAACAAAGGACTTCTTTTGAAGTTGGAAGCACAAGCAAAGAATGGCAGAAAGGTGAAGCTGAGGTTAACCTGAATCTCCTTTCTCCATTTGTGACCACAGTACTCTGCTTTATTTAAGAAAGAGATGGTGTTTCATAACTGCTGCTGCAAGGGAGAATTCCTAAACCTGAGTTGCAATGTTACAGATGATTCATGCAAGAAAGAGCTGATCCTTTAGAGCAAGGTGTTAATCTCCAGCGCTTCTGTACATGCATATATATTACTTTTAATTTCCCACTTTGTTTGCCAATAATAAAATTTCAATTAGAGAAAAAGAGAGAAAGCTTCTGTTTGCACGCATACTCTAGTAATTAGTGACAACAGGAAGGAGATGTAAGATAGTTTAATAGGAATTTTAGCAAAATATTATTTTATCTCAGTTTGCCTGAGAATGGCAATATTTTTTTAATATAGACTATTACACAGGAATAATTTGTGTACAGTTTTCTTTGTGATTCAGGATTAAAATATGTAAATATCCTAGATGTCACGTTTCAAAGAGAGTAACTTGGATTCACAGAAACTCTTTATTCAATTGGAATTTGAAACAACACAATATGGTACAATAATAGGAACTTCAGTGCTGCAGTTGCTTAAAATAGAAAGGCAGAAAAGAAATAGTTTTTTTCATTCTTGTGTTGTTCTGGTTCTTTCTGAAAACAGGACATTTTTCCTTTGTGTAAGAAAAGCTAGGGTGACTCTGATGTGCTACCTAGCTATCCTTTGTTCAGGGGTTTGTGCTGTTCTCAGGGCACAGATACTTAAAAAAAAAAAAAAAGAGAGATATCCACTAATGACTGAAATCAAAGGGAGTTCTTTAAATTGACACTTGTGGACACTGAATCAAATTGTATTTAAATGAGTGGCTGAGCCATTGCCAGGAAAATCCTAGAATCAAAAGGTTGTGGTGTGAAGTCAGCTTTGACATTCTCTTGAAGAGGTACATCTACTGGGGTCAGCAGGACATATATCCACATGCCAAAAATCAACAATTGGAAGAGTGAGCTCGACTGAGTGAACATTGAAATGTCCAGTAGAATGCTACAGAGACAAATTTGATTCACCAAAGATCCTTGAAAGTAAAGTTTTCTGTTCTTCATTCATGTTTTTCAGCAGAACTGTTGACACCCTTACCAAATAAAGCCCACGTAGGAGGAAAGGAAGGACTGCAATATATAATTACTACTTATCGCATCAAAACATCTCCAATCCAAACTGGATTATATTACACTGAAACAGTAGGGAAATGTTCAGTGTAGTTACTCTTGCAGTCCTGATTGCTCATTCTACTTCCCTCTCCACCTGCATGGCCAAGTTCCCTTCTAATGGAAACTAGTCTGGAATGAGATGATACAATAAGTTTCTGTTTGATATATATTATTTACCCAGGCTCTACTTCCAGACTCAAAAAGTGCTTCCAGTTCCAGCACTGTAAATATGACAGTAATATTGTTCTTACCCAACCATGGGAAGTCAATAAGTGATGCAAGGAGTACCCTTCCATTTTTCAACTGCTTGAACAATATCTTTTAAATTACAGATAAGTCTCACTGCTGCATTGGAATGTAAACTGCTCACATATTCAATGCTAAATTAACTTTGTCCCTGGCAGACTGAAAAGGGAATTCCCTAGTGATTGCAACAGGATACCAGTAAAATGTCATGTACAGATTGGTGTTTTTTGAGATTCACCTTTATAAATATGCCTTTTCTTTTTAAAGGAGAGAAACTAGGTATTGTGTTGAATGGGGTCAAAGACTGAGACATGGTGACTGCAACCATCAGATGCTGAACAATTGAAAAAATTAAGTCCTTGGTCTGGCATTGAGAGAATTAAGGTCTGTATAAAACAAGAAATCAAACATATTCAAATCATATTGCTTAATATCCATCCATGAGTAGTTTGACTGAGAAAAAACTACAATTTGCTGGCATAGCAAGTTATGGGAGAAATGAGTCATGTCTCTTTATCTTGTTAACAGAACAGCGCTGCAGCAAACAGCTTCACCGAGATACTGATTAACCTGACTTACAAAGAGATGATGTACAAAACCACCTCTTAGTGCTAATACAAAAAGATAGCAAATGCCCTTGTGCAAGACGAGTTATTCACATGGTAGACACCTAATGTGTCATTATTGTGACAGGCCTCTCTATGGGTTTCACAAAGAGTTAAACATGGTGACATGCCTTCATGCTCAAATGTCAAGTAGCAAATGAACCCTAGCCTCTCTGGAGTATACAGCAAATACTCTGTTCACACAAAATTGAAAAACCACAGGATAAAATATTCAAAACAGGGAAGGAAGGAAGGAAGGAAGGAAGGAAGGAAGGAAGGAAGGAAGGAAGGAAGGAAGGGAGGGAAGACTTGTATAAATGGAATGGAAATATGATATGAACACTTTAGGACTTTCAATGGTAAAAATACTGTATTTTTTAGATGGAGAACTTGAATCATGTTGATTTGAGAAAGGATGTGTACAACACTTGTGAGTGACAATTCTCATTTGTTTCAAAGAACTTCGACAAAAACCCTAAGCATTTCCAGAAATCTGGATCTTTAAGCCTTAAAATTCTGTCATTGGCTCTGCATAGCACCCAAAATGCAAAAAAAAATAAAAGGTGCCCTGCAGGTCATGTAAAACTTTGCAGCTTCAGGGCTGCATCTGTTAAACTGCTGGATGAATCAAAGTGAAAGAGTCAAAGAGAAGTTATAAAAGAAGTCAAAACACCCTGCAGGAAAAACAATCTACAAATCACTAAGGTGCAGTGACAATAAACAATGATAAATACAGTGTACCAGGGAGACAAGCAGGTAAAACACCATAAGAACCATGACACCTGCTAGGAGAATCACTGGAGATCAACCTGAGCTGATAACACAAGTTGTGTTGTTCTATTCCCAGTAATCTTTGAAATCTAATATTAGACATGTCAGAAGCAAGTATGAGCTAGAAACTTCTTACTGATAGCTATTGCTCTGGCATTGCCATCATGAAATGATGAGTGAAATAACATGTTGAAAGAGTGGAGAGTTCCTGGATTTCAATAAAATACAATGTTACGGAGCTACTCTAATTTCAATAACTTCTTGTAACTTTAACGGTGAGAAGCAGAACTGAATGCTATGAACTGGTGTTTTAAGTTCAGTTTTGTCTAAAAGTTCACAGATTTCTATTGTGTTTCCATGAGATGATCCACATGTCTGATCTAGCCATCCACATCATGCAAAAGATCTGGTTTGAAAACATTTTTACTTTAGCAGAACAATTTAACCTACACTTAAGCTACACTGTGACTCAGTTGAAAAGGACAAACACTCTTTAAGACATAAACAGGACCAAACAATAGAGTTTATGAAGCAGATAAGGCAACAAGCTATCCACCTTTCATCATCTGAGTGCCAGGAATGATCTTTCAAATTGCAAGTAGATGATTCAGTTTCCAATGTCACTTTCAAGACTGAAGATATCCCAACACTGAACTCTATACTTCAGACTCCAGTAGGAATTGCCCACTGTTTTATTTTCAAAGCAGTCTGAATCTAGATTTTTCAATGAACATCTTCTTGGATATTTGCCTTAGATTTTCCCTCCAGACACTCTTATTGTTGGTAAGTTTTGAGAGTTATACATAGTTGAGGAGTCTGATCACATTTTGGAGCCAAGACATTTGCAGAGCTCTTTGGAGCAAACAGTGAATATGTTCTCCCATTCTCCCATTCCTCTCCCATTCAACACTTATTGATGCAGTACTGAAATATAACTTTAGATCATAGCAATCCCTACTCTCAGGCTGCAAGAATGACTCCCGTCATCCAGAGAAGTTGCTTTTCACCAAAACGAAGAAGGTTCTGTGATAGTCATGGAAATGTTATCTTTGTCTTGGTACTCATTCAAGTCTCTTCTATTAAAAGCAATTCCAAACATATTCTTACGTTAAACTGAGGGTCATCCATATCACAACAAAGTCAAGGCTGCAGTGACCTCTGTGCTATTCCTATTGGACTAGGAAAAGGTGTAATGCAAGAAATCTGCTAAAAACAATTCAATTCCTTTTAGTCAGGACACTGGAGTTGCAACAATGTTGAGAGAGCTGATCAAAAATATCTTCAGCCCTAACATTTGAAGAAAAGCCATAAGAAATTCTATTCTTATATTAACAAAGACAAATTGCAGTCCAACTCAAGATACTACCTTTAGCAGAGCAATGCTGAGCATGCTGTTTGCATTAAGAACCCACTTCTCATAAAGAAGATTTGGGGAGGTGACTGCTAGGTGTTATCAACAGTTAGAAAGGGCATATGGCCTATGACTTAAAAGACAGGATATTTCTCTGAAGTCTTTGAGCTGCATTTTTCACATATCCATTTGACAATTATCCCTCCTTCCTGCCTTGTTCCTCATAGTCTTCACATTTTCGGATTAGAGATTGAAGGGAGATACTCTAGCCCTGTGACCAACCATAAGGCAGAGAAGAACATAGTGGAGATGATGCTAGGGGACTTAGAAGAGTTGATTCTACAATACCTATAATACTCAAAACTGGTGTAAACTATGCAGCTCGAAGAGCTGTAAAGATGGGTAAGCAATCTCATGTTTCCTTTTCACAGTGGAAGAAAAAACCAAATTTTTTCAGGAGCATGAGAAGTGTCATGAAACTGTATCACTATTGCTCAGACAGGTCTTCAGAAGACCTCTCTGGATCTCTGGGGTGTCCGTGCAATTGTACTGACACCTGGTGGTAAAAAACGAATAAGATATTGAATAAAGATGGCTGACAATTTGTTTTCTCTGAGCTTATAAAATTAACCAGTTTCCAGGTTAGCTTTCATGTTCATGTTGAAAATTATTTTCATAATAATTTCAATTCATTCTGGCATCTACTCTTTCTGAAGCTTCCATTGAATTCCTTTAAAAGTCATTTGGCAAGACAAATACATATGTTTGAAGTAGAACCCTGAGAATGGTGGTTATGTTTCTAATTTTCCATATTATCAAATTACAAATGTTTCTGTAATGAATTACAATAGTACTGATCAACAGGCCAAGAATCGCCCCAGCACCACATTTTTCTGCTGCTGGTATCCTTAGCAATGTTTACAATGTCATGTTTGTAGAGTAACTTTGCTGTAATATTTGCATGGTTTTCCACGGGCTGAATCCCAAATCTTGGTCACAGACTAGCTATTGCAATCTCTTTTTTTTTTTTTCCATTTTCCTCATAATTAAATTTAAAGTTAGGATCCTGGGAGTGATGTTTTTCTTCTAATGAGAGAAGCAGCAAAATGGTACCTAGAAAGATACCAAGTTACATACTGACATTTGAGCTAGAACAAACCCAGTCACAAAATGCTTGCAGATTTTCAGTGCTTCCATAAATCTCACATTCCCATCATTGTTTTCTAGGAAGGTACTTCATCCTAAAACCTTCTTGAATGTGTAGAGGAATAAACAATGGCTGCTGTTCATTAAATCCCATAGCTGGGAATCATAGCTTGAACAAAATTCATTACATCTCTTCCTTCCAAATATGAAAGGTATGTCCCATTCAGTAACTTCTGCCACCATTACAGAAACCCTTAACTCTTGTTAACTAATTAATTTCAGTATGCTGTATAAAAAATGACATCTGTCTCTCTTGTTTGGAAACAAAATCCAGCATAGCTAACTGTCAATTGCACCTTCTTCAGCACTGTTAAAACTGAGGGGCAGACATGGATTTGAACCATTTGAACCACCAATGTGTGTTTCCGAGCTGAGATATATTCTATAGAGTACAAGCGTAAGCTCTCTGTAGAAATCAGTATTTTCTGAACAAATTTAGTGAAATGGTTATTTACTTGGTGTCTGAATGGTGTGACACATTACTGCTAAACATGTAAATAACATTAAATAAACAGTGTTCTGTGCCAGGCAACAGCAGAATCCATTTTGAAATAACCCTATTTTCTGCTGTATAGATCATCTAGGTCTATAAAAAGTCAAGTCCAGTGTCAGTTCTTCTAATGAGTTGAAACTGTAATTGATTAAATCTACTAACTTAGTACCTTTCCCAAGAAATCAATGTACAGAAAATGTTAAAGGAAACAGCAAAAACCCACGCCTCTCATTATAAATAAAAAAACCAAAAAGAGAGTCTCAAACTACCCTTTGACCAAGGAATCACAAAACAGCTTATATTTCCCAACTGAAACCCTTATCACAAAAGCTCAGTGCAACTATCTTCTTGTTTATTCTATGTTTCCCCAGGGAAAATGAAGGACAATAAACAGTGATGTGACCAAAATGAAAAGGAAGTCCGGCTAACAGATTTACCTTATTTTGTTTCTCCCCACCCAACCAGTTTCTGGGCTGCAAGAACACCAAGAAACGTAATAATTTGTGACCTAGATTGAAATGCCAGCATTAAAGTCACTAATTTTGTGTTTCAAGTAATTGTTTTCTTTCAGAATTAACTATCTGTTAACCAATACAGAGCAAAAAATGTTGCAATTACAAAAGCATCTGAAAACTAAGAATCTGTTCATGTTTGGAGTTGTATGTGTAGGCAGATAGATACAATGTGTTTTACGAAAACAATATAAGTGAAAGGTCTAAATTCCACATATTGCAGACCTCAATCACACACGTGGACCTCTCCTATAGCCCTGTTGATAATCTTCATCTACAACAGTTTTAGCTTTTCCTAACTCCTTAGAGCCAGCAATCTGAGTCACTGCTCCATCTGCACCATCCTTGTGGAAATGTCAGTGGCAGATGCTGCTAGTTAAACAGGAATTAAGTTAAAGGAGTCAGAACAAGATACCAAAATACTCAACAGGGATTTCAGCTGTCTCCTACTCTCCTTGGATTATTATATTTTTGAATTATCCCAGAATACAGTTTCACTTATGTCACCTGAGGGAAACAAATCTCTTGTCAGTCCTGGTATGATAAAATGTTGATGCTTGCATACTTGCTGGTCTATACCCTGTATTAGGCTTCAGTCATTACAAATCAAACATGAAACACTACTGATGGGAATGATACAGCCTCCTCCAACACTTGGAAAGGGATTCCTGGAGAAAAAAGGTGGCTCTTTTTAAACAGAAACACCACAGAGCAGTAGCACTGGCTTGTGAGCAAACCCTGGGGAGTACACAGCCTTTAGACTTAGGACACTGTCCTAGTCCAGCAGCCTCCACTAAACAACCCCTCTGAGTTTCCTTTAACAGTGTTGGGATGAAGTAAGGAATTTTGCTGTTGCTGTGTCAGACCTTGTTTTGTACTGGTTTTGCAGGTTTGGTCAAGTTAAGTTAGCCATAAATTTGACCTTAAATCCTTAAATACCTTAATTTAAATAAAAGTTGAAGGAAAGGAACAGTAAGAAATGCTGAAACAGTGATTTTTTTTTTCATTTCCCAGAATAAAGTATGTTTAATTTATAGCAGGTTTGGTTTTCAGTAAGATATAGGCACCCTTCATAAAAAAAGAGCTGATGATCATTATGTTTTTTCCTATCAATCCCACAGGAAGAAACACTGTCCTGGGAGAAAGAAAGAAAATAATTTAAACATGCAACCTGGACAAGTATGTTAGTACTGTGCTATAGGATTTAAGAGGAAAAGGATACCACAAACCATCTCATTGTTGACTTTACTTCAGTCTCCTTATGAGTCTAACTTGAAGGCAGAGATCTTGGAAAGCTACCTCCACATATTATATATATATATATATATATAATTATCCAGCATTAAATATTATTTGGAATCATATTTGCAATATAAGGTAGAAAACATACACAGAAGACCTTAAGTTACACTCCACATCCTCCTAGTTAGGACTCTATTAATAAATTCCAAGTCTGGAAACCCAAAGTCAGATTCACTCTCATTACCTGAGCTGGAACAGATATTTCCACCATCCAGGAGGTGATCCTAACCACATTTGTGGTGTTTGTCTCTGTCACTCTTCTCTGCTGAGGCTGCTCTAGCTTGTCAAAATGAGATCTCAATATGCAGGGGAACAGCAGGTGGAATGCAGAAACCCTACCCTTGCAGGCATGTCATACATCAGGACACAAAACTCACTCTCTTTTCTGCCAATCTAGTAAATATTAAACTAGTTATTACCAGGTTTTTCTAAAGCTAGATTTCTTCCTCCTGCTTCTGAGGAAAACTCTAAAGACCTTCCCATAGCCTCCAGAAAAAACCAAACCCAAACCATAATATCACTCCTGTAGCTTTTACTGCCAGCCACACTCTGAACGTACACACTCTTTGCACTAAAGTCTATAGGCACAGTTACACGCTACAGTTAATCTTTTGTAATTGGTTTCTCCATTGCTGACAGCAACTGTTGGATCACCAGTTCTTTACATCAAATATATGCCTAAAGAGATTGACATTTCTTCGAAGTCTGGAAGCTTTTTGTACAATATATGTAACAGTCACACAGCTGTTGTGTTTTTATGGCTTTTTGAACAAGATACAGATGCCTGGATGGGATATTCCCTAAACACAGTCAATGTGAATTAGCACAAGACTGGGAGTCAAGAACTATATGATCCTGAAGAAGTTATTTAAAATTTTTGTGCTGTTTTCCCATCTGGAAAACTGTCTTTCTAGTTCTAAAGATGTCTCTTTCAAAAGTGTTAAACACTTATCTAGAAAGAACATTAGGTTACCTTAAATTTAATGAATTCTCTTTCACTTTTACAATGCCTAAAGGCTCTGCAGCTTTCTCTTTGGTGGTAACTATGGCTCTTGTCAAATATGTAGTGTAATCTGCTTTAAAATTATGGACAAGATTCTTTTAAGAAAAAGGATATTCAGAAAGTGGTATTAATAAGATACTTGTACTTATTTCTTCAACTATACATGAGTTACTTGTGTTTCAGAGTGATAAGATATATTTTCACTGATATTCCCTTGGTATGACTACGTTTTTATCTACTGGAAGTGCTGCAAGTCAGAGCTCTCCAGAAAGAGAGCTGAACATGTCAGGTTATTTATATTATGGTGAATGTAACAAGGGTCTTTTCTCTCCTAAATATAATTCCCCTCACATGATTCCCCTCACTAATAGAAATTGCACATGCACATCAAGGAACAGAACTTGTAACATTAATCTGATCATATATAAACACATTTTACTTGTAAAGAATCCCTAAAGTTTTACAAAGTTCATGTATTATTTATTTGGTAGTCATTATTGATAGACCAGGCAGGAAGAGCAGGCAACATTTAATTATTCCTAGTAGCATTTGACAAGGATGTCAGAGCTCATACCCTTATCCTTTCTTATGAAGTGCTCAGTTTATAGGAAGTATATGTAAAATCATTACAATAGGGTTATAATTGCTCTCCTGTTGTTTTTAATTGTAAAGAAAATACTAGCCTGGAGAAGGCTGGCTACTTTGAAATATAATTTACAAGGTTTCCCTTCCAAATTGAAGAAGTGAGAAAATCACAGTTGTGAACATTCACATTATTATCAGTGATTCTTTCATTTATTTATCCAAATGGAACAGTTTGGGGAGAAAAGATTAAGGGTTTGCCTCAGATTTCCGTATAGCTCAATGGGCAGGTTGATTTGTTCCAAGGCAGGACTCTGAGTGTCAAGAAGTTCAGAAGACCCTAAAATCTACAAGTCTGCACACAAACATAAGTATCCATAAGAGAGGATCATTGTAAAAGACAGAGTTCTTCTTGCAGTGGTCTCCTATACACACTCTGTTTGGCATGCTCTGAACATGGACACTACACCACAATCCCTCAGCCAAAACACATGTTCTTTTTGATCCTAGTATGACTGAGACATGAGGTATGAGATGCTTGGCATCTTGAAGCAGAATAAAGGAAACAGAAGTGTTTGTGAGCTTCACAGAACTCTGGGTTTAAGGGCAAATCAGCTGCAATTCTTAGGAGTTTTGGGACTTCTCCTGAAGTGGAAGTTAGGCAAGACTCACTCATAAAAGTCTTTTTTGTCAATCAAACCACAACTGCTCAAAGCTGGATTTTTACCTAAAAGAGAGACTGGAGACAGAGATTGTGGAGGTGAAGACAAAGAAATACTTATCTGATTTAACTGATCTTACAGGGAAAAGACGGTGCTTGATATGGCCTTACAGAGGTTCAGGGAGTGGATATTTTTTAAGCCCGTACAAATACCTGTATTGCCTTGACTACGGTCTAGAGATTTCTGCTTCAACAACTGAAGACCAGTCATCTATTAATTCAAAGTTAATTCAGCCAGAGCCCTGACTGTTTACTGAAAGGGGTCTGAAGCTGTTGGAGAAGAACTGAGATTCTTGTTAGAGCTCTGCACCACTCATGCAACACACACTACACATAACAACCATGTCACCCAAGCTTAGATTCATCTCAGAAAAGATCAGAAGAAGCCACGTTTCTATGTGTCATTTCTAGAAATGTCACTTTCCCACTGGAGTCTCTTGTTTAAACATGAACAGAGACAAAATAAAATGAAAAAGGAAATGCTAGAAGAAAAACACCAGTTGGTTTAGATTTTAATATTTTTTGTTCACAATCGTGGATGACTTTACAAATACCATTTTTAATATCATCAGCTATTTACAGTGCTTTTTGAGTGAATTAAAATTTTGTTTTAATTGTACTTGTTATGCAAATTGACAATTGCAGTTAACATTTGCAGATTTATGGCTATTTGTACGGTGACTTCTTTACAAAATAGCCCTGTGTTTTATGTGACATTTTACTATAGCCTTGATTGTTTAAGAGGGCTTTTGTGCCTGAAAGCTTGTCAGATTTTTCCCAAACATACCAGTGGGTTTAATAAAAGATCACAGAGGGTTTTT
This sequence comes from Aegotheles bennettii, assembly GCA_013398125.1. NCBI lineage: Eukaryota > Metazoa > Chordata > Aves > Caprimulgiformes > Aegothelidae > Aegotheles > Aegotheles bennettii. The sequence goes on along the minus strand of VZRW01012709.1, from coordinate 143,199 downwards.
TTTTAAATAGCTGAGGTTGGAGAGACCTCTGAAGATCATCGAGTCCAACCCAGTGCATAAAGCAGGGTCAGATAGAGCAAGTTGCTCCGGGCTGTGTGTAGTTGGGTTTTGAATATCTCCAGTAATGAAAGCTCCATAATTTCTTTGGAAAACTAATTCTAATGTTTTATCACCCTCACAGTATAAAAAATGTTTTTTTCTTATGTTTAATGGAAGTTTCCTGTGTTTCAGTTTATGACCACTGATTCTTGTCCTGTCACTGGACACCACTGAGAAGAGCCTTTTTTACTGCCTCCGTTAGGTGTCTATATACATTGCTAAGATCCTCCTGAACTGTTTCTTCTCCAGGCTGAACAGTTCTTCTCCAGCTGTATCAACCTCTCCTTGTATGTCAGATGCTTCAGAATTTTAATCTTCTTTAGGGTCCTTGGTTGGCCTCACTGCAGGTGTGTCTTGTCAGGGCTGAGCAGCGAGAATCACCTCCCTTGAACTGCCAAAACCACTCTGCCTAAGGCAGTCTAGAAGGCTGCTGTCTTGCTTTGCCATGAGTGTGATATGGAGAACTTGGTGTTCCCCTGGACCCCCATATCCTCTTCTGCACAACTGCAGGTGTTTCGGAGAGGCACCTGATCATGCCAATTTCACAGACATTTGAAGCTTCTTCATCATGCTGTCCCGTGTACTTTTTAATGCACATGTGCTTGAAATGGGCCCCCTTCAGTCCCATTTTGCTAATTACAAAGTTTTCTTTGTCCACGTCGCTGTTCACCCTTTGCTTTTCAACGCAATCCATTGCTTCCTCAGTTGTCTGTTCATCACCTCCCTCCTTTGTTGTTCCTAGTTTAACCCAGCTTCACCAGCGTGGCAAGACTGTTGGCAGAGATGTTGCCCTGTTCAGTAAGGTGGCTCCCTCCTTAGCTTTCCTCTGCTCTAACTGCAATGCTGCAGCTGCAATTCTAAGAATACTTTTTTAAAAGACAAATCCTGAACAATGCTGAAACATAAAATAATCTGAGGCACCAGAGGACGGGGTCATAATAGTTATGCATAACTAATGACAATTCAGTAACAAGAATTTTTAATGAATCTGTAAATTAATTCTGTAATAGTCTGCCTGAAGAATGGCAAATATAATGGGCTACACTAAAAGGGAAAATAAAGGTGATCCCTGCAATTACAGGACTCTAAGCTTGACTTAAACGCTTTGCAAAGTATTAGAACTGTTCTTGTAAGAAAGAATAATTAAGGAGGCAAAGACAAAGGAATGTGAGTAAATTGCCCACATATTTTTATCAAAGAAGTTGGCCTAACATAATATCTGTATTTTTTTAAAGAACTGATGTCTTAGATAAGGTGATGCAGTGAATTTAGTAAACATAGCTTTAAAAAAAGAAAACAAAACCCAACAAAACCCCAAATACTCAATGTGATTTCCCACAGGAAATTACTGTTCAAGGAGGAGATTATGAACATTAATATAATAGTAAGCCAATAAAGATCTAGCTAAAGAAGAGAGTATAATAAGTTATATTAAAAAGGATGAATGAGACTGGAGGACTGCTGCTTATATTCTTCAGTCTTCAGTTTGAAACTGGTTGCATTTAATTTACCAATGACCTAGAGATAAATAGGTTAGGTGTTCATCAAAACTTCTGGCTAGCAAAATTGGAAGGCACTGTCAACATTAAGGGGGACTGAATCATCATTTAAAGAAAATTCCTGCAACCCATTGAAAATAGCAGATGTGAGATGACATTTAGGAATGCAGGTAGAAAAGTCATGAACTTTGGTTTAAATAAGGAAGACACTACCTGAAGACAGCAGATAAATTACCTGCAGGTTGGTGTCCTGCCCTGTTCTTGTCCTGTCCCCACCCCTATGGACGTGCCTGATGTCCATGACAAGGGATACAACTTGTCCCCTGACTGACCTCCTCCTGACTAGAATGTGGTGGGACAGACCCTGGCCATGGGGTACCCCACTAGAGTCCCCTGGCAGACACTGGCCTTCATGGCACCCTGACACTGACGTACAGTATTGCACATAATTCTAGTCCATTATGGTCATTACATCAGTTTTGCCAGTAAACTGTATATTTAAATCTTTCTGTAAGTTTTGATAGTTCCTAAGCATGCAAAATTACAATAAATATTGTATCATTGATTCCTTGGATCTGATTTCAAATTAAAATACATCTGTGATCAATAACAATTAAAGTGGGTTTCTTTGGTATACATTCAAATTTTAGTTGTCCTTCATTTCCATCCTTTTCCTTCAATGTTAAGGGCTAAAGTTGCATTTGGAAATTAACTTTAAGCTGATCAAAGTCTAGACTCCGACAGTTGAGTTTCTAACAAAAAGAAGAGTGAAATAACACAAAACTTGGGATAAGAACCATAAGAATCAATCACGTAGTATATTTTACTTGTTTAATCTGACACCTTATCCTCAAGTCCAATGTCTCAGTCTCACCCAGTACAGCACTGAAATGTGTGCATATACCAGGGAGCAGCACTCATTCTGTGGGTGATAGTATCAGGGTCTTACTTGAAAATTATAAATTTGGATATGCAATCAGGCTCAGCTTCTGAAGAAAAATGGTATTAAATTTTAAATTACTGTATAGGTAAAACACGTGAGTCAAACTGCCAATTTATACATCTAAAAGCATCTGAGGAAAAATATGCACAACTTTCCATTTTTCATTCTATGTAAAAATGAGAAAGGTCAGGTAAGGAAGATACAAATCACTTTGAGATTTCAGCTAGCTTTCATGAACATCACAGCTGATTTTTATACTCAAGATATTTCAATAATATCAGAGATATTTACCCTACAGAATCATTCTGAACTGCATTTTGCTTTTTCCTTAGTTCAAAATTCATTCCCATTTCCACTGGGGATCAGAGTGTATGTTAATAATGAAGCCTGTTTATTAAAACTATGAATAAAGGTGTGCATCAGTGAAAATTATGTAAATATCTTAGTGTTTGACTATTCATCTTCTAAAACCTGCTTTGCATATGCCAAACTCTTTTCACCTCTGAAGAATGATTGGATTTTATTCAAAATTCACTCCTCAATCAATTGTTGGGTTTGAACTATGAATCTAAGTTGCAAGGCTTTGTATTGTGCCTTAAACCCCAAGACATATCCAGTCCAACACATTCTATTTTGTCAAAGCATAGAATTTTTTATAGGATGAGGAAATGGCATGATGATCTTCATTCACAAACTAAATATGGCTTACAACTGCCTAGAAGCAGCTAAATAACACAACTCCATGCCAAATTGGTTTAACCTTTGTGTTACTCTGTGTGCCAATCTTTTTCTTTCCTTCCTCTTCATCAAGTAAGAGAGGCTGAAGAGCTAAGGAGGGTGTACAAATCAATTTAAAGAGCCCTGAAAAGTTCAGTTTTACATACTTGTCCATTATCTGCAGGATTTAAATTGTGGCACCTAATTCTAATGATGATTGCAATGCAAAGGGGAACTTAACCAGATGAATTGGTTCTCATGATGAGGATAATAATGAAAGCAGAAAATAGTACAAATACACCGTAGAGTCATTAAAATTTTAAATCTTCAGTCTCATAGTCTGCCTAGGATGTACTACTGGTGGGCATGGTATTTTGTATCAAGTCCATTTAATTTGGTTTAGAATATAAATTCACAATTCAGGATTTAATTCAGATTCTGAAGGAATTCTTGACTCTTGATTATAATTTCAATTACCTGCATTTCCTAATTGTTGATTTGTACTTATTGCTATCAAGTTCTTTGCTTTTTTATTCATTACATATAATTGCTACTTTCACTTCTTTTCTTACCATTATGTTTTTAGCCTGGATTTCTATGGAAAACAGCCGCTGTAATCACACTCTGATTATATCTCTGTGGAGGGGGCCTGTTTCAGGCATTTTCTAAGGAAAGAAAAAGGTTTTATCCCATTGGTCATTCTGAAATAAATTTCACATATGCATAAAGGCTTCAGTGTAACTAAGTTCCCTTAAGTTTTATGAAATAGGAATTTGCGTAGATGCTAGGAACTCATTAAGAGAAAAAACTACTTTGTAAGTTCATTTCTTATTAGATACCAGAAAATCTCTTTTGGAGAAGGCTTTTCTGAATGACCTGAAAGAAAAGCTTCAATCAGAGATCACACAGTATTTGATTCACTGTCCTAGGGAAGACCAGTTTCATCAGGTCAATTACATTTAGGAGAGGAAAACATCTTTTGGAGCTGCAGAAACTTACAGGGTTTTGTGTAGTTTACATAAAAGAAAAACTTTCAACAAATCTTGCATGTTATAGAAAGAGTCTTGTCTAACTCTATCCCACCTAATACCATGGCAGTTACCATTGTATCTTTGGAGACAGAGACCATCTCCACATATGTTCTAACAGAAACTTCTTCATACACATTAAATATATTAAACAGAACATCCAGTATATCTGCCTTTCTTTTCAGACTGGAAGAACATCTCACAAACAATAAATTTCACTGCATGCCCTTGTATTTGGTTTACATGACAAGGATTTGATAATGAGGGGGGCTACAGGGCTGGCTTCTGAGAGAAGAGACCAGGAGCTACCTCCACATCAAACACAGCCAGTTCCAGCCAGCTACAAGATGGACCCGTCACGGTGATGACATTGAAGAGAAAGTAAAATATGCTGTGCAAGATGCTGTGCATCTGTGAGAGAGAGGAATGGAAAAATAATGTGAGAGAAACAATTCTGCAGACACCAAGGTCAGTGAAGAAGGAGGGGGAGGAGGTGCTCTAGGCAGCAGAGCAGAGATTCCTCTGCAAACAACGGAGAAGATCAGGGGGAAACAGGTTATACTCCTGCATCCCATGGAGGACCCTGCACCAGAGCAGGTGGATGTGCCCTGAGGGAAGCTGCATCCTGTGGAGAGAAGCCCATACAGGAGTAGGTTTTCTGGCAGGAAGTCTGGCCTGTCGAGGCTTCACACTGGAACAGTCTGTCCCTGAAGGATTATACCTTGTGGAAAGGACCCAAGCTGGAGCAGTTCTTGAAGGACTGCAGCCCAGAAGGACTCACATTACAGCAGTACTTGACTCATGAAATTTTTCATGTTATTTTCTCCCCTTGTCCTGCAGAGAATGGGGAGTGAGAACACAAGTTGGTGGGTACCTGGCAGCCACACATGGTCAACCCACAAAAACTTTTCTCTATAATTGTTAATCTGGCAGGAATTCTGGTTTGTAGATTGACAGTTTTATATCCTTCCCCTCTCTAGTCCTCACAATCTTGCAAAATCTTATGGTTAACTATATATATGAACTTCCTTCACCTTTTTAATATAGGCTTCTCAGAGTAGAGACCCATTTAGTTTATGTACTGTGGTTTTATACAAAAAATGTAGTTAAACTGCTGAACTCTTCAATTTTAATAGACAAAGCTCAAGATTTGACACATGTAATTAAGCCAAGTTTTTCTATAAGCATTTCTACAAGTGCTCCTCCAACCCTACTGTCCTTAACTTGTTGCTACAAACTCAGTAATTCTGTATTGACCAGTGGGAGGAATTGCATTTGGCCACATCAGCACAACAGAAGAGGAGACAGTAAATCTCAGAGATAGGATATTTACTGTTACACAAGAGTGCATCACTACATTACTTTACATTGATCAAGTCTAAAAACATAGGAGAGGAAAGCACTTCCTGAGCCACCAAATCATTTTTTTTTTGCCACTATCATGGAGAAAAGAATCATAGAGTTCTTTGGTTGGTGAATTTTTGTTGTTTGTTTGTGGGGATTTTTTTATTATTTTTATGATGTTTCATGATTTTTATGATTCCATCCTAAAGCTAGCAAAATATTTCCTCCCATTACTCTGAACAAAATTTAGTCCCATTGAATCAATGATAGTCCTGCCACTGACTTCAATAGACCACTTCTAGATTCAGAAAGACATGGAGAAGTAATAGGAGGGAGTGAGGTAGAAAAATTATATTTATTGCTGCAAAGCCATTTAAAAAATAACCAATAAATACAAATGGGAAATTCATGAATGCATAAAAAATGAACACATGAAGTGATAAGAAATGTCAAATCTATTTTTATATTTTTGTTCCTAATAATATAAAGAGAAGGAAGAGAAATGATGAAAAACGGTATTTGAACAGAATTATTTTTTAGGTGTTCTTAAGACCCTAACCAGAGCAGACACAAAGCAAGCTTTAAAATTACCTTTAAAAGCTTTAAAAATGAAAATTACTCATTTTGCCAAATGTAATTATGATACTATCCCTGAACTCAGAAGACAAAAAAACACAGAGTAAAGATACCTAAAAGTATAACAAGAGATATTTTAAACACAAAATATCACAGAATGTTAGAATCACAAAATGTTAGGGGTTGTAAGGGACATGGAAAGTTCATCTTGGAAGGTGATACTTGATCACATTCAGAAATGCAATTATTTCCTTACTTGGAAACAGATAAAGGTCTTTGTGCAGCAAGCTGTACCTCAGGAAAAAATTATAAATTACCTTACTCTCATGACTTAGGAAGAGTAGAATATATAGTATACCTATTGGATAGTGACTGAATCTTCTTCATGGTATTCCTTCTCTCACAGAAATTCAAGTTCTGACCCTGAAATAAGATTGCAGCTCCTAAGGTTGCCTGGATTTGTATTTATTAGCTGAATAGTGTGCTTCAAACATTCTTTGGAAGCTTTCCTTGGTTTTCTGGTTTGTTTGGGTTTTTTTCTTTCTTTCAGTTGTTTTTGTTTTATTAATTCAAAGACAGGCTTTTAACTTAAACCCAAATATAAATAGTTCTATAGAACTTTAATCTATATAGGTACCCTAGAAGTTTGCAAGTTCCTCATTTTATGAACATTCTCATGATGTATGGAAATAAGATGACTATTTTTCAGGGATAAGAAACTAATGCACAGAGAACAGCATGTAAAAAGCTGTCTGTCCATGATTGGTACAACATGATTAAGGTAGTCAAGCACTCAGGAATTGCTAGCCATACCTGTAGTAGAATACACAAAGGAAGCAACAGGGAAGAGAGAAAGAGGGAACAAAAACTGTGGTCACTCTTTAGAGATAAGTATCTTACCTGTTCATCCACAAAGCTGTACTCATTTTCATTCTCTGCCCCAAAAAATATTCAAAAAAAAGTAGAAGACTTTAGGAAGATCATAGGCTCATTTATCCTATATCATTCTTTGTTTCAAAGGAATCAACATGCACCAGTCAAGCAGTACAAACTATATAAGAAATTTTCTCAAGGAGGACATTGTTGGAATGAAATAACAAGATTGCTAAATATCTTAAATAAACCACTGGATCATAAAGTGGGTGTTTTACTACAAAGGTCTCATCACAGATCCTACACTCCCTTCTCCAAAAGCATATATTGAGCAGGGTACCACTGGGTTCTGCTGCTTGGAGGAACAAAGTAGGTGCAATGTGAAATCACTATAGGAAGCAGCATGCTTCAGTCACTTGTTGCAGCTTTTGTAACAGTGTGCAATTTGTGCATGTCTGGAGGCTATTCTTACAAGGGGGAACACAACCAGTACAGTTTGGAAGGGCATACAGAAGTGTCTTTAAACTACACTCCTCTTATCTGCTACACTAGGGCTTTTTTCCAAGCTTGCGATAAACAAAACCGGCCTTGCTTACCTCTTACTTTTACCGATTAGACTCCTTTAAAATACCTAAGTTAAAGTAAGTGAGAGAGAATTAAACCTACCATAAGCTCTATAATTCCCCAGAGCATAATTTATTGCAAAACTAGGCCTTTTTTAATTACAGACCAAGTTTTATACATTTCAAGACCCTGATTCTTTACTGCATTACTCAGCAATATTGCTGTCGAATGGCAGGAACACAGCTGAGAGTCATTCCCTAGGTGTTGTGTTAGCTCCATAAAACATGCCTCAACAACTCAGCCCCTAATGGTTTCATACACCATGTGCTACAAAGTGGAGACACTAAGGGTCAGCGGGTCAGCAGATCAGCATTAATCATTTCCTCATGGACAACACTTTGAAGTGATACCACTGATATTCGTTAAATAGCTCACAAAAAAACCCCAGTATAACAGAGGAGTATCCCCAGCATTAGACCAGGTATTTTAATGGAACTGTCAAATATTTTCTCTGTCTCTTTGCTGCTTGGTACCTTGATTAGCCATTTGCACATGAACTTAGGGACTATAAACAGCCATAAAATCAGACCTTGCCATTCATACAGGGAGTAACATTTTATATCAGTAATTGTGGCAGAAAGAGCTGCAGATTCAGATGTTATGACTTTATACAATCTTTTCCTTTTACCTACAAGATAATTGGAAGAACAGAGCTGAACATTTTGTGTTTAATTGTATCAGAGCCACTGTAACCCTCTAGTGATTAGCTCCTCCCTTCCAAGCAACTGGTGTTGAACATATGCTAAAACTGCAACATCCCAGATGTCATTCTTAATAGTCTCCTCTGTTACTGAAAAGTCTCTTTATGAGCATTGCTGTGCTCTATGAGGGCTCAGACTCTCAAGCCTCATGCTGGGCTATTCCACTACCTGTTTATTATATGTAATTAGAGAATGAAACACTGACTTGAAAGTGCTGGAATGTCTTGAAAAAACAAATACATTACTTTTCTGTTTCTGAGCACACAGGCAGTAAACTCTATAATTTTCTTAATTGTCTTAGACTTCTTTTTTGTTGTTGCTGATTGTTTTTTTCCAGCAAATGAACATGAATCTCCTACAGAAATAAGAAATGTCAGCTTTGTGCTTGAGCTTTCGATTCTCTTTTCTTGTAGAAAGCTAGCAGGAAAACATCACACTTGTGAGAATAAGTGTACAAAAATACAGATAATCCTATATATTTTATTCAGAGAAACATAATGAGAAACAACTATATAAGCAAATATAATGAGTCAGGCAGACATGCAGGGTTTCTAAGAATATTTCTCTTTTTTATTTTAGATGACCTAGAAGTATGTTTAAAATTTCAAAAAAGTATGGAACTGCAAGAGGATTTTTAATAAATGAACCAGGTTTATATACATTGGTATGACAGTGTCAAACTAAAGGTGAAGGCACATGTAATCTGGATGACTTTATAACCTATGGTCAATGTTCAATGCTCAGTACCTCCAGGCTCAAGAACAATGCATTCCAATGAGGAAGAAGTCAGGCCATGGGCTCAGAAACCTCCATGAATGAATAAAGAACTCCTGTCATTTCTCAAGTACAAGCAAAAAGTTCACAGGAGATGAAAGTAAGGTCAGGCTGCTTGAACTGAATATAGACGGGTGGCCAGGATAAGTAGAAATGAGACTGGGAAGGCCAAGGCCCATCTAGATATAAATCTGGTCAAGGATGTCAAAGATAACAAAAAGAGCTTTTTTCAATTACATAAATCACAAAAGGAAAACTGAAGATAATGTGGGCCCATTAGTAAATGGAGGGGGGACCTTGGTAACTGAGGACTCAGAGAAGTCTGAGTTACTGAATGCCTTCTTTGCATTGTTCTTCACCAATAAGACCAGCCCTCAGGGATCTCTGACCCAGGAGATGGATAGAGGGAGAGAAGTAGATATTGTTTACCTTCACTTCAGCAAGGTTTTTGACACTTTTTCTCATTAAATCCTCATAGGCAAATTCAAGAAGTGGGGGTTGGATGACTAGACAGTGGGATGAATTGACTATGGGTTGATTGGCAGATCCCAGAGGGTCGTGATCAATGGCACAGAGTCTAGTTGGAAGCCTGTCATTGATGGTGTCCCCCAGGGTTCTATTATGGGCCCAGTGTTGTTTAACTTGTTTATCATTGACTTGGATGAGAGGGTAGAGAGCCTCCTCAGCAAGTTCGCTAATGACACGAAACTGGGAGGAGTGTTCGATACTTCAGAGGGACCTTGATCGATTGGAGAGGTGGACAGAGAAAAACCTTCTGGATTTCAAGGGCAAGTGCAGGGTCCTGCATCTGGGAAGGAACAACCCCATGCACCAGTACAGGCTGGGTACTGACCTTCTGGAAAGCAGTGCTGTGGAGAGGGACCTGGGGATCCTAGTGGACAA
>VZRW01012709.1:39927-132519 GCA_013398125.1 Aegotheles bennettii | reverse complement strand
GTGGTCCCTTCCAACCTCACTGATTCTGTGATACTTACAATTTCATAACAATGTAAAGGATATTTACTATACATGACAGTCAGTCTCTCAGATCTCTGCATATGTACCTATGTTTGTGTGTGCAAATGTGAAGACTAAAGATTAATATTTTTGGTGGGATTCTGTGGGGATATATGGATACCCCCAACAACAGCAGTCTCTAGGAGCAGGACCTATATAATGACACATAATTTAGACACTTGAGCACAGGAAGGCAAGGAGACATGAACGTCACAGGAGCATAACAAGTGGTTACTCAACTGTAGAACTTTTTCAGACACTTAAAAAAATCCCAAAATTAAAATAAGAGCAGGAAAGGAAAATAAACACTGTTGCTCTTAAATGAGGCCAATTCGCAACATTTTTTTTCTGAGTGTTGAGTGTTCATGTGCACACACATGATTTTCTGAGACCATTCCTTACTTTTTATCACATGTACCAACAAGCCAAATGTAGCCTCTGTGTTTTTTAGTCATCAGTATTTGCCCTCTGGTTGGTAGCAGTGATTGATTGATTATGTTATGAGATAAATGTTGGAGAAACTCCTTTCAGAAACTAACAATGAAACAGCATGCACAAAGCTATGCATCAAACACTGTCAGAAATCTAAGAGGGGAGAAATAAATGAGGTTCAAAACCACTTTACAAGCACATGGAACTACATTCCCCTTATGCAGGTGATACATAGGATATTACTTCAAAAGTAGGAGAGTCTTGAAAATGTGCTTTAGTAAAAGAATAGATTGAGAACAGCCCTGAGGAGAAGGATTTGAGGCTGATGGCTGATGGAAAGCTTAACATGAACTGGCAATGTGAGCTTGCATCCTGGAAAGCCAATAGTATTCTGGGCTGAATCAAAAGAATCATGACCAATAGGTCGAGGGAGGTGATTGTCCCCCTCCATTCTGCTCTCGTGAGACCCCACCTGGAGTAATGTGTCCAGTTCTGGATTCCCCAGCATACGAAGGACATGGAGCCATGGCAGAGTCCAGAGGAGGGCCGCGAAGATGATTACAGGGCTGGAGCACCTCTCCTATAAAGACAGGCTGAGAGAGTTGGGGTTGTTCAGTCTGGAGAAGAGAAGGCTTCAGGGAGACCTTGTAGCAGCCTTCCAGTACCTGAAAGCAGGCTGCAGGAAAGCTGAAGAGGGACTTTTGCAAGGGCATGTAGTGATAGGACAGGTGGCTATGGTTTTAAACTGAAAGAGGGTAGATTTAGATTGGATGTTAGGAAGAAATTATTTCCTGTGAGGGTGGTGAGACACTGACCCAGGTTTCCCAAAGAAGTTGTGGAAGTCATCTCCTTGGAAGTGTTCAAGTCCAGGTTGGATGGGGCTTGGAGCAACCTGTTCTAGTGGGAGGTGTCCCTGCCCATGGCAGGAGGGTTGGAACTGGAAGATCTTTAAGGTCCCTTCCAACCCAAACCATTCTACGATTCTATGATTATTTGATTCGAATGGTGAACAGTTAAGCAAGAGATAATTGAATGACTTCAACATACATGACCTCTCCATGCCACTAGAATGATATTATTTCCATGATGTTCTTTTTCTATATTACGTAATAGGTAGCTGAGGAATTTATAAAGAATATAAGGAGGGAGGAAACACCATAGAGCTGAATGAAAACATCAAACACAGTATACGTATTTTGATTCCAGTTATTGAAGTTTTTTGGGGGGGAGATATGTCAAAAAGTTGGTTAAGGAATTAAACTTTTACAGACATCCTGTTCCATCAAAAGAAACATTATTTCTTGCTCTCATGACTGAGGATCCATATTGGCTAATGCAACCTCTCTCTTTCCAGTCAATTCTTAGAAAATATTTTACAATTTTTTAAAGCATTCGCCCTGTACTTGACACTGGTGAGGCTGCACCACAAATACTGTTTTTAGTTTTGGAACCCTCATTATAAGAAAGACATTGAGGTGCTGGAGTGGGTCCAAAGAAGGACAACAAAGCTGAAGAAGAGTCTGGAGAACAAGTTTCATGAGTAACATCTGAGGGAACAGGGGTCATTTAGCCTGGAGAAAAGGAGGCTGAGGGGAGACCTTCTCGCTCTCTACAACTACCTGAAAGGATGATGTAGTGAGGTGGGTGTTGGTTTCTTGTTCCAAGTAACAAGTGATAAGACAAGAGGAAACAGGCTCAGGTTGTGCCAGAGGAGGTTTAGATTGAATAATAGGAACAATTTCTTCACCAGAAGGGTTGTCAAGCCCTGGCACAGGCTGCCCAGGGAAGTGGTGGAGTCACCATCCCTGGAGGGATTTAAAAGCCATGTAGATGTGATGTTTAGGGACATGATTTTGTGATAGACTTGGCAGGGCTAGATTAATGGTTGGACTTGATCTTAAAGGTCTTTTCCAACCTGAACTATTCTATGATTCTAAAATAAAGATATTTAATATTGGCATCTGATCCTGTACTCACCTTCCTTTCTTTTTTCTTTTTTTCTTTCTTTTATTTTTCTTTTTTTCCTTTTTCTTTTCTTTACTTCCACTGCCAGATTGTACAAATCAATGTTTATTCCAAACATGAAAAACATTGTTTTGAAAGCCAGTTAAGATTTCCAAGGAAACTACAGTGTTGTCACTCTCACATCATTTACAAAACCTATGCACTTTATGGTAAGGAAATGAGTATTTAAAAGCATTATGAATCTTATACTGACAAAACAGTGAACACATGCATTATTTTCCTTGGGAATATATTAATGGAAAGACAAGACCTCTGATCCTAAGAATCCAAATCAGGGGGTTTCCCCTTGCAGTGAATTCATTTTAGATATAAGCCATGAATAGCTGCTTTTTCTAAGTTTCGGCCAGCGAGAAATATGTTCAGAAGAACTTACAAATTCAATGTTTTAAAAAAATGACCACCCAGCTAGAGAGAGAGGCCGTCTTTGCTTTGTTCAGGAATGCTGTGAATATGCTTTGATTATGAAAATTAAGCCCAAGGCATCACAAGCTGTGCCGCCAAACCGGGCTGGCCATGTTTAGCTTAAATTAGAGGCCACAGCTGAAAATATTGATAATTATGCCTGATCTTGTTCCTACTCAAGTAGATGGTGAAAGAAAAATCTGATTGACTTCAAAGAGAGAAATATTATGCCCACACTTCCTAGCAAAACCTGTGACAGCAAGATTACTTCAAAATGTGCCAGAGTTTTCCATTGCTGTGGGGCGGTAGCTAAACCACTGTGATAGTCTGAGACAATGTTAAAGGAGGAGAAGAAAATCACATTTAAATCATTACTGCATTTATGGAAGGCCTAATGCCGTTCCATTGTAGTTCTCAGGAATAGGCACAACCCTCAAAGTCTTTGTTACACTATTTCACATGTTTCCCAGACTTATGCTGAGTGAAAATATAGTATTCACATGAACTTCTCCCTGATGCTCACCCACATTTTACTCCTGTATTCCAGTCTTGGGTGAAATATTTAAATCCTTTTCAACTTTATCTCTTTCTTATATATTTGTTTCTATCCAATCTCAGCTGCTGACCTCTTCTGCATCTATTCTTATTCCTTTAATCTCTTTCCCCTGCATTTATTCTTGTTTTTTAACTTCAGATCCAAAGAACTGAGCTTTTACCCCAACCTTGGTTCTATTCCCCTTTCAGGTTTAATCTCCTTTAAAGGCTTACTAAAATAGATTCTACCCATCTACTACTAACTCAAACATCCTACATGAACTGTTTGACACAACTGACAACTTGTGTGGTGACAAAACGTAGAGCGATGTGAGTTGTAATACCTGTGCTATCCTAAATATCAGCCTTTAGTACTATGTCTTATTCCATCCTTTAATTTTTCTTTTGGTTTGCCTTCATATCTGGCTTTCCTAGGACTTTCATGGGTTCTTCCAGACAGTACCATTTCTACACAAGCAGGTGTAGGAGCATCTTCTTCTTATGTTTTAAGGACACATCTATATGCATTGATAGCACTGCTGGACAAATGTACACAACAGATTCCTGAGGGTTTAAATTTCTGTTGAAGCAGAGGTTAACAACAGAACGCTACAAAACCACATTGTATTATAATTTGTTTATGACTCTGCTCCCTCCTTTTTTAAAAATGCTCTCATATATTTCCTGTACCAGGGGTTTGTTAAGTGGTGGCAGCCTGCAGAAGGACTTCCTGGAGTCAGAAATGCTGAGGCCACTGGAGATACTTCTGGCAGTTTAAATAAGACAGTAATTTTAATGTTGTTTTTATATAAGTTTGCAATTTTTTTAATGTCTTATTGCCAAAGTAACACAGAATATTAAAAACAATAATTGACATTAATTTGTTAATTTAGAGCATTTGTAGGCAGCCACAAAAGTGTCAAAGACCTTTGTTTAAGTAGTACACACAGGACATTTCTAGGCCAGAGCAAGACCTGAACCTAATGAAACATTATTTTTCAGCAGCTTATATGAACTTTTGGCTTGGTAATTAGCATCACAAAAGACAACATTGCTTACCAGACATGGTAAATAAAGCGTGTGTTAACTCAAACCTGCAATGCATTAAGAGAATAATTCTATTTTCCTTTCTTTGAAGTGTTTTCATAAACAATGTTCTTGTTTGTGCTTAACCTCCACCCCAAACAGCCAAACAGAAGTCAAAGTTATGCTCTTCAATAGTCAAAGTTCAGCTCTTCAGTATTTTGTGGAAGGATATCAGCACATCTCTGCAGGAAGATGCTTTAGCAGTGTTTTCTACCCTGTGCCAATATATGTAAGATTTAAATCACAAATAGTAAAATAAAATAATCTGGTGATAATAAAATTTTCTATAAGGCAATTACAGATCACAATAATTGAATCCTGGTGAATTAGTAGAATAAGCATATAAGATAGTATAAGTAAGAGCAAATGATGTTGGAAAAGGCTCAAAGCAGAAACAAAACAATTAAAATGACTGGATAGAAAACATAAATGTCAAAGAAACTAACTGGAAATACATTGTCCTTCTGAATATGAAATCATAGAAACAGAAAGGTTTGGGTTGAAAGGGACCTTTAAAGATCATACAGTGCAACCTTTCTGCAATGAGAAGAGATATCTTCAACTAGATCAGGTTGCTCAGAGCCCCTTCTAACCTGACCTTGAACGTTTCCAGGGATTCGACATCTACATCATCTTTGGGCAATTTGTGCCAGTGTATCACCACCCTCATCACAAAAAATTTCTTCCTTGTATCTAGTCTGAGCACCACTGCTGAAAAGTTTAGTTACAGCTCATGTACCCTGTTCCACAAGAACAGAGGCATGCCTACTGGACATGTTTCTACACCCAATAGATGCACCCAGTAGTTGCATTAATTCATATATCTCAAATATACACAGATTTTTGGTTATGAAATGCTGTCACCTGTACCAGGATATTCCTTTTCTTAAATTGCATCTAAAAAAAAATTCAAGTCTCCATCTTGGAACATAAAATTAAGAGACACTTAAGAGAAATTCCTGACTTCTTCTAAAAGTACATCTACTTGGATGAACTCTAAATACACGGAGATGTTGAATTAATTATCCATAGCACTTTGCATTTATTGACTCTATATTTGTTTGATCACTGCAGATGAAGTACATCATTGTGTAAAAGGCAATGCAGCTATCAATAGTGTTGTATTTAGTAGGGGAAAGTCAATAGAGATATGTGAAATGTAACTGACTGATATGTATTTCACCAGACTCTTGAGGTGTTCAGTCTGTACTTTATACACAAACACTGTATATGTCAGAAAAGTAGTCCTGAGGGCAAGGTGTTGAGCTGGGCCTGAAGGAGATCTGACTTCACCAGCTGGTTTCACTGCAGTATTCTTTGTGCATGTGCATCTTTGTGTTGACCATTCAGGCCTAGATCCACAAAAATGCTTTTTTATGTATCAGACTCTCTGAGTTGTATAAATATTAACATAATATAAATATTGCAAGTTACAAGGGTATGTGGTTCACCTCATTTTTTTTCACTTTTGTTTCTCTACTGTCCAGTACATTGAGCATTTCATATTACTAGGAGATATTTTTTCCAATTGTTTATTTTTATTTCTCAATATTTGCTTTTAAGAGTAGTTTGAAGAGCTTTCTCTGGAACTTTGTGTAGACAGAATCAATAGCAATTAAGCACATCGGGGTTTCTTTTGAATTAAGCACTTAAAACTGACCTGTAACAAAAGGGATTGAAAGACACCTCGCTAAGCTATAGCTCCATATAGGCTCAAAGAAGAAGCTTTAAACTTCGAGTAAGTGAGTCATAATGGTGCTAAAAATGCAAGTAGAGACATGTAATCTGGATTAGCTGTTGAAATTATTTATAAATTCTTGTAACCAAAGTGCAAACACCCAACCATGCATTCTGCACAGGAAGCCTGCATGTTCTGCCGGGTGTTCGTAAGCTTTCTGCAGAAAGAGGGTAATGTTTTTAGTTGCTATTTGTGGAACAGGCAATACTGCTTTTCTTAGTATTTGCTGAGGTGACCTAACTCTTGGCTTCCTATAGAGTGTATATAGAAAAATGGTACTTGGAGAAGATGCTTTATCTAATCTTACAGTAAATATTTGAATGACAGAATAGGTTGTGTTGTTTCTTCCCACTGAGTAATGAGTGAGTCTGGGCAGCTGCCTTATAATAGATATCTAAATCTATATGAGAAAGTTTCGCAATGCTAAGCTTCAATATACCCCATTTAGTACTAGTGAAAGAGGAATGTAATTGTCTCAGTGTATATGAAAAACATGTAATCACCACAAAAGGTAAAGGACAGCTGTTGAAAATTATGAAATTGATCACAGGATCATAGAATACCAGGTTAAAAGGAACCTCAAGGATCATCTGGTCAAATCTTTCTTGTCAAAAACACTGTCTAGACAAGATGGACCAGCACCCTGTCCAGTTGAATCTTAAAAGTGTCCAATGCTGGCGAATCAACTACTTCCCTGGGGAGATTATTCCAATGGCTGGTTGTTGTCATTGCAAAAAATTTTCCTCTTGTGTCCAATGGGAATCTCCTCAGGAGTAACTTGTACCCATTACCCCTTGTCTTTTCTATGTGACTCCTTGTAAATAGGAAATCTCTTTGTAGCCACCCTTCAAGTACTGGAACATAGTGATGAGGTCTCCCCTAAGCCTCCTTTTCCCAAGGCTGAACAAACCGAGTTCTCTCAACCTTTCCTCATACGGTCATCTTTCCAGTCCTTTGATCATCTTTGCAGCCATTCAGCCAGTGTTTGACCCATACATCCATCCAAGCCATAAGCAGCCAGTTTCTCCAGGAGAATGTTGTGGGAAACTGCATCAAAGTCTTTATTAAAGTCCAGATACACAATATCCACAGGCTGTCCCTCATTCACTTAACAGGTGACCTTCTCATAGAAGGAGGTCAAGTTAGTCAAGCAGGACCTGCCTTTCATAAACCCATGTTGACTGGGACAGATCGCCTTGTTGTCCTGCACATGCTACATAATGACACACAAGATGATCTGCTCCATAACCTTCCCCAGTACCGAGGTCAGACTGACAGGTCTATAGTTCCCTCAATTCTCCTTCCGGTCCTTCTGGTAGATGGGTGTCACTTTTGCTATCCTCCAGTCAGCTGGGACCTTCCCCATTAACGAGGACTGCTGATATATTATGGAGAGTGGCTTGGTGAACACATCCACCAACTCCTTCAGTACCCTTGGGTGGATCCCATCCAGCCCCGTAGACTTCTTTGTCTAAGTGGTGCAGCAGGTTGTTAACAAACTCCTCTTGGATTATGGAGGCTTCATTCTGGTCCCCTTCCCTGTCTTTCAGAGCAGGCGGAAACCCAGTGAACAACTGGTCCTACTACAAAAGACTAAGTAAATTCATACAAGTTTTTCTAATAAAAGTAAGTTTAAGGGAATAAAAAAGCAATACATTTTATAATCATCTCAAGAGAAAATGAATAAGAATGCCACACTAAATATCATGGGACATGGCAAGAAAAATGCTGTGTGAACCAACATTTTGCCATAAAAATTGACATTATGAATACAAAAATGTTTTTTAATGCCTGCTTTTTTCTGTTGTAGTAACAGATATGAACTTACTGTAAGAATTAAGAGTGATTAATCTTTTAAATTCCTCCATTATTGCTGGTTTTCTGGTATTCACTCCAATATCGAGTGATGTAACAACAACTGCCTTCTATTGCTGATCAGTAGGTCCATTTGGCACTTTAGTCTTCTGTAGGTAACATAGCATCCAGTCTTAATATAAATTCAGTATACATTTTACCTTCTTGAAAGTATACTAAAACTGGTGGAAGCTCATTGGTAATGTAAACATTAATCTAGTAAGCTTTGACCATCCATTCAGCTTCCATGAAGAATTAAAGAAATGCTCCTACTACTTGCAATCCTAGAGAATTTCATCTTTTGCTGTCTTTAGCAAAATGCTAAATATTCTGGCTATATTTGGACTCTTCAGTGAAACCCAGTTAAATATACATTTGACATGGTACCGTTAATCTTACAAAGCACAGTCTTGAGTTACTCAATCTTGTGACATAATGGATTCCTTTCCTACACCTTGGATGAGCAATCAAACGGAGATTGACTTTCTTCATTTAGCCAAATAGATTTATCTAAGCCATGTTTCAAATGACTAGATTAAGTAGAGCAATGTGGGTCTTTTATGTCTGAAGAAAAATCCATTTAATAGAACTGTTCCTTTGATTTTAAAGTGAGAATTACTTATCAAAACACTGGACTCCTTTCTCTGTAGTTTTTTGTTATAATGATCTAGACAGTCTTATCTGCCTGTACAGCAATTGAGGGTATTAATACTCCTGTGGCATGTCTGCAATAAAGTATGTTCCTGGACAGAAGAGACAAAGAGACTCCACAGATGAGACCATTTATGTACTATGGTATGTGTGGTGATGAGGACAGTGAACAAATACCCTTTTGTTATTATGTCACAGAAATTATTTTCATGAAGCATTAATTCATTAAAAACAACAAAAGAACATTTTATTTTCTTTCTCGTAATTAATTACAGGAGGATAAAGGTTCTGTGAAATAGAGAATTGTGATTAGCTTGCAGCAGAGAATTTAACCATTCCATTGAGCTGCAGAGGTGATAAAGACAGAAACTCCCCAGCCTGTGTGTATTCTGGAGCCCTCTGCTGAACTGAAAGAAAACCTCTCAACTCTTTGTCAAGACCCTGTTATGGTAACAGACAATTCAATGACAATTTATCATGTGAAAAATCTCAAGGGAAAGAAAAAGAAAATTCCTTGAGATTTCCCCTGATACTTTCACAGAAGAGTAGGGAAATATATATTTATTAATCCAAGATGAGTCTAATATATTTCATTTCAGATTAGAGATGAATTTTGGTTTGAAATGTGATCACTGAAGAAATTCTGCATTGTATAAAAGGAACACTTTACAATCTTACCTAATAAAATTTGAACACTAACTGAAGTTACTTTTCCTAAGATTATAGCTTTTCCTTCTTCATTCCAAGCAGACAAAACTAAAATACATTTGGAGTTTATTTTGCTCATAATGTTAAAACAAAGGGAAAAAAAATCTGTTTCTCATCCAACATTGCATAGCGATTTCAGACCTGTAACCAGAGTACTCAGCTGAGAGATAGGAGTTTCCTGAGCTCTGACCCCTGCTATCGCAGCCTTCCAGTAGCTGATGTTACCACCATAATGCCATATTCTAAAACAGCACCAAAAACATTCTCTTGTAATATGTTATGTGTTTTTGGGAGAATGTTGATTCACTAGTAGGATACAAATTGCCAAATGAAACTTGGTTTTCTTCAAATCTTACAAAATTAAGTTAATACAGAACAAATTGAATAAATGATTTTTACTTCCAGTGAAGAAAATATCCAGTGACATTACCATAAGCCTATAAACATATTAGGAAATCATCATTGCTTCAAATGGGTATCTATATCACCATCAGCCTTTCTTTTTAAGTCTTCTTTTAAAGTACTGACAAGATCTAAACCTACTTGTTTGATAAAATATGATATGGTCATGTGTTTTTGGAAAAAATGGATGAAACTACTGTTGTAGTCGGAAAGGCATAATAATATCTTGAACATGTATTAAGTGCTCCTTCATAAAGCTGATTCTAAAACTAATCTGAAAATGCTTCCAACTGCTCCGAAACTGTGGTTTCTTCAGGAAGGTAGATTCAACAGAGTGCTATGATAACCCAAAACTATTTATCAATAGAAAATAACAAGAACTTCATATTGCAGGTCCCCTACTGTGAAGGTCATTGTACAGCACCAGTACGTCAGAAGCACTGTGATTTACGTCCAGCGATGATCTGACCAACATAATCATATAAATTTGTAATGTTAGCAATTGAAATATAATAATAAAGCTGAAGATCAAGAAAATGGATAACTATTCATTTAAATCTAAACCTTGTCTTAGAAATGAACAAGATAGTTTGAATTTAATTATTTATTTTTTTTTAGAAGCAGCAGCTTATATGATCTGGATGAGTAATAAATAGATGGTTTGGATGAGAGCTGAAACATAGTTAATATTATCTCACTTAATGACAGTGGTCATTTGAAAGAAAAACACACTTTGAACATGACTGACCATGAAGGTATCCTCACAGTTTCAATGGCTGGTCAAAGAAGGCACCTTTGTCTTGTTCAAACATTTCCTTTCTGAAATGCACAACGTTTATCTAATTTACATCTGGATCTAATTCAGATGGTTTGGGTTAACAAATAACACAGATTAATGCTGAACTAACTATAATGGCTTTGGAAAACAGACTATAGTTATGCATGCTTTCCCTCCCCTGATCAGTAAAATGCCTTCTCAGGGGATTTCTCTAGTCCAGCAATAGCATTTTCTTTTGCCAGGACCTGTGCTGCTGCTTCACAAGGCCCTGTGCTAAAAAAACCATAATCCATATAGGTGCTGCTTCATAACAGCCTTCATAATGTTGACCCCAATAAAATGAGATATATTTTCTTTTCTTTAAAGGATGCACACCGGTCTCTAAGGTTTATTGTTTAACACTGTTCTGTTCTAAAGTAAATCTTAAATGTAAGATACCACTAGAAAGAGGTACTAAATCAGTGGTGCTTTTTCCACTAACACTGGTGATCAAAAGGAGTGGAGCACAAAAGAAAAAAAAACAAACATAAAATTGGATGACACAATCTACCAAACAATCAAAAGACATATTATTTTAATGTCCACAAACAACTCCTTCAGTTATTTTTTTCTGTGAAGCCTGATTTATTGTAAAGCATTTAGTCATAGAACAGAAAACATAATATTGTTGACCACAGCTCTGGTATGAACTTCTGTTACAGCTTATATAGAAAGATAATTTTAAGATTTGATCGCTCTTTCCTCAGATTAAATACTTCACTGATATAGTCTTTTTTTGCCTATTCTTCTTCTTTTGATGGCTGGAAGGACACTTCTGAAGAGAGTTTCAGATTTTCAGGAAGATAGATCGCCCCTGGAAATTTCTCTCTTTTCCCATTGATTGAACAACTTGCACAATCTCCATTTTGGAGATACTCGGAACTTGACTGGGCAAGGCTGTGATCAGCACAATCTAATTTCAAATTGAGATCAAACTTTGAAAGAGGACTTAGTCTGATTGGTTTTGGAGGGCGTTTGAACAGATGACTTCCAGAGGTCCCTTTCAGTTTAAATTGTGATTCTATTTTCCTTTCTTTGCCACTTCTGTAAGTATCTAAGGACAGACAGGCTGAACCTGAAACTGTGAGTGGAACATATAGCCCAGAAACCTAAACCTGCAGGAAAAGGAATAATGTAATTTTTTTCCTTAATAGGCAATACTTTATTACTGTCACATAACTGTAGTTAGGGGGAGAAAATCTGTCAATCATACAGTAAAGTGCTCTTAGCATCATAATAGGATATGTGGTCAGAAAGATCGTATACTACCTTTCCTTTGAAATGGTAATGAGACCTCTTTTTCAGAGAACACTATTGTCTGTATAAATTATTCACCAGCAGAATAGGCTGTATATAGGTTTCTTAAAAGGAATATTTCATTAATATGACAAATTGCATCTGTAGTCATGAGGTGCTTAGTTACCTCCACAAATTTAGTTGCAAAAGACACAATCTTATATTTCACACTGTGGCAGTATATTCAGTAGAACTACTTAAAACTCCTTGAATCCAAGCATCCTGAGGTCCAAGTACATGTAGTTCAAACATTAATTTATCTAATTCTGTGTTACTACTAATTTTACTGTCATTTAATTAATGCACAAAAATGTCTGATGGTTTCACTTAATTTCCTTTCACTTTTTTATCCAAATGGACTTCCTCTGACGCTTAAAGCAGAATGTAGGGGTCATTGACTGTATTTACTTCTTTAATACCAACTTGATATAAAAAGAGCCAATTAGATTAAAAAAAAATCTCAAATTGTGGCCTTACATGTGACTTTTATTTCCCAGCCCCCGTTAAACACAAGGACTTATGACAATGCCCTCATTTTCTTAGTGATCTGCTTGTAGTACAAGCTGTGGATGGAACAGTGGCATTCTTGGAACGTTGATGATTTTAGTTCTTCATAAATTAAATATTCAATTTTTAATTTTTTCTTGATTAGGATATTTTAAAATGTATGTAGTTCAAGTATCCATAAACCAACACAGTTGTGGCAATTTTCCATGTGAGTATTCTCAGTTCCTCCAAATGCGAAGGAAACCTCATTAACGGCAAACATTTTTTTTTTGAGGTTCAAGCAAATGTACTGGGGGGACAGGGGGAGGGAAAGGGCTTAGATTATACATCAGCATATAAGTCAGTTTCAATGATTTCATTAAAAAATCGTAACTGTGCACACTGTATACTCATCCATCATGTAGTACTATGCTCATCTCCTCAATTTATATCAGTGCAGCAGTGTACCGACAGTTTTCTAAAGTTTAATCATCCAATGCTTCCTAGGCATTTGCAGATGTTACATGAAAAATGGAACATTAATGGAAGGAGCTTTTACTGCTACTACTAAATTAAGTTTCATTTGCTTTTGTAAAAGCGTTTTAAGAGTGTCATGTATATTCTGATTTAAGTGCAGTTTTAAATGCAGTTTTTGTGAAGAGGTTTGCAGTCTTTTTTATAAGGTTTTCTGCTTCTGATTTAGTGCAGCATTGTTCACATCCATTTGAAACATTGCTAATTTAAATATTTTAAACATGAGATGCAGGTCAAGGTGTACTGTTAATTACAAAAATCCATTGTTGTTTCCTTTGAAAAAGCTCTATAATAGAAAAAAGATGAAAAGCAATGCAGCTGGCAGTGAAATAGCATGAAAACACTGCTTTCCTTCTTCAAAGGCCTTGCTTATAAAATGTAAGGTCACTTTGGCTGGAATTGAAAATACAAGCACAATAAGACAGCTCCAAGGAATCACTCTGAAGGCAAACTAAACTTCAATTAAAGGCTTTTTTTGTTCTTTTTTTTAACTCTCATTCCAGAGAGCAATTCCAAAAAATTGTTAAAAAAAAAAAATAAATTGTAAACTTCACATCCACTTTCAAGGTGGTTTATGTAGATACATGTACAATGCATTACAGTTATCTGTTAGAAAAAAAAACATGACAAGGCTTTTTACCAAGAGTTTCACCTCAGAATTGTTTGCATGTATCGGGTGAACTCTAGAATATCAGTATCCTGATTATACAGCAAGTTAAATAATCTGTTAGAGCTAAACGCTCACCAAATAATCAACCTACTTTCTGTTTTGATTGGCCTTACCAGCAGATTAAGCTGCTAATATGGAAAAAGATGTCAATCACTGCAGCATCTCAGCAATGTGCTAATGACTAAGCTTATGTACTTTAATAATCCTGCTTATTTTAATGGTAAGGGGTGGAAAAGCTGAAAGAAAAACTGATTTAGAGCAATGAATTACTTATTTTAAAAGATGTGATTTTAGCATAAATCTATTTTTTAAACCATCTTGTGCTTGATTGCATATCATTTTTGACACCAGTGTGGTATTAGTAGTAATTTTACTTTAGGAAAAAAGCCACAAAAAAAGAAGGAAACAAACACAGCAAAAAATAAAAAAAAACCCACACAAAAACTAACTTAAAAATAACTTTTTAAAAATACAGTACATCCAACTCAGTTGTTTAAGAAAACATAGTTCAGTCTTCTCTACTTGTTATGTTTTGTAAGGTAAAGAGAAGCAACAAGGTAAAAGTCAGGATTCCCACTTTCAGTGCTCATCATAGGTGTTTTATACCAAAAAAGTACATGTGCCCCTAGCAGACTGATTATTCTGGATGCTATTTAGGTGGTTAGGTATCAATTTATTTTTACATATGTGTATTGGTATTATGCATGGCTCTGCAGCCAGTCAGTAGGAAGCACTGCTTGAACCTTGGTGAAGCACTAGGATCTGATTGAGGGCTGTGTTTGGGCTATCTCTACCTGCTCTTTGTCAAGAGGATCAAGTGCTCTTCTGAGGGTATGCGCTGAATTGAGCTTTGTTGGCTACTCAGGAGGTTACTCATGTACTCTGCAAAGGGCAGGAAGTGTTTCCAGTCTCTGACCTAATAATTACTTCTGTGAAATTACTTCCAAGCAAAACCCATAAATTATCCTAAGCAGGTGGATCAGAACACTGGACTCCTGCTCACAGCTAAGTGGTTTAATAACTTCATAATGTGGCCTCCTTCTACTTGAGCAGAAATGCAGAGGAGATTTGCTGACATACTCTTTTGATTCATGGGTCTGAATTCCATTCCAGCCTCCTTTTAGATTGTAGGATCACTCTACATAAGTAATCTATATAGAGTATCTATGTCTTTATATATGTAATCTTAAATATTTATATGGCTCCAACTAATTGTGCTCAGAAGGAGAAAGGTAATAAACCAAACTAGAATTAATTACTTACATACCTCTAAACACAAACTTTCTCAACCTCAGGGGATTTGAAGTCCTAGATAAGTGCCTAAAATGTCTCTAAAAATGCAAGTCTTATGAGTCACCTCCCTGAGGTCATACAGGAGAGTACATCAAAGTAGGGAATTGCACAAAATGGAGCTACATAAGACCCATATGTATTGTTAATGCTGTTTTTCCCCTTATCCCCAAACTTTGGCAATAAAGAAAGGGAAAAAACAGGCATGTCACAATTCTAGTGGGATGCTTAAAAAACACTGTCTAGATTTTTCTCCTTAGTGAGGTAGACAGAGCAGTAAACTTGCTATGTTGGACCAGGTGTTACTTAAGGGGAGTCTGAGTTTTTATATATCCCAGTTTTACTTTCTCTAAAATCATTACTCCATCTACAGTCATATTCCTATTCCATAGCCTCATCATGAAAGGACAGGGTCATTTTGAGTATTCACACAGATTATAAACAGTCTGATTGCCTTACTAACATTAACTATTAGCATTAATGTCTTTTATTAAGGCAACTTTCAACCAGAAATACAATAGGATATCTATTTATCAAATTATATATATTCAATCTAAATGATAACATATATAAATCATAGAATCATAGAATGGTTTAAGTTGGAAGTGACTTTAAAGATCATCTAGTTCCAGCCCCCTGCCATGGGCAGGGACACCTCCCACTAGACCAGGTTGCTCCAAGCCCTATCCAACCTGGTCTTGAACACTTCCAGGGCAGGAGCTTCGACAATTTCTCTGGGCAACCTGTTCCAGTGTCTCACCACCCTCACAGGAAAGGGTTTCTTCCTAATATCTAATTTAAAACTGCCCTCTTTCAGTTTGAAACAATTTTGCTTTGTGCTATTACTATATGCCCTAGTAAAACGTCCCTGTCCAGCTTTCCTGTAGCCCCTTCAGGTACTGGAAGGCTGCTCTAAGATCTTCCCTAGAGCATTCTCTTCTCCAAGCTGAGCAACCCCGACTGTCTCAGCCTGTCCTCATAAGAGACGTGCTCTAGCCCCCTTATCATCTGCATGGCCTCCTCTGGGCTCCTCTGGGCTCACTCTAACAGCTCCATGTCCTTTGTATGTTGGGCACTCCAGAACTGGACACAGTACTGCAGGTGGGTTCTCATGAGAGCAGAGTATAGGGGGAGAATCACCTCGCTCAGCCTGCACAATCTGCCCTTACTGAAGCCATGTTGTTTGTCACCAATCACCTCCTTATTTTTCATATATATGAATATGTATGAAATTATGTATATGAATACATGTATGTGTGTGTATACTCTTTCTACAAAGAAAGCCAAAATTTTATATATTTACAAGATTTACCAAAACTCATAAAAATGTCCTGGAAGTGGAAACAAAATAAGGGGTTTTTTTCTGTGTCATGGTCTAACACAGAAGTGGAAAAGCTTGCTTTCTTTTTCATGTGGGAGCACGGGGCTTCACATTCACTGCATGCCTCATGGAGAATGAGCCTGTCAGATGACTGCAAATATCAGATGTTGGCAGAGAATATAGGATGCAGGAAAACATGAATTTGTCTAGAAACTCCTTTTACACAGAATTCAGGGTTGTAGGAAAGTCAAAATAACAACAGCATATTATCAGAGGGTGGGAAGAGTTAAGTTGGGATGAAAAGATCTGACAAACATAAGATTAGGCTGGCAACACATTTCCCAAGATAACAGAATCATCAAGCCTGGAAAGGCAATTTCAAGGCATCAGGGTTTTTTGTTGGTGGTGTTTTTTTTTCACCCAAGGTGAAATGTAGCAGCTAAGAGATTGGAAGCAGTGATGCCATTAACTCTAAATTTCTTTAAGGCAGCACTAGCAACCAATTAGTCCCTTCATTCTGTACATTTTACTAACTTACTCCCATAATACCACAGATGCTCAGACATTCATATATCACCAAATTCCTCATGAGTGTTTAAACAGATGTTTATTGATATTGAATCTCCCAGACATTGCCTGCAGCCCTAGTTGCCACCAGGTCACTCCACAGCTTGATTCTGTCTATCTGCACACTTCCATCCCAGATCAGTACCATCTGCAGACTTGCTGGCAATTGAATTGACATAGGAGGAACATCCCTGACAAAGAACAGCATGAAAGAAGGCTGCTTTACAGAGCTGAATTGCTCTAAATGTCACTGAGGAACTTCAAGAACCTCCAGTTTATTTCAACCTCTCTTTTTTTGTGCTAAGACCATTTCTTTTTGAATAGTGATAAACTCAGCATCGGTGATCACAGCTGAAAAACCTGACGGAAGGGAGCCAGTGTGGTTCACACCTATGCTGTGTTCATCTTGCCTCAGAGTGAGTCAGTGATGTTTTCAGCTATAAAAAATTAAGTGAGAACTGAAAAGCCCTCTGACTTTTTAGATTGTGTTATACTGCTCTGTTTCTTAATTACTAGTTAAGCAGAAGCTGATTAATGTCATGAAATCTGAAGCTTAATAAAGGCAAAACAAATGTTATGCATAAAACTAAAAAGTAGCAAAAGCTCAAAAAGGTACTAAAACTTCTTTGCTTCCAATAAGTAACCCCAACCCCCGTGTGATCATTAAGTGTCCCTAAGGATTCCAACACTAATTTGTTTGACTTTTAGTTAAAATTAGGCAATCAATTTCTTCCCCTAGGTAGTTGCTTAAGGCCACTTTCATTGTACATCCAATTTGCTCAATTTCTCTGAAGAGAACTTTAGCAGATTACTATGAGTTAGGTCTCAGACATGCTAGATTTGGAAATTACAGTTCTGGTTCTTTCTTTATTTACTATGAATTTAACTCTTTCAGATTGATACATAAATGTTTTATGTCTGCACATGTTTATTTCTTCCTTACAACATGAAATATCAGTTACTTGGTTTAAAATAAGAATACATAGTTGTATCACCTGGCTTTTGGCTACACAGAAAATTGGATTAGACTATGGCAATTTTTATCTTTACAAACTGCAAGTATTTGGAATATCTTCCCTTGTAACAACTCATAAACTATTACCAAATATCTGCAAACATAATTCCTTCCATTTGAACAATGATACATGCAAAACAAATTTGGATTCCTCATGCCTTTTTGAACACTCCTGCCCAAAAACCTGGAATTCTTACACTGACATCAAATATTTCTACCTCTCTATGTTCTCTCAAACACTTCTTGGGGGAACACAGAAATAAATCAGCAGTTAGAGTAGATAATGTTAACCCCTTAAACATTCAAACGCTTATTAATTTCCAAGAATGGCTACACTGAACACAGCTGAAATATTGACTGTGAAAAGAATTCAGGGTCAGATTCTAATGCTGTTTAGCTGACACTCATTTTTCTTATTTCTAAGTTCACATTAAGTAATTAACTGCTTAAATAATTACTTGATTTGAAGATTTACATTTTAATATTAATCAATTCAGTCATTTTTAAGAAATATAGTACTCAAAATGAGACTCAAACATGACACCAAAGCAATTTATTAAGTAATTAAAATTACTTTTAGATGTGACAAATTACACACTTCAAATAATTAAATTAAAATATGATTACTGCCTCAGTCTAAATTTTGAAACTAGCATAGACATTCTGCCATTAAGAAGTACATAAATAAATAAGCAAACCCCCAAACAATAACCATAAATGTTTGGGTTCTTTTCTCCTTTTGTCTTCGGTGCTAAGAGTTTGAGGACTTTCTTTATTACCATGGGTTTCTCTTCTTCGAGACAGCAAGGTTTTCTGCTGATTAACAATGGGCAAAGCAAACAGCATGTCAAATGGGAAACAGTGAGATGCTCCAATAGCTTCTTTGCTGCAGCCTTTTGCTCCCCTAATGGGACGTGTTGCGTTGTGGATCACAAAATGTACTGTTACCCATACTGCTGATTCCACAGGTCGGAGCCTCAGAAAAATGAGGAAAACTAACAGACAACAGGGAATAAGGACAAAATTTCATATAGTTTTGTTTCAATAATCACTATTGAAATGAGCCACGCTTGGTTTGTGTGAGTTATAGATGTGAAAAGTAGTCGTGGGGTTACTTGCAACAGAAAGGCAAGCTTCGCAGTAAGCACTTTCTGCAGCATCTCCACTCCTCGCTGTACTGCTGGGAGGTTAATGATCTGGAGTCTGAACTGCTTCCTCAGCTGCTAGCTGAACTGATCATGGCTGAGATACACAAACAGGTAGATTTGACTGGAGAGAGATTTTTGTAACAGTTGCTATGCATGTGAATACATTGGATTCAATTCAGCTCACTGAACTTTAGCCATTGTAAATAAACTTTCTTTTAAAATATTTTATGTGTTTTCTCTGTGTTCAAAAGAGCTACACAAGGACACATGGTGAAGACCGGTCCCATGTTGCAATGGCATACAACTACAGGTACAGCCATGATGACAAACAAAGCAGATCCCTAATTTTCTCCCTGATTGTATGCTGTGTTTAATACTGCATTCCCAGAATAATTATTTTTTAGTAAACTAACTAATTCTACCTAAGAAGAAGCCTGGATATGGTTTTACATGGAGTTCTCCTTGAGTTTTGCACCTTTAGAGGTATTTAAGCCAGGTTTGCCTTATACACTCAACTGATTCTTCAACCCTTGTCCACTAGCCTATGCACATCCATGCTGAGTCAGGACACTCTCCAAGGTGTTTAACACAAACCAGGCTATAAAAACATCACTGGCAGACTAAAAAATAGCCCTCCTGTCTTTCAGACACATACATGTTTTGGGCTGAAGGGCTTAGATTTTTAGGGGAGGCTCAGTGTGTTGCCAGTCTGTTAGCTAGCACTACACACTGTAAATATCAGGCTCTTTACAACACCTGGCCTTGGAGTAAGGAATTACCCCATCTGAGTAATGAGCATAGACTGAGAGAGCAGAGGTCCTTCTCTGAAAAGAGTTTAGAAAACTGTTAGGTTATATGCCCAACCTCTAAATAATCAAGTTAAAAACAGTGCTTCTTATCTCGACATCCAGAGGACACTTGCTAATAAACCTCAGATTTTTCTTCCCTCTAGATTGGTTTACAAAAGATGCTAAAAAACCTCCTCACAAATACTGTTAGCTGGGTCACACAACGTGCAGGTCAGGAACCATTTAGCACTAAAGCGACCAACAATGATCGGCTGCATTTGTTGTCTGACCAGTAACTGCTCAGAACTGCTCAAAATGAAGCACTACAAAAAGTAAAGTACAGTTCAGTTTGCATTTTAATCTGCAGTTCTACAAGCAAACCAGATCTATATATTTTGAGACAGATAATATAAAATTTGTGCATGCATATGGATGTATATATGAATACATATATAGTTTAAATTATACATATGTTTGTCTGCATGTATATGCATATACACATATACATATATCTATAATTTTATATATAAGTTTAAATAAATATATTTTATTCTTAAGGGGTTTTTTTCAGAGGAATTCTGCAGTTTCCACAAATTCTTGGATTACCCTACAACTGCCATTGGTGTCTACTTTCTGTCTATCTTGAATAAGGTCAAGGGAACAGAAGTCATTCTTATTCTACAGGAAAAATCTGTGGGAAATGACAAGAAATTGCAGGAAACATTCAAATTAATTGAAATCTATGCATTTCAGCTGGATTTCCAAGGCTGCCTGATTGTACCTCAAGTGCCAGCTTTAGTTAGGATTTCACCATTGCAAATTATCTCAGAATGTGATACATTGTCTTCCTTCTAAATCCATTTTCAAATACTTGTAATAATATCTAGGTAGGTGGAGGAGACTCCCAGTGTTCTGAAGCAGCAGTGAAGAAATAATTTTTAGTAGTGAGAAGGAAAAGACAATCTGGAAGGGTCTTGTCAGGTGAAGAATCTCTTTGTTCATTGCATGAGTAGCATCACATTAAAAGATGTAGTTGCTTGCCTCAAATCTTGATAATAAAAATATGACTCCAAAAGGCATTTATATTTTTCTTTCTGAGGAAAAGATCTATGAAAAAGGCAGAGGGTTATTGCTTTACAAGAATCCTTTATTCAAATAATTGCTGTTTACATAGAGACCAAGTTTGTAGTTGTTTTTTCACTTGACTGCCTTCTATTTAAATGCATGTCTGTGTGTCAACACATTTAGGAATTTCTAAGTAACTTTATTTTCACCTACTAACAATAATAATGTCTTTTTCTTTGTCTCTGCTTCTGTTCTCACTTATATCAGGTTTCCTCCAGGTTGTTGTGGTTAGTCTTAGGTTGAACATGTAAGTAGAGAAATTACCATTACTACCCTGTCCTGATTGCAACACAACTAAACAGATGCACAGAGTGAAATTCCAATTTACCACAGCATAAGTGATATCAGAGTGAGTTGGTTATACTAGTCATAATATGCTGAGCCATTTTTGACAACAAAGCTCTTTGGTAGAGATGTCCAATATAACTCTGAGCATGCTAAAATATTTCTATGAGACTGTAGTTCTCGCTCATAGAAAACAAACCTTGAAAACAAAACACCAAGACAATATGGTACAGAACTAACTAATATATTAACATCTACCTCTCAGCAGAGATGAGTTCAGGTGCAACAATACCAATGCAACCATAAATGCTTAAGGCAAATCTGATGTATGATGGACATATTCCTGGTGATGTCAGGGTGGTGGTAAAGCTTGTTTGTAGGGCCAGAAAGATGACCAGAGGGCTGGAGAACCTCTCCTGTGAAGACAGACTGAGAGAGTTGGGCTTGTTCAGCCTGGAGAAGAGAAGGAAGAACTTAGAGCAGCCTTCCAGTACCTGAAGGGGCTATAGGAAAGCTGGAAAAGGAGTTTTCACAGTATGTGTAGTGACAGGACAAAGGAGAATGGTTTCTAACTGTGAGACACTGGGAAGGGTTGCCTAGAGAAGTTGTGGATGCCCCCTCCCGGGCAGTGTTCAAGACCAGATTGGATGGGGCTTTGAGCCACCTAGTACAGTGAAACGTGTCCCTTCCCATGGCAAGGGGTTTGGAACTAGATGATCTTTAAGGTCTCTTTCAACCCAAACCATTCTATGATTCTGTATTATTCAAAGGAGATTATTCACACAAAATTGCCTGCTCTACACTCTACCTTTAGGGTGAAGATGTCATTGGAAACATTTGAAAACATTCATTTGGTGTTGAGAGGCAAGAGTTTCATCTGAAGCTCCAATATATTCTGTATTTACTTCCAAAACTTTGGTTAAGTTGGGAAAGCTAACAATAAATAAAAACTTTTACAGAGTAGGTTAAGAACAACATTTTATTAAACTCTTTAGGTAAAACTGATAATTCTGACTTCAGCCTGACCTTAGATTCAGCTTAATGCTGAAAGAAGAATGATGTGGCATCCAAGCTATGATGTTAGAGTAGTTATAGTAGCGTAATTGTGGCATCAGTGAAGCATGAATGTTGTCTAATTATCATAATTGAAGCTCTTGTAATTATGCTGTCATTTCATTCATATTAACACTTTTGGTTGAGGTATCAAGGTATCCAGATTCTATAGGTTATATCAAGATTTACTTTTTGGCATTCACTTCAATAAACCATACACTTTGCCACATACTTGAGATTTAATGATGACAAGTGAGTGTTTTGCGCAAGCAGGAGGCTTCTGTAGGAATGCTGGCAATAGCATTTTGAAATTTCGCTAGATCCTCAGTTCTCTGAGGAGAATTGTCACAGAAATAAGTCTGGAAGATGTTTTCCCACCCCTTTAGTTTATTTAGATTACAAATACATCCTTTTGCATACACGTTGTAAAAATACAAAATCATATAAGTTTTGTTCATACCAGTAGAAATTAAACCCTATTATTATCTCAGTGCTGATTACTATGGAATAAGTGTGTTATCCAGAGCTCTAGTTAAGTCCTATAAAAAAACAGCATTATAGAAACCATTAACTTGGTGTGTAGCTGGTCACTTGTAGACAGGTGTTTTTGTTTTTAATGAGGTGACAGCAGTTACTGTGCTCAGGTTACAAAGTGAAATGGAAAGGCTAATTTTTACAGGATGTTTCCAGATTTTTATACTGAGGTGTTGAAGCTGTGACACTTTCTAGGATGACTATAAGATACAGGTATGCTAATGAGTATGATCCCACTGTTTTCTTTTTCTCTAGTCATCCTTTTGTCTCTCTGCAGCTTCGTGTTGCCCTTTTCTGTTGGCTCTGAAATGGGTAATAGCTCTTCATTATAGGTTTTATACAAAGCGGAACACTTAGGATCTCTGATCCCTGACTGCAGTTCCTAAGTAGTAACCACACAAAATACTTCAGTGAATGAAAGCATTCATATTTTTCAATATTCCTTGTTTCATCTTCAAAAAAGACCACTGCACTTGGAAAGCTGCTCTTGGAAACCTACTCTTAATAGGGTCATAGTGCTTATTGCTCACTGTAGTTATCTGAGTCAAAGTGTAATGCAGTTAATAAGGGTTCCTAGGGATCAGGAGATGCCTACTAATTGGATTAACAATGGTGAATTGACTGTATTATTGAGCTCTAACTTCAGGCAAGCTGAGGTTGTCCTCATTATTACACCATTTTTCAGGATGGTGGAAATTGTATTCTGATGTGAGAACCATAAATTGCTGCTGGAGATACAGAGCAAGAGTTAATGCAAGAGTTGTGACATCAGAGGGACAAACAAGAAGAGGCCAGAACATAAGATGTTCCTGCAAGTGAAGACATCTCAAAATCCTAATGCAAACTTAGGAACTCTTAATAAACCAAGGAAAGACAAGAAGACAACATGAAAATAATAACATTAAATGCAAATGCTATGATCTCCAAATGTATTCTTCTATGTGGAAGTGGTATCTAGAAAATTGAATCTTTATAATTTGATGCATTTTTCTAGGGTCAGCATTTTGACAATAAACCCAATTAAAATCTTCTGACTAGAAGCCCGTTGCCTTAGCCACACAGTGCTCATTCCAGTTCCCATACCACTTAAATAGAAATTTAATTTTTTATACCTACACAATAACAAGAGGTAACATCAGGGTAAGACTAAAACAGATAATTGTTTTCTGATGTGAGAACTATAAATTGTTGCTGGAGGTAAAGAGCAAGAGTTTATGCAAGAGTTGTGACATCAGAGGGACAAACAAGAAGAGGCCAGAAAATAAGAGGTTTAGAACGGCAGAATCTTTTAGGTTAGAAAAGGCCTTCAAGATCATCAGGTCCAAGAGTTAACCCAGCACTGCCAAGTCCACCACTAAACCATGTCCCTCAGCAGCACATCTACATGACTTTTACATACCTCCAGGGATGGTGACTCCCCCGCTTCCCTAGACAGCCTGAACCAGTGCCTGACAACCCTTTCAGTAAAGAAATTTTTTCTAATATTCAATCTAAACCTTCCCTGGCACAACTTGAGGCCATTTCCTCTCATCCTATCACTTTCTACTTGGGCCAAGAGACCAACACCCACCTCGCTACAACCCCTTTTCAGCTAGTTGTAGAGAACGAGAAGGTCTCCCCTCAGCCTCCTTTTCTCCAGGCTAAACAACCCCAGTTCTCTCAGATGCTCCTCATGAGACTTGGTCTCCAGACCTTCGTTGCCCTTCTTTGGACCCGCTCCAGCACCTTGACGTCTTTCTTGTAGTGAGGTGCCCAAAACTGAACACAGTATTTGAGGTGTGTCGTCATCAGTGCCAAATACAGGGGGACAATCACTTCCCTAGTCCTGCTGGCCACACTATTGCTGATACAATGCAATGTAAAAGTCCACACTACAGTTAATCTCATCCTAAATCAGACATTTTAATGAAGTAAGGCTGGATGTGTATCTAATTTTGCCTGCTTGTTCTCTGCACTGATTCTGATGTGATAGTGGGAAGTAAGGCAAGATGAAAGTCAACCAACATAGTGCTAGAGAACCACAGAATGAAAAATTGCTGATGGCATTTCTATATTTGATTTAAAGCAAGAATATTAGGTATTTAAGTGATGATTTTAGAAATGTTGTTTATAAGGTAAGGAATATATCCCCAGGATGCTTTTGTATTGTATACAAGCTAATTTCTGCCCAGATATACAAAATATAAGCTGGTTGGTTTAGTAACTGACTAAAAAACTAAATTAAAATCCTTTTAAAAGAAGCAAAAATAGTCAGAAGTGCCAGAGGCTTTAGGTTTTAAGTGAGGTAGCTGTGAAGGATGATGGAAGAATATATAAATAAGGGGTAAAAAG
The DNA here is from genome assembly GCA_013398125.1 of Aegotheles bennettii. Classification (NCBI taxonomy): domain Eukaryota; kingdom Metazoa; phylum Chordata; class Aves; order Caprimulgiformes; family Aegothelidae; genus Aegotheles; species Aegotheles bennettii. The sequence goes on along the minus strand of VZRW01012709.1, from coordinate 107,367 downwards.
AAGAAAAGAATGAAAAAAGCCCAAGGTGAAATGTCCTTACTTAACTAAACAGTGATTCAATGTAGAAGAGTGTAAATGACTGTCCCTTGTGTCAGATGCCAGAAAGCAAAGGAATTTTAAACCTTATGTAATGAAAAATATTTGTATTGGTTAAACTAGGATAATCCTCTAACAAAAACAAGGAAAGAAACATGAACTCATAAAAGGACTAATAGCACATAAATGATAACTAAAGGATGCAAAATAGCCATGTTTTCCATTTCTGTTATTTGCAAGAAACAAACTCGCTCTATAAGTAGTATCCATCAGAATAGGATTCATGTGTTAACCCTGAACACAGACTGCAAACTATCTCCTGATATTTTATTTTTTATTTATTTATTTTTTTGAGGGTGGGGATTTTCACATTGTTTTTCCAGTTGTCTTTTTAAAGATGTCTTAGCAATTGAATTTGTTAACTCTAATGGTCACAAAGACTAAATCTTGAATATGCCTGAAAAGTAAATGATGAAATTTTAAGTAAAGACTTCTGAGATTTCAGTTAATGAATACGACATTCAAAGGTGAATACAAGTTTGTTAGTCCAATCAGGGAGCAAAACTCATGCCTAATAATCTGACTCTAAGAAAGCAGAGTATTTCTTTTAAATATGAAATGTCTTTATTGCAGTTGCATGCTCATACACACCTACTAATAACTATTTTTTCAAGCAAAATATAAGCATGTGTTCTAAAAAAGACATGTAAGCATTTCAAACAAATATTCTTGGAGGAATTTAGGAACAGAATAATGGGACTGTAGAATATAAAGGTTATTGAAAATTATAGACATTACTACATTTAAATATAAACCACTGAACATTTATTTTTCTTGGCAAAATAACTTTTTTTTTTCATTTTTTTATTTTTTTTTACTGAAAATATCAGCATTTTCCCACATCAAAACCCCCTAAAATTCTGGATCTCAAGAAGATCTGAATCTCTCATGTACTCCTTAAGTCTCTAACTGGGTCTGCATGATACACAGCCCAGGAGTTATATGTTCCCCCAAAAAACCTGCCAGTGGCTAAAATGCAGCACAGGATTTCTTGTTCAAAGGAAAGACAGCAATGTGAGTTTGTCAATGTTGCTTGTGATTTCCATTGATTGTTTGCTCAATGTGAGCATGACCAACTTCTGACTTGCTCAGTTAATTGTTAGTGCAGCAGGATGAGCTATCAAAGTAGTAATCAACAAGCACAAGCATAATTCAGGACTATACATAGCATATATTGTACAGAAACACTTCAGTGGAGCAGAAAAGGCAGAAGTAGGGCAGTTTTGTGCATAATACAGTGGGGAACAGGAAAAGATAGGCACCATCAGAAAGTGGGGGGTTACTGTCCATGAGGAGGGTGTAGAGCATAAGGCATCTAGGAAAAAAGGAAGACCTAGGGTTGTAAGAGACACAAAAGGAAAGCCTGGGAAGTTCAGGGAGGAGAGAGAGAAATAGAACGTGGCTATGGTACCACTTACTCATTTGAGTTGGAAGTCATTGCTGTTTCCAGAATGTCTCTAAAATCCTTCTTTTGAAGCTGATCTGATTGACACAGTTGCTTAGACAGTCCTTAAGCATGAATGAAGGACCTAATACTGAAGGCTTCTCAATCATAGAATTATAGAATCATTTAGGTTGGAAGAGACCTTTATGATTGTCGAGTCCAATCATTAATACTTGGTCTCCATTCTATGGGGGTCTTCTGTGTCCATAGAATCACAGACTGATTTGGGTTGGAAGGGACCTTTAAAGGTCATCTAGTCTAACCCCTCAGGCAGGAACAGGGACATCTTCAACTAGATCAGATTGCTCAGATCCCTGTCCAATTTGACCCTGAATGTTTCCAGGCATAGGACATCTACCACCTCTCTAGGCAACCTATTTCAGTGTCTCAGCACCTGCATTGTCAACCTTTTTTTCTTTATATCTAGTCTGAATCTACTATCTTTTAGTTTAAAAATATTATTCCTTTTCTGTTGCAGCAGGCCTTAATAAAAAGTCTGTCCCCAAGACTGACTTAGACTGACTTAAGGAAAACTACCCTGTGCCAGAAGAGAATTCAAGTAGACCAGGGATCTAAGTTTTGATTTCCTAAAAGTCAGGATGGAGGATCATTCATTCCTCGATATGCCCAATCTTACTTTATCCACATCTTATTCTGTTCCAGAATTGTCTGTTTAACATCACCTCTAATATCTGTTAAAGATTAAGGAACCACGTACCTTAGTCTCCAACCTATATTTGTGATAAATTCAATAGACCATCTATATATTTACATGAAATTTGGGGATTTTTTAAATGTGTATAAAATTCACATACTGAATTTTATCTCATAACTGATAGTCTCTTGGATTTATTTCATGTGTAGTGTGTACTTTATTTGTTGGGTCAAGTTAAGGACAACGGCAGATTTGAAGCATTCTTTTTTTCTTCTTTTTTTTTGCTGCATGGTCAGGAGATGATTGTGTCTCAAGACATTAACTTTTTTAATGCTGGACTTCAGCAACTATTTGGAAAAAAATATTTTTAAAAATAGGAATCTTAATCAAATATTGAGTTTAGGAAGAAACAGAAAAATAAAAAATCCAGTGGAAACCTTAGGGAGAAAAGGAGTACCTGTGTCTTTTGTAGCTTTGTAGAATCATAGAATCACAGAACATGTCAAGCTGGAAGGGACCCTCCAGGATCATCAAGTCCAACTCCTGTACCTTTGCAGGGAACCCCAGGAGTCACTCTTTGTGCCTGAGAGCATCGTCCAAACGCTTCTTGAACTCAATCAGACTTGGTGCTGTGACGACTGCCCCGGGGAGCCTGTTCCAGTGCTCTATCACCCTCTGGGTAAAATACCTTTTCTTGATATCTAACTTAAACCTCCCCTGATTCAGCTTGAGACCAGATCTGATTCAAAGATCCAAGACAAAAAACTTGACTAAAAAGCAGGTTGTTGTGTTCTCATGAAAGCTGTGTACATGATCTGATTCTTTTTTAGCTGGATGAATAACAGACCAACAATCTCTTGGAAAGTTCAGATTTCTGTAGGTGTAGTTTTATTCTTCTTTTATGCACCTGCCTCTAAGAACAGCAGTTATTTTATTAATCCTTGTACTGTTATGATTTTACTTTTGTTTCAATTTTTTTCAGTTGTTGAATGCTGGAGAGATATTATTTCAATTGTGAATCTGGGAATTCATTAAAAAAAAACCCAGTGGTATAGTTCTGAAGTTCACAAGACCTTACGCCAAATTGAGGAAACTCAGGAGTAGGCGAAGGTTTTACCACCAAGTTATCTGAGCTGCTGATAGCAGTAGGCATCTTCTAGTGACAAGTTTTAATGAGTGGCTTTTTGGCATGCAGTGTACACTGTGCCTGAAACTCAACAGTTTATATCAATTTCTATGAAATAGTAATACATTTGTGTAAAATAACATAATTAAGTTCTGACCTTGAGTCTGGACCACCTGAGTGGTCCATCTGAGTTGAACCACCTTGAGTGATTCTCATCACCAGGCTGATCCCAGCCCTCAAGAAGATTCTATATGAGCCCTTTTTTTAAAAAAAAAACCAAAAGAGTTCATTCCAAATGCACAATTAACCCAGAAGACACCAGTCAAGCATTTTGACAACAGTTTTCTGTACAACAATGAAAGCTTCACTATGAGCACTCCAGCAGGTTACTGTACTTGAAGAGAGTCAAAGAATAGATAGGTAAGCTACTGATTAATAAGACAGTAAAAACAGAAGGCATAATGTTATGTAATGGACAGCCTTAATTTTCACTTTATGGATAAAAGGGCCAAATCTTGAGCTCACACTAATAGAACGCCATAGAAATACTCTGCTTTGTGTTATTGTTCATTTAAGGATATACCTGAAGCTGCTTTATGTTTATTATGTTTCCAACTGTCTTAAGTAGAACTAGATCTTTCACGAACAATTGTTGCCTAGCAATGATACTTCCCCTGTAATTTAGTGAGTACGCAGGTTCTTAATTATGTGTAAATTATTTTTAAATTCTTGTGTCATTTCTTTTTATCGTCATATTTTCATTAGTAGCGGGCTGAAATTGAGATGCAAGACAAATTTCTACCCTCTTTGTCAGTGTAAGAATAAGTACAATTAGGACTCAAATATCTGCCACAAGTACACAGCTAGTTTGGTAAAATTCTCCTTGATTTCAGTCAGTGATAATTCATTTTTCTACCAAGGAGCCACAGGGATATCAAAGCTGTCTTTCTTCTCAGAGACTGCGATCTGGTTCTTGCTGGATCCACATTGTCTTAGATTTTCCACTCTTTTGGAAAGAGTTTGTCTTCTGCTGCTGAAGGATCAACATATCAATTCAATAACATCTAGAATTCAAGGTGTGCAGCTATAGAAAGAAGATAAAATCATATTTATCTTGCTCCTTTTGGAACCTGGACAATCTTATCTTGAGGGGTAGTCATGGTACGTGGTGTTTGTGTATGAGTACATCACATATAGTGTTAGGTGTCTAAAGGGGCTTGAACAGGCTGTCATCCACAGCAATATGGTATGAAATGCTCTGAAAACTGCCCCTTCTTACTGGCTATAGAAGGGGAGAAGAGGCAGTTGCCTCCTTCAGCATTCAGGATTTGTTCTAATTTATTTACTAACCCACAGGTCTTCTCGATAAGATAAGAGAACTTGATGCAAACACTATCTCTATCTTCCTGAGGTCCATCACATGTATTGTACCTGTTGTGCTTTAAGCCCAGTAGGCAGCTAACCTCCACACAGTCACTTGCTCCCTGATGGGGTGGGAAAGATAATAAGAAGGGTAAAAATGAAAAAAACTAATGGGTTTAGATAAGCAGTTTAATAAATGAAGCAAAAGCTGTGCAAGCAAGCAAAGCAAAATAAGGAATTAATTCACTGCTTCCCATCAGCAGGTAGGTGTTAAACAACCTTCACGAAAGCAGGGCTTCATCACACTTTACAGTTACTTGGGAAGACAAACACCAAAACTCTAAATGTCCCACCCTTCTTTCTTCCCCATGCTGTCATTGTTGAGCACATCATATGGTTTGGGATATATAATGTTTTTATGTGCACATATATATATGGATATATATTCATTCATATATACATATATATATATATATTTGGTCAGTTGGGGTCAGCTGTCCCAGCTGTGTCCAGTATCAACTTCTCGTGAATCCCCAGCTTACTCAATATCAGTGCAGAGTGAGAAGTAGAAAATGCCTTGCTGCTCTGTAAGCACTGCTCAACAATACCTAGAACAGCCCTGTGTTATCAACATTGTTTTAAGCACGAATTCAAAACATAGCACCACATGAGCTACAATGAATAAAATTAACTTTATCCCAACCAAAAACAGTGCAGAAAACTGAAAAAAAAAAAAAAAAAGGAAAAAAAAAGAAAAAGAGAGAAAATAAGTGAACCCTTACCCTTTCAATTCTGCTGCTCTGAAAGCTTAATAGGATAATAATTATCCCCTGAATTTAGTGGAATGTTCAGAACTGTGCAGTAAGTATATGCCGTAAGTCCAACAATGTCCCAAATTTATAAACTATTATTATGCCATTATAGAAATTGATGGCATGTCCTCCCTTGGATCTTGTGCTCAATTCTGGTCATACCATCTCAAAGAAAGAGATTACAGAACTAGGAAAGGTCTGTAGTAGGGCAATGAAAATTATTACAGGCATGAAAAGACTGCCATGTGAGGAGAGATGAAAAAGATTAGGGTTGTTGAATTTCAGAATTAAATAAATGTTGATGTCACAAGGACTTATTAAATCAGAGATGTCATGCAAGTCAACTGAGTGTTTTTATTGACTCCTTAACATAACACCAAAAGGTAACATAAGGGGGAAAAATCTATCATCTGAAAAGAAATATAAATTTTATACAACACAGTTCAGGAACAAACCAAGAAGCTCACTGTAAGAAGGTTCCAATAACTCAGAAACAGAGCCTCTACTACTCCAATAAATTAGTATCACAGAATCACAGAATGGCTTGAGTTGGAAAGGACCTTAAAGATCATCCAGTTCCAACCCTCCTGTCAAGGACAGGGACACTTCCCACTAGACCAGGTTGCTACAAGCCCCATCCAACCTGGCCTTGAACACTGCCAGGGAGGGGCAGCCACAGCTTCTCTGGGCAGCCTGGGCCAGTGTCTCACCACCCTCACAGGAAATAGTTTCTTCCTAATATCTAATCTAAATCTACCTTAGTTCAGTTTAAAACAGTTGCCTGTCATCTGAAAACTGAAAAGAATAAGAAAGAACTGAGAAAATACAGGACTGAGTAAATCATGTCTCTTCCTGAAGTTCGCACAGGCTTCAGGGGCTGTACTGCACCTTCTCTCACCCACACACAGTGCGTACAAGTTGTTCCTTATTGTTTACGCTTTTTAGATATTTGCACTCAATTAGAGGGTGCACCTGGTGAAGGTAAACCACATGTTTAGTTCTATTATTTTTGCCATCATGCTAATAAGTCCATTGTTGCTCTTTACATATTCTGTAACCAATGTTGTTTAGAAAGGGATTATTACCTCCATATCATCTTCTGTGTTACATTTACCATCCCAGCTTACTCAAAGTGCTTTACAAAATTGACTTCTAAATCTCTTTAAAATATAAAAGCCCTTTCAAATAGATTTAGCACAACTCAAACAAAGCATCAGGATTTCTCTCCTATGCAACGATTTCCTAGTTACACTTCTCTTGAAAATTAAGGGGTATGTATGTTAGGGCCCAGCATGCTGAAAAAAGAACAGCTTTAAGCCAGCTTACACATAAGAGAGATTCAATGGAATGACTCTATTCTAAGTGTGCTCATACCATTGTCTTGGAATAAGGTAAGAGTTACCTATACCAAAAGAGATTCAGAAGTGATGAATTCAAGATTTTGCTTCAACTGAGCAAAACAAAATGATTGAGAGAAGAGACAATGGTGACCTGAATGTTAATATATTGCCTATAACTACATAAAGGAAATAGATGTCAGGTATACATCTTCCAACTAGTTACCCTATCTTACAGATAACTTACAAATGAACTCAAAAACCATCTGGTGATGGTTAAAAATCAAGTTCAGTCTTGAGGATTCAATGCACTGGGTTTTGTAAAGAGGCAGACAAATAGACAGAGCCTCAACATGAACAACTCCAGAAATAAGCTTGTTATTCCCAGATGTGACTGTATAGCTGAAAGGTGCATGTTTTAACTTTCAGTAGGTTCTCTTATTTTTCTCCTATTGACTAATTAATTTATCTTAATTTAGTACATTTGGAAAGATGTTATATAAATAATAGTTGTTGTGTTTCATATGAAATATTTAATAGAATGGTCTTTTTGCAAGTTGAAAACATACTGCAAATGACAAGTCATAGAGCACAAGGCTGGATTAGTCAGAAGTCAACTGCTTTTTACTGAAAAAAAAGGTACCTCTCTAATGTGGTATACCAATCAAAATAGACAAAATCTTAGACTAGAAAACAGGAACAGTGAAAAAATAAATTTGTTTTGCTTTTCTGTTTTAGAAAAACACTAACTTTAAGGGCTCAGCATATCCTGAGGAGAAGTATTTATGACAAACCAGCTCTGATATTAAAAGTATTATAGCCATTAACAAAGGTGCAGCACAGCATATACATGACATCTTACTCTGAGACATGTACATCCCTCTGTGTTGTCATTACACAGTGTCTAGCAGGTTATTAGGAGCTAGGGCAGGGATCCCACACTGCAAGAGAGAAAGCAAAGAGAGCAACCTTCCAGTAAATGAAGTAAACCTCTAAAACACCAGTTAGATCAGTGTGAGAAAGTTTGTAGACCACTAACAATGAGTTAAGTTTATTTTTTTTTACTGGGATAATGCAATGATATTGTGTTTTGCAGTAGTAGTAGCTTTTGTATATAAATGAAATTTAGAATGACTAGAAAAAGACCTGAGTTCTCATCAATATGCCTTTGCTCTCACTCAGTAGACTATGCTTATATTCTTATCAGTATCTAAGTTAATGGCTTTGCTTTAATAGGATTTGGGATTGTTCATTAGTGTTCACGTATAAAGTATTAATATTTTTAACAACCCTGGGCCAAAAAAACTTCACGTGTCCATTGAGCTATTTGTGGAATACTGAAGTAGGACCCCCAAATAATATTAGGAATAAATTACTAATGCTTAGAATTTAAAACCACACTCAGATGTGCAATTTCTGTTTAGAAGTTTTCTACAAAGAAACACATAAAAGCAATTGCAGCTGATGTAACAATTTATAACCAAGCTTCCTACAGAAGAAGAGACGCTATAATCAGGAATTCTGTCTATTCAAATGTTTATTTAGTTTTGATACATTTAAAGCCTGTACACAACTTTCAGAGGAAGTTGACTGAATGGATGACAAGTCAAAGATAAGCTATAGGAGAAGAAAGAGTCCTGAAATTGGCCAAACAGAGGCCAAGGCAGCAGACTAAGGTTATTAGAATCCAGAGCATCCACAGCAGCACAAGCTGTTACAAATATGTCAGCTTCAGATGCTTCAAAGTTCACTTCTTACTGTAATAATAATTTAAAAATGAATCATCAAGCAATGGGAAATTGGGCTCCCTTCATGAGTTGTGGTACTCATTCTACTTCTTGGGTTTTTTTTATTTTTTTCTGTCTTGCTGTGTTTTCTTCTTTAATTTTTTTTTAATTTTGTTTTTTTCTTTTTCCATATCTTCTGCTTGATCATTTCTCTCCACCATTCAGTTATGTTTACATAAGCACGCAATCCTGCCTACAAATATCTGCTAATGAGACATTAATAATGAAACACTGATAGCATCCATGAACTGATTCACCATTCCTCAGCTGAAACATTTTAATTTTTTGAGAGTTATTAGAAAGAAAAAAAAATCAAAGATCAAATATGACAAAAGATTTGCTGAAGGAGCTCCTTCAGGAGGCAAAGTGGATCATGCATGTAAGGTACATTATGAACTTCTAAGTTATCACGTTAAAGAAAGGACAAACAAGTTACTGTTGTAGCACGACACAAATGACACCATACAGACTGTCTTAGTGCACTGTAGAATTTCTGAGCTGTAATAAAATGTGGAGTTTTAGGTACATTTTTCTCCTCATTGATTTTTTTGTGTAACAAATAATCCTCAGATTTTACTTTTAAAACAGCACATTAGCTAAGGGAAATGCTTTTGTGAGAAACTGGAGGAAGCAGAGATGCAACTGACATTGCCTGCCCTCTTCAAGTCTTTTCTGGGTTTATATTAAAGGCATAGAAATCTATTAGCAGCATGGAAGACTGCTTTGCTTTTTGTAGGATTTTGTTTGTTTGGGTTTTTTTGTTTGTTTGTTTTGTGGCTTTTTTTTGTTCCCTTAATTTACACAGTTTCTCAGAAGGATTTAATGCATTGCAAGATGTTTCCATCATATACATCACCTTACACTGTTGTACCCTTTATGTTCACTACAGAGAGAACCTATAGCTGTTATTTTACAGTTCAAAAGACCGACACATATCTGGCAGTTTGCATTATAGCTGTTTCTAGAAGGGATTTTCACTGTCTTGTATGCTGAATTAATAGGTGGTTTTGTTAGGGTATTCCATGCAAACTAGTAATGGAGGCCTTGGAGGATGAATAAATCAGGGAGTTTAGAAATTCTCTTGAAGCTGAGTTAGAGGACTTCTCCACATACACAACTATTGCTTCAGTAGAAAAATAGTTAAACAACATCTATCAAGATTTCATTCTGTTGTTAATGCACTTCATGGTCCAACATTTTGCCTTGTAATTTTGACTTTCTCTGGCAGGATTTGCTTCTGGTTATAATCCTTTGCAGGGTTAAAACTGATACATGAGTATAAACATTTGGCTTTCCCTGATTGTACCATGCCAAATGTTGCAATTTCTGCGAGTGTGTGTATGCATGTGTATGTCATTGTGTGTGTAAACTACAACATATTATATTTCTCCTGAAGATAAAGAGAAAAACTGGAACAAAAGTTATGCAGTGAAAAAATAATAATGAGGAAGTGTCATGCTAGACTGAAATCATTAGTAATTCATTACTGCTGCAACTGTAATTACTATCAGTTTCTTCAAGTACCATGATTTGACTTCTAATTTCTTTTTCTGTACAAAGGTCCAAGTAATACATAATCAGTTAAAAACCCTTGAAGGAAACTGAGGCCATCATGAGCTCAATTAATCTTCATGTTCCTTGTACTCTTGGGAAGTTTATATTTCTTACTAAAAAACCCCACACATCAGACTCTGTAGTTTCTGATTCCTTGTTTATTTTATTTGCATGGAATTTAAACCACTGCAAAGGTTATCTCTTAACATCCATTTAACTTCACCAGGGTAAATCTTACCCTTAAGGCATGAGATACAAAAAAAAATATATTTTCTTTATTCAGTTTTCCACTTAGATCCATGGGAGTTATAGTACTAGGCTCTCCCTTTCCAAATGTTAAATAACTTTAGGTATGGACACCATGAAATTCACCAAAATGCATGGAGTTATCCTTTCTTCAATTTTAGGAATTTTTCACACCATCTACCTCTGTATTTCTAACGTAGGTCACTACTCAAAGTTAGATGATTCTCTGCATGGCCAGTGGAAAAACATATTCCCCTTGCTCCTGATTTGGAACACATATTTGAAGTTCCCACTGTTTTGGAAAAGTCCTAGTGTTCAACTAATGTTGATCATCATCAAGAAAGGTGTTGCAAGCAGAAGAGAAAGCAACGTTTGTTGCAGCATAAATCCTTATGTACTTACACCTTGAAGTGCTATGTACTGATCTGTTCTCCTCATCTCAAGAGGGATGTTGTGGAGGTAGAAAAGGGTTCAAACTATCTTAATCACAATGATCAAATGCATGGAGCAGCTGCTCTGGGAGGAGGGTGGAGCTCTGGACAGTAAGGAGAAGGCAGAGGAGGAATATGGTCATGGTTTAAGAAGTCAAATGGGAAAAGATAAGGGGCATGCAGGATTGTTTGTTTTGTTGTGGTTTTTTTTCACATGAAACTCACAATGCAAGATGGGACACAGACTGAAGCTTGCAGGAGACAAGTTTAAAACAGATAACTGAGACTCCTCATTACACAATGAGGAGTGAACCTCCAAAACCTGATGTCAAGAGAAATTTGTATAAAAAGAGTCAAAAAAATGTATAGACAGTAGACCTGTTAAAAGAAATGGAACAGGCAGAGGTGTAACATCTGATATCTCAGAAACAGTTCTGAATAATGGGGGAATGCAAGAGAAGTGGACTGAAGACAGAGGTCAGGATTAAATGCTTTCCAGAAGCAGCTTCCCTTATTGCCCCTCCTGGAGGCCAAACACAGGGCTAGGTGATCCCTCCAAGCAGGACATTTCTTATGTTATTTTAAATACTGAAATTCAAATTATTTCAGAAATAAAAATGAGGTATGCTTATTAGTGACCTGGCAGCTGAGTAAAATAAAGTTCCTTGACAGCAGTTTTGCCTCTTACCTTCCCTTTAAAGTGTCCTGAAGGAATGTGTGAGAGAAATGAATGATTGTATTTAAATTTCTGATTGGATCCCAGTAGTTTCACATCAGGAGTCAAAAGGTCATATGAAAAACATGTTATAGTAAGTATCCTGCTAGGGTATTTCTGTGGATTTATTGCACAATGTTGACAGTGAACACCATTTTATGACATAATGCAATTTTGATATCTACCTTAAGATGCACCGAATCACAGCCTGGAAGTGCCTATTTGTCTCCACTGCGAATAAAATGTGGATTACTAGCTCTGATGTAGACATCACACTGGAGATTTCTGCAGTGAGGTGAGATGAATCACGAAAATTCAGTTTAAACAGATGTTGATTTAACTGGATAGACTGTCACTCCTTGTTTTGGAAAATACATTTAGTTTATTTTGTTACGAGAAAATACACAAGCATAGGAAAAAGAAAAAAAGATCACACTGAGTCAAGCCGAATTCCCATCAAGCCCAGAATCTATCTCCAAAAAAGCCATTAGTACAACAACCATTTCTAATAGCCTATGTCTTGGAGAACGTCTGGAGGATCTTGTTAATCAGAAGTGTTATGTTTGTGCTCGATAGCCCTAGACAGTTTACATCTATGAATTAGACTACAGAAACATCCACCATCCCCGTAAGAGTTAATGTAAAACATGTAATACAAGAATGCAGTCTCTACTGTATCGTGGTGTGGGGTCTGGTACTACTACAGCTTTCTGGAACACCTTAAACAGTCTGCCCTGGTCAAGACACAAGTTATGATCTTAAAGCCAAGGAGAGCACTTATCAGTCTTTAGTATAACTTCATTGATGGTTTCTATTTTTAGTTTTCTGATTCAAGAGGCTTAGTGAAGAAGTAGATAACATAGAAAACCCAACATGCTTGCTTTCTTGTTTAATCAAACATGTTTATTTTTGGTAGTCAGCACTGAGAACAAAAAAAACCTCAAACAACTGAGTTCTGAAAAAACCCTAAGCAAATTTTAGGTTTATAGATTTTAGCCGTCTACACTTGATCTTTTTCTTCAAGAAACAAGTATCAGTTTAATTTATAAAATTACTGTAAACTTGTTTTCATTAATTCCTTATATATATTCTCACATCCAAAGTAGGCAATATTCATCTAGCAATTACTTTTGACAAATTCTCTGGTTTTACTAACAGGAAATGGAAATGAATGAAGCTGTTTTCCAGCCCCACTGCTACACAAATGAATGTGCATATGATCTTGACTAAATATATACTATGACATATGAACAGTGAATATTTTCCTTTCTTTTATTGATGCTGGAGACCACTCACTCATACAACTGTTTTACAGAGGGAGTGAGGTTATTTGTGCAAACAGCAGCTCACCAAAATAAATAAAGATTTCACATAAGGCCAGTATTATTATATTTTAGAAGAATACAAGACAAATCCTGGGAAGGGTTGCATTTTTTTGTGTATTTAAATGTCTTGAGTACCATAAAAAGTATCACTATAACATAATCACAACCAGAACATTTGTTCAGTATCCAAACTGTTTATTAACTTTTCCATTCTTTTGTAAAGCCTCTATTAGGAAGAAATTATTTTGAAACATTCAGATACTTTCTGGATCAGTGAACTACAAAGTATACAGTTTGATGTAGGATTCACAAGTCTTTATCTTTTCTGACTGTTATTCCATTGAACAATGTAGAAAAGTTTTAATTTGTAAAAATCAGAAAGGGTAGCAGTGATCACACTTCTAGTTTTTCTTGGTTTCCCTAGGACAAAAATGCCACAAAATAAACTGATTTAATTGCTTGGTTTGGGTCAGAACTGGAAAGCACAACTGAAAAACCTTCATTAAATTTAACAATGACAACTTTTTGAAGCAAGGTTCAGTGCTAGAGAAGTTAAATAGACATATTAATTGAAGTAGCAGTAGCTTTTTAGCTCTCTTTTCTCATCCTACATCAGTGCTCCTTTATGCTTTATCACTTTTATATTATTTATAACAAATTATTATGAATAGGAACACCTGTTCCACTGTCTCTAAAGATGGTCCTATTTATGTTCTGCTCCTATTACTTTGAAGCTACTTGGTTAGATCATTATTGCCTGCTGGCCTGAAAAAGGCTAAATTAAATAAGTTAACTTCATCAAGTGCTATGTTCTTTAACAGTAATTACTCAAACACAACAAGGTACTAATGGATTCCAATCTACATATCTGCTAATCCACATTTAAATTATCATGATAATGCCATAGTCATATTGGAGAAGAAATAAGTAGGCTCTTTAAGGCTTTTATATTGTACAGGCTGGGGGATGAAGGGATTGAGAGTAACCCTGCAGAGAAGGACTTGGGGGCATTGGTGAATGAAAAGCTGGACATGAGCCAGCCATGTGCACTCACAGCTAAGAGGCCAACTGTGTCCTGGGCTGCAACACAAGAAGCATGGCCAGAAGGTCGAGGGAGGTGATTCTGCCCCTCTGCTCTACTGAGACATCACTTAGAGTACTATATTTGGCCCTAGGATACTCATCACAGAAAAACATGGAACTGTTAGAATAGGTCCAGAGAAGGGCCACAGGCATGATAAGAGGGATAGAACACCTCTTCCATGGGGAAAATCTGAGAGTTGGGATTGTTCAGCTTGGAGAACAGAAGGCTCTGGGGAGACCTTACTGCAGCCTTTCAATATCTAAAGAGGGGCTATAAGAAAGATGGGGACAGACTTTTTAGCACGTCCTGTGGCAGTAGGGCAAAGGGTAATGGTTTTAAACTAAAAGATGGTAGATTTTGACTAGATATAAGGAAGAATTTTTTCACAGTGACGGTGGTGAAACACTGACACAGATTTCCCAGAGAGGTGTTAGATGCCCCATCTCTGGAAACATTCAAGGTCAGATTGGACTGGACTCTGAGCAACCTGATTAGTTGAAGATGTCTCTGCTTTTTGTAAGGGGGTTGGATTAGATGACTTTTAAATATTCATTCCAACCCAAACTATTCCATGATTCTTGAGAATTGTGAGTTTTAATATCCACCAATGCCTACTCATTGTTTCAAGGGTGAAGGGTAGATTCTGCTTATCCTAAGTGATAAATCTACATTTTCTGCAGTTTTGTTGGCCTCATTCATGATTCTAGCAAACACCTTCCACTCATCTCTTTTTCTAAATATTCTTATGAATTTACTTCATGCAAGCTATTTCATTCCTCTGATACTCCATATCATTATTCTCAGTACCCTTCTATTTATTCTAATTTTTGTTGTAATAGTATGACTAGTACACATGCCATTAAAAAATTATGTAAGAAAACATCCAATGAAATGAAGATGTTCATTTGTTCTCTACCCCTTAGCAACCTGATGTTCTTCCAACCATTTGTCATCTGATCATACCAAAGATTGACCTTGGTCTTTCAAAGAAGCAATTCCTGTAGCAATTCCAAGATATCTTTCCTAAGTATTAACAACTAATTTAGAAATCCCCATTATATATATTTTGTTTAAGGGTGCTTTTTTTCTTTGTTGATAATTTTGTACTTTTCAATAAAAAAACCTGTTCAAAAGTCCATGAAAATTTTAAATCCACATAACAGCACAGTATGCAAATTTGAGAGCAATTCATAAAACCTAAAGAATGAAGCAGTAGGCAATTATTAATGAGATGTAGAACCTGGTAGTGCAAGCTAAAGGCAAAAGTAAAATCTGTGGTTTTGAAGAAAGTGTTCAGTATAAATTTTTTTGTTCTCTATTTAGAAAAAGTAAATCATTGGGAAAAGGAAATCAGGATAAAATGCTACAACACAACATAATGCTTTCCACTCCATTAGTAACCAAGGAAGATGATAAACCTCTATTAGTAATACATATTTGTTACCAGAAAGGTTGGTTAACAATTTACATTTGAATTTTGCACAAAGGGATATATTTAATTAGTGCCCTGAGACATAAATAAACTCCTAATGACATTTTGAAAATACTTAGGAGCTGAAGTCCTCACTTTATTGGAGATAGGTGCCTGTGTGCTTAAAAAAAATTATCTGATGAGCATCTACCTGCACTTTATACACCTAAATATTTTATAATTCTAATTAAAATTACAACTAATAATTACATCATTAACTCATCCCTTCTGGTGGCTAAATTGAACACCTGCCTTTAATTATGATGACTTGGAAAAGAGAAGCAGCCTGAAGATTATGGGATTGTGGAATCGGAAATGCAGTGTTACATGAGTACATTTTGTTTAAATAAAACCATCTCATCAGACAAGTACCCAATTATCATTTGTATCAGAAAATATTTAATTTTGCTCTTATTTGCTTTCAGCAAACATTAATTTCAGTGTATGTAATGGGAAAAGCAATGATCCTGAAAACAGAAATCTCAGTTATGGATGATTTAGAAGCTTTCAGGGAATCAAAGTTACTTCTCTTCTGATTGAAATGATTTCTGTTTTCTGATTATGTAGAACATGGGCAAATGCTCAACAACATCAGGCTGTATTAATCTGTGGGCAAGGTAGCTCAGTAAGAAGTATACTATAGAATAGGAACTGATTATAACAAAACAAAACAATTTAACCATCCTGGGCACTGTTGTGTAAATCTGAGTAAAAAGCACTCTAGAATTTTGGCCGATGGAGCAGTCATTTTAATGTATTCTGAAAACTTTAAATTATACCTGAATTTTTTGTCAATCAAATATATTCCTACCATGTGGGTGAAAAGTGTTATCCAACTGAAATTAATCACTCCTTTCTCTATGGGTGTTGTGGGTTGGATAGATGTCTTGTATTAAAACAGCAGGCTAAACATGTTCATTATACCCTGCACATTGTTGCTTTTTCATATGAATACATAACAATGACTTTTTTAAAACTGTATATCATTTTAAATTATGTGCATTACTAGTGATGTCCTAGGCTGTCAGAATTATAGGGTACATATGTAACATCTGTAAGAAGAAACCTGATGGTGTGAGGGCTCAAACTTGTCATTGGCAAACAACGATGTGCATGATTATGTTGTTAATACACATGTGCACATGTGCACAGATGGGCTTGGGACCTCTGGAGGTTGTCCAATCCAACTATGAACTCAAAGACATGTCAACTTATACATTAAAAAACTTTGCTTGGGCCCTATCCAGCTGAGTTTTGAAAACCAGCAAGGATGAAGATTGAACTTCTCTGGACTCCTGTTCCTGCTCAGTCACTCTCATTGTAATTTTTTTTCCTTTTCTCCTTATATTTAACCACAATTTTCCTTTTCACAGCTTGTTTTCGCAGCTTCTTGCCCTTTGCTGTGCATCTCTGAGAAAAGCCTGGCTTTGTCATCTCTATAGTTCTCTGTTAAGAGTCTGAAGACACAAGTCTCCTTCTTGTCATTCTTTTTTCCCAGATGAATTAACCAGCTCCTTCAGCCTCTCCCTATATTTCCTAAATCCTTTTGTTTTCCTTGGTATATTAGATTGCATTTACTGATGTAGGCCATCACTTGCCATAACAGGTCATAATGGTCTCAGCTGTGACTAACATCCAAGCACCTTTCACTTTAGAAATTTTACAATTCAAATATAAGACAACCCTTTATTAACATGAAATTCTATTACAACATCCGAATAAGAGTAAAAAAATGTTTTTGTTGCTTCTAGGCTAAAATTATGGGGATTTCACCTCTGAATGGATATCTTAGCTTTCAAATACTATGCATTATTAAGCTGTGTAAATGCCCTTTGCAGAGTTCAGCTTTGCTTCTGTGTCAGCTGTCTCCTAATTTCCCAATATTTCTGCTCTCTATTCAGACATGGATTTCTTGTTTTATTGTTCAATGTTTTAATTTCTAGTACTATGAACACTCTATTCCCTCCACTTGTTCTTCCTTCTTCTAGAAAGTTTAGAATACTGAATCAAGGGTTATAAACTCAGTATAAAAAATATCTTGCATGTTTTTTATATATTTCAATAATTCACTACTACCATGAAAATGAGGAATAGTTTACAAAAATAATATTAAAAACAGAAGCAAAAGAAAAAGAATATTAGAAACAAGGGTGAAGCCATTATATTTCACCAGTTGATGTTATTTCGATAAAACAGCTGATATGCACAATAAACAAAAAACATGAAACAGGTTTTCATCCATCACTTCAAATCTTCAGGACTAGCTGATCAAAACTTGAATTCAAATTTGAATTTGACCATTTTTTATGTCTTCTTACATAATGATAACAAAGTACTTGAATTTAACATCATTCAATGCAGAAGATTCAAAATCAGGACAATAATCATGTCCCAGAGACACTTCTAGATAATAAATTGGATTTTGGATCATATTTTTTAATTTAGCTTACTGTAACTGTACTAAAGGCATCATACCTGGCCCTGTGCAGATGTCCCTCAGCACTAGAGATTGCTTAGATGATGAGGAATGATTGAAGAGATGCTTTTAAATATTCATTCCCCATGAGAGGGGAGATGATTGTCCTCAAACCCAGGAAATTCCAGCTGTTGGCATGAAGGGATTACAGCTGTTAAAACCCTAGTTTACTCCTAAACTGCATATTTGATATGTTTAAAACATAAATAAATATTTAGCCCATTCTCTTTTTGCAAACTCATCTTTTAGTGATGACCCAAATAGCTGCCACCTGAGCCTAAGGAAGTAAACAATCAAAAGCACACAAAAAAACAGGTTTGGAAGGATGTGACAAGAATTCTATTTGTGATATGAGACCTCACTCCTCTGGAAAGTCAAATTTGCTGCGTTAAATTCCTTGACTCTTTTTCATTTGTGCTGTACCTTCCTCAGACACATCATCCCTTATCACAAGGTCACTTTGAAATTATCCACCAGGTAAACTGCAGTTAGAGAAAAGGAAAGAAAATGAAAAACTCATGCAAAACTCCTTGACCTATAGAAAGCATTGAGCATTGCAGTGATGACAATAGAGAGAGCATGACAGGAAGTTTCAGTAGAGAGACTCACAAGAAAATGTAGTAAAATTGATAAATACTGGAAATCACTGATATAAAATATTTCTCTTCTTTCAAGGCAAAGCCAGAGTGCACTATGAAAGAAATTCCAATTATTACATCTAATTATGAGGAAGCGTAAATCACCATGGGTTTTTATTTCTAAATCCTAACTCAAATAAAAAGAGAAATTAACAACTACACAGAATATTCTGGTGCAGCCTACCTAAAATATTACATTGATTTCCAGGGTATCATACAGCCTGGCAGAAATTAATACTCATTAAGAAGCTTGGACTGAAGAAACTGAAAATATGAGAGGGCTAATAATATTTATTTGCAAAATGTCTCAATTATGTATAGTGTCATCCAAAGGATAAAGACTTTTCCTCTAGTATTTCCTGCCCATAAGGTTAAGGCCTTGGATCAGCAATGCACTTAAAAGCATTTTTAAAATTTCTTGTAGCTTATGATGGATTTAGTTCATATTTCTGCATTTTGCTAGATTGAAAGCAAAATTACGGGAGTACTTAAAGCTATGAAGGGGTCAGACTACCATGGGTAACATGAAGAAAATATTTAGGATGTCAAACAAAATTTATGAAAGAAGGAAAAAATGCTGAATATGGAAAAAACCACGGAATAAATCCAAAATTAAAGTAATAATATTTGCTAATCTTTAAAACAGGATATCAAGGCACTGGAAAATGTGTTATTCTGTCTGGAAAAGTAATGATCTAATAATAAATCTTTTATTTCCTTCAGATGCAATAAAATATAATTAGATGTAGTGATATACATCTTATTATAAATGACATGTAATTCATACATGTTTTAATTATTTGAATAGAAACTGCTATACTCTGGAATTTCCTCTGAAGTCTGAATACTAAGAGAAGATTGAACAGTCATGGAGCTGGGATGTTGCAATGAGACCCCTTGTAAACATACTGAAGGGTGAATTTTGCACACTGAAACACTAAGTATTGAGCCAAGCTAATCTAAATCTTTTGATTCAGCTCCATCTCAAAAACAAGTGCTTATAGCTGCTAGCAAGTGTTTTTTGTACCCTTACTACTCTGAGAAGAATATTTCCCACTTCACTGCTAAAATTATTGCTAATCTCCTAATTTCCCTATACCTTTAGGGTCAGAATTCCTGACTGCTAAACACTACTCAGAGACTCCCTAGGGCTTCCTGAAAGACACCAGAACCTCAACTACTTCCAGTTTACCCCAGAATTGTTTTTCCATAGTTGTTTATGCTTTCCTTCTCTATCCAAGATATCATATATATTCTTTGTTTTAAATGCACAGTGAGCAAGCAGTTTTGGCTGTAGGGATTCTTAGAGGGAGATTGTAGTGGGCTCTTTGAGCTCAAGTAAAAAGAACTGACATAGTGTGAAATTAGAATTGTAAGTGATTAACACAATGGAAAGGTTTTGCCCTATAACTTTTCAATGACCTTCAGCTCTGATATGTAAATGTGTAGCAAATCAGATAAAGGAGAATTTGTATGGCTCAGATGGAAATTGTCTTTCACACAGAACATATAAATTATTTAAACATTGTTTATATCTGTTTTTACCACTCAGCTATCTTGGCCTTTTTTCCCCACAGGTTTTGTTTCCTGTATCTTTGGAAGGTGTTGCTCTTTCTGGGGTAGTAGGAAGAAGCAAATACCGTCAATTTTGTATGTTTTAAAGATTAAAACGTTTTCCTTCCTTCCCTTTCCATTTGTAAAAATATAAGATCCCAGTTCAGCCAGGTACATAAAAATATATGAAATTTTACACACCTGAATGTTCATGCTAACTTCAATTACCATGTTTTAAAGCTGGTGCAGAGGACAGGACTCCTCTTCTTGACTTCTTTCTCAAATGGAGGTGTGGATTTGATTTTTCTGTAGTAGATGGATCAGGCATAAATTCCCACAGCAACTCTGTAAGCTTGTCATCCTCTTACAGCTGCCTGCTTTCTGAGGAGCTCTACAACATTGGTATGTACATATTCATGTAAACACTAACCTGAGGGTGATATGAAAAATCAGTCACACACAAGGCTGTGACATGGAGCCCTTGAATGGATCCATGGATGTTCCCACTGTATTGAAGCAAAGCACCATTTGTTCAGAACCAGATTTTTCTATAACAAAATGTTAACTAGGTGAGCGTAAAAATTGCTGGATTAAAATGGACGCAAACAGTGGAATCTGTGTAGAGAGCCAAATTCAGATGTCACTGAAGTGATCAGGAAAATATTGTCTCTAACACTATCAGGATGTGGTCTGGGTTGATTTTAGACAATGAAATTTTGTCTTTGTAGGTTGTGCAGAGCAACAGGCATTTAAGTGTATTGTAATCTTAAAAATACCTTCACTTCTATGGTGATCTTAATCACAGAAATATGTTCAGTAAAAGCGTGAGGAGTTCACTTAAACAACTATTCCTATGTTTTCACTTTTACCACCATTGACAGAATAATAATAATCAGGAAGCAGATACAAGGGTAAAGTCTAGCTGTTAAGAAGCTAAACCACAGAAAATAATAGTGCTTTCTCTGGCTGTACTTTTCTTTATATTTTCTATTAATAATTTTCATTATCCATAAAAGACAGTACTTCTGAAGAAGTCAGTAAATATTGTGAAGATGTTTCCATAAACATTAATTCATTGTATGAAATATATTCAATTATTTCTTGATCTGGTGGGTGTGCTTTCACAGGCAACTGTGGATTAGTATAATGCTGGAGTAAAAAGAATTTTAAGCTTCCTCAATTTCCCTGAGAAGAAAAGAATTTAAAAGAAATAACACAGCTTTCCCACAAGCTTATTGGCCAATTAGTAATGGGAAAATTATCAGGTGATTTATGTAATAACTCATAAGTAGACATACACAGAGAAACACACACCAGTGAAGTACATTTGGCTGAGCAATAAATAAAGGAAAACAACAACCTGATTGGTGGTATCCTTATTCTTGTATTCATATTCAGCTATAAAATTTTCAGGCAACAGAAATATCAAACACAACAGAATTGTATTTGTATTGAAACGAGTCACCACAGTGTTTATGATAAATGAAAATTAGGAGCAAGAGACCAAGGCAAAAGTCTCACAAATGGAATGAAAATACATTGAGCTCAAAGAAACACTAAGCCATATAACTTGCCGCAGAATAAAAGTTGTTTACTTGCTTCGTCCCTGTATGTGCAGCATGCAATTGCCTGTGACTTTCTCCATCTCCCCAGGGTACAAAGGTAAGGACCATCCCCACTCCAAGTGCAGTAGGAGGAGATTCAGGGTCTGTAACCTGCCCTCTCTAATTAGTTCCCACAACATGAATGCTCATCTTCACAAGCCTGGGACTTCCAATACTAAAAGTAAACCACTGCTATGGGAGGTGATAGAAAGCCAGATCTGATAGGGGTGAGTCTGTGTGGTCAGAAGCTCTGGGACAGCACGGCACACTCTAGCATTTTCAGAGCCATTTTTCCAAACTCATAGCTGAGTTTATTCAGACCATCCCACTTTAGATTATGGGAGGTGCTGCTAATCCCACCCTGCACATGTCAGTCTCCCTAAAGTGACTTGATGGGGAGTCTGCAGAAGCCACATCCCTTATTTGCAATTTAGTTGCCTAATAGTTGAGTAGCATGTCTAATTTCCCAAGAGAGCAACTATGACTTTAACAGCACAATAACTATAAACATTCCACCTGGTCAAAAGTGATGTCTGGTTTGGATCAAAATAAAATCACTTCATGAGCTCATAATCAGAAGTCCTTCCTCCCTTCATCAGCTGCACTTTAGTTTCAACATAAAAACTCTCTGTTATAGACCAGCAAATATAGGAAATATTTGCATTAAGATTTCTAGCTAAGCAGGTATTTTCAGATAAAACATCAGGGAAAAAATTTAATCCTCATACAGACTGCTAAACTGAGTATTCCTCAGTGAAATCCTATGCCAAAGAATCATAGAATAGAATCATAGAATCATAGAATCATTATGGTTGGAAGGGACCTCCAGGGTCATCAAGTCCAACCTTTATCCCATCATATTCCTAACCATTAGACCATTAGACCATGGCCTCAAGTGCCTCATCAACCCATTTTTTGAACACCCCCAGGGACAGAGACTCCACCACCTCCCTGGGCAGCCCATTCCAGTGCCCAACCACCCTCTCAGGAAAGAACTTCTTCCTAATATCCAACCTCAACTTCCCCTGATGTAACTTGAGGCCATAATGTCTCAGGCACTATGTTAAACACAAAGTGGTGATGCTCTGGCAGCTTTTGGTATGTGCTGTACAGGTCTGAGCTTCTGGCAGTTCAGTATGAAATCTGGGAGCACACCTGTTAAACAGCAAGCTCGAAATTCTCAATAGGCCCCCGAGTCTTCTGTTTCACACCTATTTTTTTCCTCCTCACTGATTTGCTATGATTTCTGTTCTCCAGTTCATGCTTTTTTAAAAAAAGTTTGGTAAGTACTACCTTCATTACTGGCTTAACCTAATTGAGGCTAATAATAATATTAAAGAAAGTATGCATTTTCTTCACAATGTCTTGGTTTTTTTGCAGTATCTTAGATTTCTACATAACTTTGTAATTTAGTCTAAAAATCCATTAAAGGCTTAGTAATTGACAATGAGCACATTATGATGAGTATTCCTGTACCCAAAACCTTTAAAATAGAATAGGTTACAGGGAAAAACAAAACTAAAAGATTATTGTTGCAGATGACTGCTAAGACGGACCTAAATCTCTGCTTATAATTCTTCTGATGCTATTAATTCTATCCCTTTTATTCTACTGATATGATTAGTTACTTGTGTTTTCACTAGGAAATTTAGGAAGAAGGGGGTCAGGCCTCAAATATTTTCTTTCTTATTAGAGACTACAGAGATAATCCAGGATTTATGGAGTTTTTTAGGCTTTGAGGCAGTAGCTACCAACAGATGAAATGTTTTATGTATTAGAAGGGGAAGGGAAACAGACAAAACAGAGCAATGCATTTCTGCAGTCTCTTGAGTGGAAAGCATAAATGTCTGGCTATTATTTCTGATTTACTTTCAACTCTTCAACCCAAGTTTAAAGATGTTACAGAAAGATTAAGCCTTAGAATTATCTGTCTCAAATGTTATAGATGTAAATGTATTTCATTAAAAGAGAAATGTGTTTAAATAGGAAAAGTAATCAAGTGAAATCTCAGCTCATAGACATCAATGGGAGCTTTTGCACTGCTTTAAGTGAAGCTGGCTTTTCACCAAGACATTTCATCTAAAAATCAAGTCAAAATCTCTTTCTTTTTTTCTCATGTCTCTGTGTTTCAGAAAAAAAAAAGTCACTGAAGCTCACTGAACAAAGAAATATTAAAATTGCAAATGAATCTTATTCAGCTATGAATCTGTGACAGAGAGACTGAAAAATAACTTTAGAAATTTCCTTACATGTTAACACTATTATTAGCTGTAGCCCCTAGATGGTGCTGCTACAAACAGTCTTGCGTGTCAACCAAACATATAGGCAATTAGACCTCGGAAAAGCTATTTATCTGTTGTGGTGAATTTACCTTGTTCTTTACCTGAGAGTTTGTACTTAATGGTTTGGAAGTGTTTTTTTTTATCTGTGTGCAACTAGTGTGTGGAAGTCATACTCATGAAAATAATATTGAATTATGTTAAATAATGTCAAACTTCATACCCAAAATGTGAAAATATCTGTATCATCTTATGAATTTCATTTAGTATTACAGGATGGTTATGATGCATAATTGACTTAAAGCTCCTATAGTAATTTATATAAGAATTGACCTCATCTATCTTTCAAGGTGGGGTTCACATCCGTGTTCATACGCCAGAGCTTATATATCTTTATGTGAACTATGTGAACTTGTTTTTCAACTAGTGCTCCAATGGGATGTAAATCTACTGTGTTATGATCCCCAAGAAAACATCACAGGTATATCAAGGTATCTCAAACGGTAAAAGAAACCTGTATATAGAGAACTGAATCCTGACCCTGACATTAGTTAAAATGAATTCCACATATAATTTAAAGAGCGTGAAGAAGTGAATAACCAACGTTATGCTGGAGAGTTTGGAAATCAATGGTATAATATAACAAAAATGTGCTCATGTCTATCCTAAAAACAAAGTCCTTCATATCTCATGGAAACACATTTTACAGCAATACAAAGCCATCAGCTTTGATTGTCTCTCTACTTCTTTTCCACCCCTGAACTATAAGGACCAAGCTCAAGAGACAAGCTGCCTTTAAAGCTTAGCTATTAAATTTGCTTGCAATTATTGGAAAGGAATTAGTATGCAAAGAAACCAAACTGCAAACTTGTTTCCTGCAGGTAAGTTTATGATAAAACATTGTCAGTGTCGCAGGAATTAAAGAGAGGAGAGATCTTTGTATTGCAGAAGGTAACTCCTTTTCCATGGCTGGCTATAATATTAGATGGATTAGGTAATGAGCAAAGTGTAAAGGAAAGAGTATGTTAGTGTTTGCCAACAATAACAATGCCCTGCTGAAAGTACAACTTGGAAATAGTGCTCAGCTGAATTCCTCAGTGGAAAATGATTACACATACATGTTTATGCCTATCCTAGAAGACAGTGTTAGTCAATGCTGTCTTTGGACATCACAAACATGTGTCAGAAAAAGTCACTCAGCAAAAGTCCAACTGATAATCCATTGGTCTGTACATTATTCACCTGCATGCAGTCAACACAAAACAAATTGAAAATTATTCTCTTTTCTCAGTTGCAGCATATTTATATCCATTTTGCCTGGGTATCCTTACACATAGTTTTTGGGGAAAAGTGGTCTACTGAATTTATGGCAACATAAGGCTCCAGATCCATCATCCACAGGAACTTTATTTTATGCCATTGTGTCAGAACACCAAAGGCTGTAAGTCACAGTCAACATCATGTCTTAGAGTATCTGACAGATTTTCTGGTTCTTTCTCCAGTGACATTTTGACATTGTGGATTTTTTGTTCTGATCTGTGAGCATGTAGGTGAATGAGTAGCTCATGTGTAAATCATGAGGCAAGACTGAACAGCAAGAGCAAAGGCTAGAAGTGGTATCAAAGACAGGTCCCTTCCTCCAATCTATAAAAGTATAAAGCAGCCAGAGAATAAGTGGCTAAGATACCTACTATATAAAATACAAAAATGTACCAATAGCTACCACATGATGTCTACTTATATTTCCTATAAAACTGAGAAGAAAAAAGCAGCTAATGTTATTTTTAAATGACAATCATATTAAAAGAGAGAGAAATATCATCAAGAAAGACTGGTTTGGGAAGTAGATCTGAAACATCTGAACACCTCATGCCTAACAATAAATGCAGCTGACATCAAGTGCAAAGAAGGAAAGTGTCTAAGAAATCTACACAAACATCACATTTTTACAGGCTGATCTAAAAGAAAACTGTTATGTCGTACCATCCATCTCTACCAAACCCACCCTTCTGAATAAAGATACATTTTGGAAATAAAAAAACAAAACAACCCACAAACAAAATAACAACTAAGGTATCTGTGAATTCCAATGATTGTTTGCACATCCTGATGTAATTTCCATGATTTTGGGCATCTATACATTTTCTTCTTCTTTAGTTTCTCATGACAAACCTGCAGCACCACTTATAATGGAAGTGAAAGACAGGAGGACATAAGTAAATGTGACAGGAACATGCCAAAACTCAAAGGATACTTCATACAGCACCCAGGCAAAGGTATTTAAAGCATTTCCTAAAGGCTAACCTGTCTCTAGTCCTTTCTCCCACAACGACTATAATGTTATCCAAACGAAGGTCATTCTAGTTGAGCAAAGGGCAAAGTACCACAAAAATTTCTTTGCAGTATGAAGGGTAACATGGATCAGAAATGTTTTCCAGGTATCACTTGTACAGTATCTATTGTGTGAGATTAAGGTGTAACTATATATACCCAGCCAACCTTGTATTTCCCTCTGAAATAAAGCAGCATTACAGCTACCCTTAGAGAAGTTCTCTCCAAAGAACACAGAGAAGGTTTCTTGTCTGTGTCTCCTGGTGCAAGCTGGACCATGGCCAGAGCATCAGCAATCATATAATCTGCACTGAGCAGTAAGGTTTAACATTTCCAGCATACAACCCCAAAAACTGTTGTTGCTACTATTGCTTTGAAACACCACCACACTGCACAAGGAAAAATCAGCCCAGCTCTCAGTTAATCCATACAAAAGCAGAGATGCAGATAATTCCACCTCTACAAGCTACCTTAAGAAGGCAAAACACAGGACAGAGCATGGTTAACCATCTTGTAATCCCCTGCCTCTTTTATTTTGCAGAAATGAGTCCCAAACACGTAGCACAGCTTAGTACCGCACTCCAATAGTGTCAAATCTGCAAACACAGGGATGAGATTTGACCATAGTCAGTTGGTGACCTTCACCTCTTGAGTCCTTCCCATTTTGTCTGCACTGTGCGAGCTATAAACACGCTCTTTCTTTGGGATTAACTGGATTACACTCCAGCAATAATGTTGGCACAGCTGTTGGCCATGCTGCAGCGAGAGTGCAGCGTGAGTGAGCTACAGCACAAGAGCGCTGTATAGCGCTCTAGGTCAGAGATCTGCCTTCTCACATGTTATGACTTCAGCTAGGGCCAGCACTGAACCTGTAGAAAGAAATAAAACAACTAGGTCTGGTATAAAGTTCTTCTTTTTCTGTATGTCTTAAATTCTGGGAATCAACAGGTTTTAAGATTTCCTAGGTGAGAGGTAAGGCAAGTTATAAGGATAACTGGCAGTTTGAGATATTTTTGTCTTCTAGGTCTCTGCCAGAGATAGTTAACATCAGTGATACATCAGAATTAAATGTAGGTCCATCTCCCATCATTAGGAAGCTTGTTTTCCCATATTAGTTTTTGAGGCTATAAGAAGTCTTTTTTCTCATATTAAGTTTTGAGGGTATAGTATGCCTTTGACTCCTTATTAATGACTGGAAAAATAATGTTACACACTTGGCAGTGACTCAAGAGTAGAAGTGTTTGTGAATGTGTGCATAAAAAACAAACAAATTTGCAGGATGAGACTATCTGGTGGAAGGTTTTGACAGCTAGCTATCAATATTATTTCAGATCAAAGCACCTTACATCAGTCCAAATTGTGTAACACTGGTCAGATGTAGCTCTGTGTCCACAGTCGTATTTCTTTCCTGTCTGCTAGGATCACCAAAGAGTTGCCTGACCTTCCTGTATTAGTCCATAGCCAATGTTGAAAATAACTTCTGTGAGTCATACAGCTGGGTCTTTGATACCAATGTATTCAGCCTCTGCAACGCTGCTAACCAAAACTCACTTAAAGAGAGGCTCGTGAGATGTTGGCATTTTCGGAGAAGAGAGCTATTCCCAGAAACATTAAATGTGGTCCCAAAGCAGTAGGCTGTTCCTTTTACACAAATCCCACCTGAGCTAAGGTGAGATAAAGAAGCTGTGTTTGTTCTTATGTGAGCAGTTTGCTCTGTGTACAGAAACAGCTGGTATGTTAAATTCAAAGCTAGGACTAGGATTTTACCAGAACACACTAAGGAAGTGTCAGAGTGTCAGAGTGTCAGTGTTTGTGTTTGTGAAACCATTTATAAAATGAAATCAAATCATTACAATTGATGTTTGTAGAGTACAAAGGAAAATAGATTAGGTTTTAAAAGTGTGGGGTCAGACTTTTAAATACAGACATCTAAATTGCATATTACACTCCAAAAACCTAATTAGTTTATACAATCTGAATAAAAGAATGTTTATGTATTATTTTCAACCTCATTTAGAGATGTATGATTTTCTTTAGGGTTATACATGTTATGGGCTTTAGGGCCATAGGCTTTAGAAGATGTCTCTCCCTCATCTGCCTGTGAATTATATCACACTTACCCTCTGCTATGTGTTGAAGAATATCAGTATCACTCTTTGTTCTGCTAGCCCCTCTCTGACAAGAACATATGAACCTACTAAACCACTGAAATTTGAACCCTAAGGCTCAGAGGGGCATATGAAAGTAGGAAGAAAAGTATAACTCTCCTAGCTTATATGGTTATATGATCATTTGGAAAAAAAAATAAAGATAAAAAAATGGTGCTTTGTCTCCCCCAAAGACTCAAATTGGTATCCTGTCTTAAAGGGCTGACTGTTCCTCCTCATCTTGTAGACTTGACAGATCATGAGGATGCTAGCATTGAGTACCAAGAGGTAGCAAAAACTTCCAGTCAAGTTAAAGAAGGTGCAAAAAGAAATAGAAACTGCAAATCTAGTATCAAGACAGTGTCTAATAGCTGGACTCACAATACTCCCTTGGCTTATACAACATGAAAATTATCTCACCGTAATTGCAGCAAAGGACATTTGTAGTCTGATGAAATTTTGAATAATAAAATTGCATCTGTGACCTCATTAATGTTTATAAATATGTAAAGGGTGAGTGTCGGGAGGATGGAGACAGGCTCTTCTCAGTGATGTCCAGTGATAGAACAAGGGGGAATGGGTGCAAGTTGGAACATAGGAGGTTCCGGGTGAACATAAGGAAGAACTTTGTCACTGTGAGAATGACAGAGCACTGGGACAGGCTGCCCAGAGAGGCTGTGGAGTCTCCTTCTCTGGAGACATTCAAAACCCAACTCTAGGTTGTCCTGATCTGGCAGGGAGTTTGGACTAGGTAATCTTTCGAGGTCCCTTCCAACTCCTAACATTCTGTGATTCTGTAATAACAGGGTTTCAAACTGAAGATAAAGATTTGCATTTCTGCAGAATGCATGAGAATCTGCTGCTTTAACTCACAAATTGCATCTACTTAGTGTGGTTGTACAATAGCTAACTCACTTTAGATAGCAATTAGAAGAAATTTCAGAAAAGATTTAACAAGATATATTAGAAAGTCGAAGTTGGAATATGCTATAACAACTCACAACATCTGTGCTCATAACTTTGGTTTAATGTATTGCTAGAAAATTGCAAATTTTTCCAAAGTAGTAGTCCTGTAAGTTATTAATACAAAACTGGAGTAAATAGAAAATCAGACCTATTTCTTGTGGTCAAAGTCTTCCAGGAAAATAGTACAAAAGAATGATTTATCAGTATGTCCTAAGACTATGAAAGTACTTTCAGGTTGCACAGTATGACAGTAGCTTTTTGGACCAGCACTTCAATATAATGGATATTTACATTGCACTATAGGCAGTGGACACACCTGATATTTAAAAATCCAGTTCTCTTCAGTTCTTGTTTACCTATTAGTGAAATCTAGCTTAGAACAGTGCAGACTAAAATAATGAACATAGATTTCTTTAAATATGACCTCATAGAAGCCTTCCAGTATCTGAAGGGGGCCTAAGGAAAGCTGGAGAGGGACATTTTACAAGGGTGTGTAGTGATAGGACAAGGTTCAAACTAAAGGAAGGTAGATTTAGATTGGATATTAGGAAGTTCTTTACTGTGAGGGTGGTGACATATTGGCACAGGCTGCCCAGAGAGGTTGTGGCTGTCCTTCCCTCAAAGTGTTCAAGGCCAGATTGAGTGGGGCTTGGAGCAACCTGGTGGTTTGGAGCAACCCTAGTGGGAGGTGTCCCTGTCCATGGCAGGGGGATTGAAACTAAATGATCCTTAAAATCCCTTCAAACCCAAAAACCATTCTATGATTATATGATTCTGTGAGCGATTAAAATGTTTTAAACTGGATTGCATTAACTTGGTGTGATGATTGCATGCCTGAAAGTAAATCTGAAGCTGGTTTAAATGGGCCTGGTCTAACAGACACCATTGGAATATCTATTAAATAGATCCTGTACAAATGAGAACAGCCTTTGTTGCTGTTAATCTTCAGTAAATGTGCTAAATAAACAAGTAGTAACTGTTTAATATGTAGTAACTTTCTTTTCACTGTCTTTTAAAATCAACTTGAATGCCCATCAGGGAACTTAGACTGAGATGTGTTAATAGGAGTGTCACATCTTCAGGCAATAACTCAACCATTAGCATGTGTCACTGATACAAATCTAGTTGTTAAGCTACATTATAATTCTGAAACAACTTGTAGCCATAATAGCAATAAGCCTTCCTGTAAATAAACTGCTTGTTTGTGACTGGGAAGAACAGGGGAACACAAACCATGCCTTGCTAGCATTATTTTGGAATTTCTTACTATTTACTGAAACTTAAAACAACCCAGTATTACATGTTGTGGGATATTTATCATTTTTTAATCCGACAAATATATTCAGAGCAGTTGTTAGTACAAATTCAATATAAACAATCATTCTTCATTTTCTGTGCCAATAGACTTACAGAAGGTCTAACCTCAATTAAGGGTGTAAGCTTCTAAAACAATATTGGAGGAGACACCAGGCAGCCAAATCTCTAACTGGGAACGCCCATTTCTGAATCTCAAACCTCTGCATTTCAAAAGAGACTTTATCTTATATAACTCCAACAAGGTGGGTCCAAGAGCAGCTACTTCTGAAACTCTCTAACTTTCTGTTCTTAACCATATACATTTAATGATTTATTTTAAATTAAAGGACTTCTTCTGGAGTGGAATGTAATATTTGCCTACCACCCAAGAATCCCCTTGTTTTGCCATCAGGAGTGATACCAATACTAAATAAAGAAAAACATCTATAATTAATTAAATTTACATTAATCAATCCCTATGTCAAGACCCTGAGAACACTAATTAGCCTTAATTGCCCTGACCAGCCTGAACTGAGGCCTTCACCTACTATCTATGCACAGGGTCCCTAGTCCCTTTCTAAGCTATGCCATAGGTACAGTTGTCTTCAACTCTGTCCTGGCCTATGGACCTATGGTTTAGGTAACTTATCTCCAGTTTTGTCTTTGATTTAATCTCCTAGATGGACCTCTGGCCTACATTGCAACCCTGTCTTGCGCTGCTTGTGACAACTTCCTAGAAAAACCCTGGACCTAGTTACAATTCTATGTCTGTATATGTCATGAATATGTAAAATGTATGTATATAAACATATCTGACTGAATCTATCCGACATTTCCCTCCCTCAGTTCACTAAGCAGCATAAAAATGGGGGAAAAAAAAAAAGAGAAAAAGAGAGGAAAGAAAATGGGAAGAAATATCTAAAATCAGTTTGGCTTGTTTATATGTTTTTATGCAATATACACTGAAAACCCATAATTCTACTTTCCAAACATTGTTATAGCTTCTTTCAGGGCAAGGGCCATCGCTTCCTGTGTGCTAATTATATTCCATCTATTCCAAAGACTTTTGCAGTCCTCCAAGGCCTCTTTATTCCTACAGAAGGAGCAAATTTGCTTGAGATTGGGGTCAGTGAATGGGCATGGAGAACTATCGCCATAATAGGAGAGCAAAAATATGATCATGTGAAGACTAAAATCCAGTTGTTTGATTCCTAGATGATTTTAAGCCTGTAAGAACCACTTGCCTTAACCTGGGAGCTTGTGTATCTTCTTCCTCCATCTTGTGCTTGAGCCAAGGTTCTTTTGAGCTTTACAAACCACAGCAAGTTTCTAAGTCAAAATTCTTTTCTTCCCATCCGTTTGAACAAACCAAGATCCTCCCATTGCCACCCAGGTTTCCAATTTTACTCATACACCTCTCTGCATTGACAGTCTTGTGGGAGGACATGCAATAAAAGAGTGGCATGTTTATTTATGTGCTTCATCTGGGAATATTATGTGACAAGTGGAAAGGATGTAATCTCCCTGCTACATGTCCTCCACTGAAGCAGTCTGGTTTGTGTGTCAGCTCTTTATTATAAGGCACAATGTGATGCACTTAATGTATTTTCGTCTTGTTTGTGCATGTCCTAATCTTACAGTGTGTTAACTATAATTTCTGAATTAATTTTACATTTTTGAATACTTTGAGTTCTGTGCAAATTCTCTGCAAAATTATTTGTCTGTCTCAATGCTCAATGGCTTCAGGATATCACTCTCTAGGCTTTGGATAGAGGATGAATGTAATTGCAGCTTAAATCATTGTATTGCTTAAAAAGATTATTT
The DNA here is from genome assembly GCA_013398125.1 of Aegotheles bennettii. NCBI lineage: Eukaryota > Metazoa > Chordata > Aves > Caprimulgiformes > Aegothelidae > Aegotheles > Aegotheles bennettii. The sequence goes on along the minus strand of VZRW01012709.1, from coordinate 74,807 downwards.
GGTTCAGCTGTTTACATGCCACTGGACAGCTCAAGTGGCCATTCTGCAGCTGGAAGGTTTGTTTTTCGAGAAACAGGTGTTGTGTTGGATTGCCAGGCTAATAGTTCTCACACCCATGACACAGGCTGAAGTAGATACATGATTCATGATTGGGGCAATTAGCTACATCTTTCTTTCTATCATTTCTTCTTTAATTAAGTGTTGGATAGATAATTTATTTTTTAAAAAATAAAATATTGTGGTTCTAAGCGTGTACAGATCAGTCTGTTTGTAGAAGAAAATCACATATCTCCATTTAAAATAAAAAAGAATAAATATAATGATAAACAAGTTAGCTCTCCATGCTAAGACATTTCTCTGCATCCAGCCACTTCAGAGAACCACTGTAAGAAATGTCCACAGGGAGCTCTGACTCTTGAGGAAAATTACAGGGAGGAACAAGATGGTTCAACAAGTTAAAATTCAGGCTTGTACAACACAGTCAGAGGGAAAAAGTAAAAGACAACAACCTCTTTTAATCAGCCTATTCCTCTTGTTTTCCTGCTGCAGTAATATTTTTGGTGGTTACATTACTCTTCAACATCTGTGATACAACATCTGGGGCAGTTTCAACATGTTTTTGTTGTTTTTAGCTTGTTCCTTGTTTTGTTTTTTGTTTTTGCTTTTCTTTTTTTAATCCACACAAATATTATTAAAGGGATGGAAAATTTATCTGCATGGCTTTCTGCTTTTTATTTACTCTTCATTAATTCAGATTATATCCAGGGACTATCAAAGAGCAGTTAGAACCGAGATGTTTTAAAATACCCCTGGAAAGTTCTCACATTTCCTAACATCACTTTCTTACGTGCCTGTTTCCTGCAAAGACTCTATTTATTCTTTTCACCATCAGTAATACACATTATCAAGTAATATCCTGTTTGTCATTTTGCCAGACATCCATCAGGTTAGGATAAATATGCTCCTTGACCTTATGTTAGGAAACATGCTACCATAACTTAGGATATCCAGACCAATCCCCTGCCCTCTCTTTTCCCTTTCAATCCTCACAGCACTTCTGAAAGCAAATGTGCCATCTCGAAGGTTCAGAAGGGCTGGAAACTGCAATCAGCATTTGGCTTTCATGAACCCCTGGAGACCCATTTCTGTCACACATGAAATGCTCGACAAATAGTACAGTCTGTGGTCTTAGAGTAGTCTTTGTGGAGGTGACAAGACTATTGCAACAATGTAGGGCAACCAGCATGGGTATTCTCCCTTGAAGTGCAATTGTGATTCTCTGTTGGTAAAAGTCAGCATTGTTTTTCTGACTTCAGTGGAGCTATTCCTGCTGACAGCTGCTGAGCTTCTGGCCAGCAGTTTCCAATTGCTTGATTTTATGGTAATCTCTGAATCAGAGAGGTACATGGATGGTCTCAGACCGCAGAGATTTCCCTTCCATTTTAGTAAATCTTTCAGTAAATCTAAATAGTTTGTAGAAAACCAAGAATCTGGTACTGAGTGTTGCTATCCTGCAGATTTCCATAGGAATAAAATGCAGCTATCTCCCTAGGTAGTCATTTGATGTAGTTATGAAGTAATATACCCTAGAAATATCTTTTTCTGTCGTATTTATAGCAATTATGTCAAATAGTGAATTTAAATAATTTGAGTTGATTACTGCTGGTTTGTGAAAACACACAGTTTGACGTACTCACAAGTTTCAATTACTGTATGTGGAATATAATTATGTGGAGTACAAAGCTCCAGGGGAAGCTGTGTTTGCTAAATACACCTTGTCTGAAATGCAATAATTTTTACTTTTTTTTCCCCCAAATTTCAAAATATCATAAATTTTGTCAATGGCTTATCATCTAGCAGATCCCACTTTTAAAAGCTGAGTAGATTGAGTGCCAAGGGAAAATAAAAATCTTCACAGTCTCAGCAACTTATCTGCTATATGAACATATAAATACAATAATTCTTTCATTTTGTTTTATATTTTTCTAGCTACTGTTCAAGAACCCCTTGAGAACTGTTTTCACTTAAGAGTACAACTTCGTTTATTTCAAAATAAATCTTTGAAAAATTAAAAATGGTAATTTATCAGCTGATTCATTAGAGGTTCTTTAAGACTCATTTTCTTAAAGGTATAGTAGCACTTCTAGTGGCCAACAGTTCCTTAAGAAAAAAAGACTGGAATAATCATCTCCTCATCAAGTCCTGTCACCCCTGACTGTAGGAAACATACAGGAAATCTATTGTCTTCCACATATATCCTCCCAAATCCCACTCAGTTCAGACCTTCAAAAAAATCATGGCTACAATGTGCTACAGAAAAGGTGCAGGAGGGCTGAGATTTATGAAGGTGGCAAGGGATGGAAGTCAGAATTTTGCTGTGGTACTGGTCCTAGTGTTTATAGCAGCTTTCCCTCTTGTCCTCGTGAGACACTTCTTGTTAGCCTCAGTGCCACAGATACTGGCATAAATGGCTGCATTTCTGTGTGCTCCGCAGCCCCATTCACAGAATTTCCCATATGGAAATGCTAATTAAAATTTATATTACGTTTTTAAATATACAAAATTTCACAGTTGTTAAATTTGATCCTCTCTAAAGCACTTGTGTATTTCATTTGAATCTCACCAAAACAGATAGACATTAAAATCCAATTTATTTGGATTTCTGTGATAGCCCTAAATCACTCTAATTTCCCTCTGTTCATATTTACCCACATTCATGGCTTTGGAAATTCCTTATCTTTCTGATGCCTTTATCTTCCTTGCTAGTGAAGCTGTTTTCATATCTAGCATGTGATACATAACTGTTTATTTTATTTTTGATGAGTAGTGCAACAATCTAAGACATTAATGATTACTCTTTCTCCTTAAACCGTTACATGTCCTTTCTATTATGTCATTTATCAAAACAATTCCAATTATTATCATTAAAATTTCAAATTTCCTTCTTCTTAAAAAGGTGAAAAAAATGCTTTTGACATATTTGACCGTGGTTTATTTTGAACTTCTGGTTTAAAGGACCGGTAAAAGCCTTTTTTAGTATCTGGGTAAATAGGACTTTCATGCCCACAGTAAGACAACTTATTTCCAATTAACTGGAAATAAGCAGGGTAAGAAGTGAGAGAAAACTTTCTTTTTGAAATAAATTATGTACCCCTTGGGTGTACTCGATTATGATTTTGCTTTGACACAAGACAACACTTTCTTATTTTCTTTCATGACTAAACATTTTGTTGCTGTATCCTTAGCTGATATGTGCTCCTAAAAAGGAATTAAGGTGGCACGTCTTCTTCTAATGTGACCACTGTGCCCCAGTATAATTCTGAAAGAATATTGCTCTCATGTTCTGCTCACATTGGTGTTATGTTTTGAAAAAGATCATCATAACAGAAAATCTAAAATTAAAAAGAGAAATCTATAATAATACCATTTAGTTTCAAGAGCCTTGGAACTAGATGAAAAATATGTCAAGAAATGATCTCACCTGTTGATCATTTCCTACATAACAACATAGATTATTACCATTTTTTTAATCTAGTTGTATGAAAGTCTAGAAAGGAGGAGTCTGTATAAATGGGAGCAAATTTCCTTGTCAGAAGATGTGAGCAAGGTTTACATAAAAGTGTAAGTCTATTTCCTTCTTCAGACATTTGGAAAATACAGAAATCTAGAATTATTAGTATGAAAAGACAAGGAACAGGTGCCACTTTCATTTATACAGCATATTCATCCAAATCATGCAATTAATGCAAATAGTGACCTGACTACATGATTTTCACACTCACCTCTCACATGGTTGTATTTTTCCACTGATTTCAATTACTGATCAATTAGTTAAAAACTCAGCAATAAATATATAAGATGTGGATTTCTGGGTTTCTAAAAAAGCAAATGAACAAACTGGTTCATCAGAATTAACCATATAGAAAATAACTTGTGAGAATGCACTGTCCACAAATGCATGTATGGCCCAAAGTATGTGTTGTTGGTACTGGTATTAGTCAAAGAAAAGGTTTTTTTGAAAAAAAAAACATGGATATATACAAATAAATTAATGGTATGGTATGCAACGGGGACTTTTGGTGAAACTGGGATAGTACTGGACAAGAGCAAACCGGAATGTCAGCACAGTAGATGCTGCTAGGACATCATTATTTATGAAGAGGTCAACGATGTCATTAATTTCCTGCATCTATTGAAGCTTTCTTGAAGTCTGCTAGACCAAAGACTACATCCTAAGTGCTTTTTCCTCCAAATATTTTTAGATTTGTGCTGCAGAAGTGTTCTTTATCATATTCTCCAAGGCAAGACAACTACCAAGTGTGTCCAAAAAGCAAAAACAGTCCTTTGCCTTGGGAAAATCTCAGATTCCTGACTGAGTGGAAACAGCAGCAGTTCACCACACTGTCAACTGGTGTCAATAATCCCAGCAGAAAGTCTCTTCAGGCAGTGAGGCACAAATGAAGAAGTGTTTTCATCACAGGACTTCCAGCAGTGCTCTAACTACAAATTACTTCAATAAAAACACATTAATTATGGAATTATACGCTGGACATTTTTAAATGAAAAACAACACAGCTCAGGTTAATTCTGGTTGCCTGATATACTTCTGTATTGTGTTAGAAAAGAGATAGGGTTTTTTTCAGAGCAGTGGTACAAAACACTGATTCATTTGCCCATATGTTTAAATAAACATTCCCTACATATTTGATCTGTGGTACTAAGAATCTCCTTTTCCCTTTATACAAACTCCTTCTCTTTGTGAGTGTGGACACAGATCTTAAGCGTAACAATTTGCCTTCCTCTCCTGTCTTGAGATCCTTACTAGCAGCTAGATAGCCTGACTCCTCTGCAATGGATACACACTCTCTGTTTCATTTGATTATTACATGTTATAGTAGTTGGTGTGGAACAACAGCATTAAGTAAAACAGTATAGGAAAGTCATATCTTGGCTTTTACTTTAAAGGATCTAATTAATTAATTTAGCAACAATATCAAATGCTATACCAACTGCACCTTTTAATTAACAAGAAATGCACATTTGAATTAAAAAAAAATCTCAGAGGCATAATTTATTTAATGATTTGAAGGTTAGAGATCAATATACACAAAAAGAGATGTAGGTGTGCAAAACATACAAAAGGTTTAATGAGAGGTAAAATTTTTCACATACATGGAATAAATTGCTACTTAACCTCCCTGAGAGGTAAAAGCACTTCTTACACAGGATAAAAGGGCTGTTTACATGAAATTATTTGATAAACCCTGTCTACCTTACTGGATCCTTGGATTAGATTAAGAGACTTCTGTCCAGCAAAAGAAAGGTCTAAAGGAATTGGACAGCTGGAACATGTTTAGTGAACACAACTGTTATTTAAATTCCTGTTTAAAAAAAAGTAAAAATAAGGTTTGGTATTGCAACAATCAGTAGATGTGCTCAAGGTTTCAAGAATAACAAATGCTTCATTTTAGAATCCTTCTCTGTTTGAATTTGAGACAAAACCTACTGAAGCATCTATACGTTTTGAATTTATGCTATGAACTTTATAGCATGCCTGTGAATCATTCTCAGGCCTAAATTAATTTTATCTAATTTAAGACAACTGAGATGTCCATACTTGGGGCCAAGTTACAAAATGCTATAGAGTTTGTAATTTATTTTTTTACAGTAAAGCCATGACATTTCTAAATAATTCTAATAACAGATGTGAATCCCCCACAGATTTGCAGAAAATTGTGATGTATGTGATATACTAAGCTACTTAGATCTTCTCACAGCTGCTACAAGACAGTTCAAAGGGAGACATTATTCAGTTAATACAGAACAACACACTGCAATCACAGGCTATCAAAGAAAGAAAGAAGTTAAACACTTGAAAGAAGAAAGGAAACATTTCAGGTTATTTACTCAAAGTAACGATATTTATCATGATACAGCACCAATTATCAACAAAATCTGAGAGCATTTCAAGTAAAAATTGAAGGGGAGGAGTGAGATTGTAACTACTTTTTCAAAATCTGGCAGCCTCAATTTAAAGGCCAAATTTCTCTACTAAGACTAAACGAGAGTAGAAAAGCTGAGAATCTTCAGAGTAGGACAACTTAAAATGTTTACAACAAGAGTCTAGGTCTTCTTTTTGATCAACAAGAAATGTGTCACCTAGGTTTATTCTGAACCCACACTTGCTGGTCTCCGTAATGAACTAGGTTCACACATCAAACTTAGTAAAATCACCCCATTTTTTAACTATTGAAGCTCCAGAAGAAGCAGCAAAATCGCTACCATAAACAGGCTGAATCTAGACAGAATCTCATAGTTAGACACTTGAGGCTGTGACCACACTGAGGAATGCAGCAGAACAGGTACAGATGATGTTCCAATAATGCAACAATTGCAACAATGCAACAAATGCAACAATGAACTTTTAAAGTTCACCCTGATATGAAATAAAATTGGGATTGTAATTTGCTATTCACTGCAGAATAGTTAGAAACTCTGGACTGACCCTGCACAAAATTTGCTCAAACTGTGAAACATCTAATGGAAATCTGTCCAAATGAAGTTGAGCAGTTTTCAAGATCAGGTTGGGTCAGGCAAGGTTTCTTTATTAATATAAATGAGGTAAAATATTTGAATTTGAAAGTTTTTGTTTTGTTGTCAAAAAGTGATTACATTTGATGATGAATGTCCAAATACAGTCTTGAAATGCAAATTCGTGAACAGGGAGACAGATATGAAGTTTTTCCATTTCATTTTAGATCATTTCAGAATTGTGTTCAATATAGTAGTTCTAGGGCTAAAGTTTAAAGAGTCACTCTTGATAGTTCCAATTTTGGAAGCTTTCTGGTATACCCCATAGCAAATGATCGTTTGTTCTCTCCTTTGGGCTGAACTCGAATGTGGATTTCAGCACCACAAATCAGCACCTGACCAAAGACCTTCCCCTTGTCCTGTGGCTCATATCCCACTTAGTCCCAGACCCCAGTAAGTGACCTGATTTAATCAGAGTGGAAGTACCACCCACTAAGAAGCATTCAACAGCAATTTTTGTTATGTAACTTCTAAGCTGAAAGACATCTCCTATTTAAAGACTATGGTAGTAGAGAGTCAGCAAGTCAACCACAGAGCACAGAGGTCTGTCTTGATGTTTTCTGGTCTATGAATAAAGTTTAAACAACAAGGTATGAGTTAGAATTTGAATCCCGGGTCTGGTACAGGTTAAATATAATTGTGGCTATATGCAAGTCTGGCTCAATCACCCCTCTTGTGTGAATTAGAACATCTTCTAAACTATGCTAGTTTACACCAGCAGTAATATAGATTATCTGTCCAACTGGGTTTGTTCTTTTGATGTGAGATAGTTTTTAATTAGAAATGTTTAGGTGAAATTCAGAAGATCCCATCCTCTACTTTAAAATAAATGATTTATAAATTTTTCAGCATAAATTGAGCATTCAACTTTAGGTACTAGAATGGTGATCAAATATATTTCTCTTCAGGATGATCTCTGGCCTGAGGTTTTTCACAAATTTTAGCTCCTACTCCCAAATGAGCTCACCTAATAATCAGTGGCTTATTCAAAAGCTTCAAGGAACAACATGTCTTTTCAATCTGCCCACAAGGCCAAAAAAACTTCCATCAGGATTTAATATACATACACAAGCTTGATATATTGAAGTGTCAGATTTTTTTACAAAGTTAAGTTTGATGAGAATATCAATTAAACATGACTGTGTAGTTAAGATTTCCATCTCCAAATGCAGCTGCAGCAAGTAACTGGCCTGCTAATCAAAGCAGTGTTATAATTTAGCACTGATGAGGAAAGCGGTAGCCATTAGAATGGAATGACAGAAAGGAGGCAGCTGCTTTCATATCAATTTAGTGTCCATTTCTTTAATGAGCCTGAGGAGATAATTCCCTGCTGACTATTCATTAATTAATGGAATTTATGAGAAGAGAAGAGCTATCAGCATGCAAACAAGTAGAGAACAGGTGATGATGGTCTTCTGTTTACAGGGAATGAGAATATTGAGGAAAGGAAGGTTTTGAATAAAGCCAATTATCTGAAAGGGATATTTAACAAAAAGCTAGTTCCCAATTCTTTGATTGGGCTTACCATTAATAAATATTTATAAATAGTTGGATAGATCCTGCTAGAAAACATGGTCTTCCAGCTTCATCTTTCAAAGTTACCCCAGTGGCTTGCCCTCTCCTCAGGAAGTCTGAGGTGCCTTGAGTGAGTTTTGCAAGAAAAAACAAACTCTTTCCCAGCTATAAAGATCTCAGGGTGCAAAGCAGATTGTGCCAGAATCAACCTGCAGAGATTAAGAAAGAGAACACAATATCACAGTGCTGGGCATCAGCCAGCACTGTCAGGCTGGAGATTCTTTGCATATGTATGGCATCACATCCTAGGGTAGCTGGGATTGCACAATTGGTTGCAATCTCATGGTATCTGTTCACAAATATATTCTTTGAGTCTCTTCACACAACCTGAATTCATGTAATATTAAACATCCTCAGGCCAGATTCCAATTTGTTCTCTTTATTCTGATCAGAAAGCATAAAGTATCTGGATTTAGACACATTTGTACTGAAAGCAACTCATGATTATGTCCATTTTCTGCTGGGGGCATTTTGTGTAGGATGTGTGAAGAACATGGTGGAGCTCAGATCTGCAAGTGTAAGCTCCTTAAAGACTTGATGTTAGCAGCATATGTCAGAGCAGCCACGAGTCTGCTGTAAACAAGATGGGCTGAGGCAGCAAAGACTGGACAGAGTAAAAGCTCCAAACAGGATCCCATGATGTTTTGGGGATTTACATTAAAAAGGCCATAGTGACAATCACACTTGTACAATATGTCGCTCTTAGAAGTCTGTTCCACAGAATCTCACATCTCTTGCATATATAATAGCCAAACACAGGGATTTCGTTGACACCATACACCACACACAAACTGCTCCACATATGTTCTCAGGGTGGGTAGCTACAGCACATGCTTTTTCTACTGAAGTTTCTAAATGTCAGGGAAGTTATACATTTTTTTCTCAATGGCTCTTCTGTTGAATGGATGATGGAGAAACAAGCAAACAACAAAAAAGGCTGAGAAATTTTATCCAAGGTTGTAAGCAATGATTTAGTGTTAAATATGTCTGGAATACAACATAAAAGAAAAATCCAACAATGACAAAATGAGAAAATACAGAACACAGTAAACACCCCTCTTTTGATATTATGTTATTTTATCAAATGTGTAATATCTTTGGGGAAGGAAGGAAAGAGGATTTCAATAACATCATGGAGACTTGGGTAACTATGGATAAAGCATAGATAATAAATAAATGTAAGTCTTTGATTCTATCATAAGTACCTATGAAGTTAGCTTTTAAATATTTCTATTAAATATTCTTAATTTTATCACATTTCTCACATCTCTCTGCATTTTTTCTAAAATCTGTATCTCTAGGAGTCTTACAAAAACCTAACTTTTTATTATAATTTAGGTTATAATTACAAAATTCCAACTCAGCCAAACCAAACCAGAAAGATGAAGGTAAAAAGGTGTATTTTACAATGTTGTCTCAATGTTTAAGCCAGTCTTGGGTTTCTGTTTCATTTTGTTTGCATGTTAAGGAATAATCTGCTCAACCCCTCTTCTTGAGTGTTTTGGAATGACAGTATTAGCTTCCTAGGGGAAAGGACTGTAGTTATACAACATCTTTCTGATTGTGTGAAATTCATTCATTGGCTCCAGCCTGGTTCAAGACTTCAGAATAATTTCAGTACAAACATAAAGTAACAGAAAGTATTAAGAGTAATTAACAAGTTAAGCAAATATTAGTCCCCTTCTTACTACATTCATGCAGGACTGTGTTGTAGAGTGGAAGCCTGTCTTGTTTTTTTGCAAAATATTCCATTGACTTCTAAAAAATATGCAACTTTTTTGGCCCAGCCATTTCATTGGTGGAAATTAACTTAAAACCCCTGAGATTAAACCACATGTTGCTAATTACAATCAGACATTCAGATTTGAATTTTGTTTTTTGTATTTTAGTGGGAAATTTTGACCATTCTTCTCCTTTCATGGTTAGAAATATATGTCTAATGCCATCTTTAATCCAGCCATCAGTGAAAATATCACACACAGGAATCCATATTTTTTAAAAATTAAGTGACATGAGTATTATAGTAATGGTGTCTATTGGAAAAGATATTAATTGTAGACTGGTGGGTTGTCCAAGGTAGCACACACCAGACCCTGGTGCCAGACTGACAAACCTTAACAAGGATTTCCCCATACCCAAGATGGAAAAATGAGCAGAAATGTAGAGTGACAGTTTCCAAAGGAAGCTGGGACAAATTCATGTGCAAGTCAAAAAGATTCTGACGCTCAAGTTATATCCAAAATCATATCAAGGCTAATAGGGAAGAAGGGAGAGGGGTTGCTTTTAAGGGGAGAAATAAAAAGAATCAAAATTATTGTTTTCCTCCTTTTTCTGTTTTTAAACATTGATATCACCAGTTGAGAAGCTTCTTTACACCTGCATGGCATGACTGTGCTGAGCACCAACAATCTTGTCAAGACAATAGTAACACAACAGCTATCGAAATACAAATGCATGGTGGATATGGAAACCATGTGTTTCCTCTCTTATACTTGGCAAGTGCCCAGAGTACAGACACCCTAATGCTGGCACATTTAATAGTGACTCAGACCTCCAAACCATCAACACATTAAAGCATAAAATTAATAGCTTTATCCATTCCTTTAATTTGACACTCTGACACAACCTGCCACTCCCACACAACAAAATGTCCAACACCATCCATAAACAATGAATACTTAATTGATTTTATACTTAGTTGTATATCAAAGTTGATGACAATTGTTTTTCAAGTATACATAGTCCACATCCAGCAGTCTTACCTTAAAGCTAGCAGGATGTCTGAACAAATCCAGCAAAAATGCAGTCAACCTCCTAAGGAAAAAAAAAAAATAATATATATATATAAATAAATATTTATAATCAAAACTGTGACTGAAACATATGAAGACAGCCAATCTGGTGAAAACTTTGTATGCCAGCAATGCATCAAGATATACATCTTCCTCGCCTCCTCAACCTTTAGTTAACCTCAACTGTAGATGAACATTTAAATGTATTTTCTTGCCTCAGATCTAATCAACATATAAGATTTGCCTATAGATTGCATCAGAAATGACAGAGGAAATTAATGAAGATAGAAATGCTTTCTGGTCTTATCTCTTTTGGTATGAGTAACAGGACAACTAATTTCTAAACAAAAGCTGAACCTTCTCTCTGGATTTCTGGAAGAATTTTTTTTAGTTCCACAGGTTTTTTCATCATTCCTGAGGGTTATCATTATTTTCTTTTCATATTTAATGAAGGCCTAAGACTAAGGAAACTAAAAATTTCAGATTGTTAGAGGCTAAAATGAGAATTACTATTAGTTTAAGTTAATATTAAAAATAATAATTTTATCTTACAGTTTTCACGCATTTTAAGACAACCAGTAAAAAATATAGGCATATAACTCCAAGAGTGATTAAAAGACCAAATTGTTGGTTTTAGTCATGATATAAAAGTGAGGGAAAACTGAATAGAGTTGAAGGAAAGAAAATGTAAATCTTGTTAGGAAACACTTCTTCATAAAATTCTTATTGAGCTAAAAGTCATTGCTGTAAGATCTCTCCGAAACCAGAAATGGTCATCAAAATAGATAGAAAGAGGCCTCACATCTGACTTCACAAAAAAGTAAAGCTTAGTGTGTTTAAAGTCCTCCCTCTGATCTCTGACAAATTCTTTCAGTTCTGATCAGAGAACTGCTCACTCAAATACCTTGGCCTCTGCATTTCTATGATGAAATGACCAAAAGAATTATTATAAGGAAAGGATTCAGGAATTGTTTTTAATGGCTCAGACACACATCACTCATTGTTCTGGAATGGATGAAAAAGCCTAAAAATTAAAAGTTGAATTGTCTCTTATTTATGATCAGTTTCCTTACACTGATATGTCCTAAAAGATTGAGAGTATATGAGTCCATAAATGCAACTTTAATTCAATTGTATTTCCCACCCCAGTTATTGCAGAATAAACAAATAAGTGATAGCACCTGTTTTAAGACCCTTTAGGTTATATTTTTTCTGGTAACTCAACTAATAGCCAGATATAAAGTTCAATCTAGATATTCTCCTCAAATTTGATGTCCATAGAGATAGCTCTCCTTGTTTCAGATCCAAGTTCCTACTTCCCCTTCTGCACCTCATTTTGCTTTAATTGAACTATATAATTTAGAAACACCTTTACAGAACTTTCTTGCAGTGTTGAAGACCCCAATCAAAAGATTTCTCAGATGACATCTCATACCTTCCCATGCAGGCTTGTATTGTCTGCTTCCCATTTATATATTGTTAGCAAATGTATTAAGGCATTGACTTCTGCCAGCTAGACTGTGGAGAAACAGTACATCAAGGGAATATGTGCAGAGAGAACATTACAGCTACAGCTGGAACCCGTAAAATATCTTGAGGAAGGAAGTTGTGTGGGAAGTACAGGCATTGGGTTTTCTGAAAACTGCCGATTGATATGACCTTCACCACAAAATTGTCTCCAGATATATTAACTACATAATCAAATAAGACTGGGACTGGGGTATTTAAAGCAGACGTGGATGTGAATGAAACTTTAAATTCTCTTCTCTAAGGAGAAAATGGGGCTGATCACATTTTCTGTATCTTACATAAAGCTGGTTGCATTTTTTGTTTTGTTTTTCAGTTTCTGTATTTTTCCATTTTCATATTCTAAAGAAAGATAGGAGACTGTCAAACAAACAAACAAACAATACACCTTTTCTATCATTTCTTTTTAAAATTCCTATTATTAGAATAGTAAATCCTGGAGGTCCGTTTACTCAGGGGGGAGGAGGGATCAGCAGGTGTTTTAAATATGAAATCTGCAAACCTTTTGTTTGATTTTCAATAGAAAACAAAAAGTAATTTAGTGTAGAACACAAAGTTAACCTGTAAGAGATGAAAAATAGTCCAATCAATCCTCCAACACTTCAATTCTCTATTCTGTGACTGAATAATCAGATCCTTCAAACTTCATGCTAGATTTTACTCTGCAATTTACACTGGAGTGTAAACTCCAGGTGCCTGTCCACCCCCATTTCCTTAAGTTTAATGTTAGCAAGGCTATAACATTATAATTATAATGTCAAAATAAATTCTGAAGTCAGATGGCACATGTGAATAGAATTTATGAATCAGATTTAGAAAGCAGCAAGCATGGGTAGTCCTCGCTCCCATTGCCCTGTGCAATACTTCCCTTGGATGTTAAGGTCTCTCCTTTTAGCTCAGTCTTCTTATTGGTTGTAAAAAACAGGCCAGTCCCATCCAGAAAACTTGATATCTACCATTTCCACTTCCTGACATATATTAATACTTTTTTATATGTGTTTTAACCAATATATGTTCATATCCAGTAGGCACAATGGTTCTGTATTTGCTGTAGCTTTATATTAATGTGCATTTATCAATTTCAGTTGTATTTATTCCCAGTTAACTTTGGTGTTACTGGGAAGAGAGTCATGCTCAGAGTTTTCCTGATGATTTGATCTTTTCAAATAGATGTGAAGCGAAACATTGCTGTGAGCATTTTAGTATAATTTATGCCAGATATTATGATTTTACATTATTTTTCCTCTATTACAAATGCATATGGCTTATTGGAGATGTTAGTTCTTGTAGGGAAAAAACCCTCATAAATTTCACTGAATAACAAACTATTTTAAGTGGCTGTATATTTGAGTAGCTCATAAATATGCCTGATTTCAGCACTGGTTTTACTATATTTTTAATTTTCCAACAGATTGGCCATAGTTTCAAAGGTTTCATTTGAAGCCATCTGGTCTATTTAAAGGGCACAATGTACTTAACTATTCAAAAGGCACTTGATCCCATGAATGCACTTTGCTAGTAATGGGATAGTCATTTTCCAGGCCAGTAAAAAGCTATTACTCACTGGAACACAAACAGATTGTGAGAGTGAACGCTCATGCTGATGGCTGGCAGCCTGACAAAGTGAAAGGGGAAATATGGCCCTTTCCTGAATTAAGTTGCATTGACTGTCTCCCAAACATTTGACTCAACTCCCTTCTTCTCATGATACTTACAACAATAATAGGATAACAGATTTATGTCATGAAGGCGCTGACCTTTGTCAGAGGGAACATTTTGACAGGAAAAGATGTGATATGCTGCTACACTCTATAATTTTGACAATGACTGACAGTGTGGCTGGATGTCGACATGGCAATGCTTATGCTTGTTTTTACTTTGTCATCCTTGGATTAACTCCTGTTTTTTTAGTGTCTTTGATCGCATAAATCTTTTTTTAATGAAATTGCTAGATGGAGACAATTCATACTGCTGGGAAGCCTTGATTCACCCCATGCCCACAGAAGTAACTTATGCTTTAGGGAATAATGGGATTTGGATTAGGTGACAGGTACACCTAGTGAACACTGATGCTGCTTCTGTTCTTTCACTCCAGGCTGAGGATACTCTCAGCTTAAGAAAGTCCATTTTATATTATCTGCTTTGTTGATGAATGCTATATGTTTATGATGAACACTTGGTTCTGCTCATTTTTCCATTGAAGAGCTGGATTTGAATAATTAGGATGTAAGCAATACATGGACAAAATACTTTTTTTTTGTCTTCATGATTCATGCATAGAGACATTTCATCACCACAGTAATGTAGAATCTCATCCATGAGAAAAATCCATGTATCCAGGTGTTTAGACAAGGTGAAAAGGAAAGAGACACAGAAAAGCCATTTGTCCAAAGATAAGGTGCAAAGGTTCAGTACCTTTTGGAATTAGAAATAATAACTCCCAATTTACAATTCAGTAGTTAAACTCAGCTATCTATACTGCTTGTTTTTCCAATCTGAGTCATGACCTCCTATTTTGGGGGGATAGCAGTATAGCAATCTGGCATGCAGTGTTCAACTCTTTATAGTCTAGCCTGAAGAATGTCTTCAGTGCTGTGCAGTGCAAACAAATTTGACAGTCTCTGCCCTGAATGATCTTATCTTGCAAACTCTTACACATGAGTAATTTCATTCACTTGGAGTTTATTTCTGTTCCCAGTGAAATCACTGGTGAAATTTCCTTAACTCCAGCAGAGCAGGATCATGACCAAGAATATTAGCATTGACTTCTATCTCTCAGAGAATAAATCAAACTGGAATGCAATCAAAACAATGAAAACTTGTTTTCCATCTTTCACCTTTCATGATTTAGGTATAAAATTTCTTAGATGTAGCACTACTTTTCATTCAACTCTCTGAGTGACATATAATGAGGTTTCATTGTTCACTATGACACTTTGACAAATGTTGTGTTACTATTACTCTTAAGAGTGACTATACAAAACATCCCCAATCCGAAACCGTAGCATAAGTATAGTCAGAATCCAAATGAATTATGTATGAAACATGAGAAAAGAAGCAAATGTTAACTAATTTCCAAATGGGTCAAAATCATGACAATTTAGTTGGTGACAAGTGAAACCATTTTTCTAAAATATTAACCAACTGTGTCCCTTCTGTTAGATTGATTTGCAGAACAGAAAAGGTCATTTTCTAGGCAGATGGGGAATTTCCCAAGCAGAGGGGAATTCAGCTTCTACATGTCAGATATAATGAGAACCAATAAATTAGGCAAAGTTCGTGTTTACCTAAGCTGAAATATTGATGGCCAAGCCCACGAGAATGTTAATGTCTACATTTATCATTTTTTTGTCTTGAAAGTTAGAGCACAGTAGCACATATTGTGATAGATCTATATATCATTGATACAGTAACATTAGAAAAGGTACCAACCACAGAATACAAATATAATACAACTAAATAATTTCAGTTTCTTCCACAGAATTTTCATTTTTATCAGCTAAAATTCACTTGGATGTAAAGCAGTAATAAGAATAAACTGTATGTCTTAAAGTATTGATAGCAGATTAGAAGATCTTTTCACTTTTATGTTATCAGTGACTATAAGCTGGTATGCAAGCTATGTGACATGATCTGGTGGTCTTCATCCAGTTCCCAGATTGTGACACCATATGGTTCCTTCATATGTCAGTGCAATCCAGGCACAAGAATTGTGACAAACCTTTCAAGACAGAAAGGTACCATATGACTGGAAAACAGCAAGTTAATAGCTTAAGTTAAGGCAATAGAAATTATCTATATAACTTAAGGCCTCTAACACTAACTTCTTAAGAATGTGTTCTGCAGGAGAGAACCATTGAAGGCATAAAAAGAAGTGGAAAACAGGTTAAAAAACAAAACTCATTTACTAGCAGAACACTACATGACAATTACCTGGTACTTTAGACAAATGAAATGGCTTGTAAGAAAATGTAGACCCATCTCAAGTGTATGTCAACATATGCAGGGGAAATCAGACAGGACGTTTTTGTAAAAGTTTGTGCACAACTCTGCAACTATGCAGTTGTTGATAGGAAATCTTGCCAAACCAGATCATGTGGTGATGGATGGATACAAGGATGTGCATCAGAAATGCATATAGATGGACAGCATGTGCATGGATATCACACCTGGTGTTTGCAAAGGACAGGCCATGAGGCCTGTAGAGACCTTATGGGTCAGGATCAAAGGGAAGGCCATGAGAAAAAGGAAAATGTGTTAGGCATTTCCTAGAGGCTACCTGATCAAAAAGAGACAATGAATGAAGCCGCCTTGAAATCTCCTGATCACTACTCTTGGTGAAAGTCTCATGAAAGACTTTACATATTTGCTAGAAGGGTCACACAGCAGAACACAAGTAATCCCAGAAATTTTCAGATTTTTTTGACACAGCTGCTGGTGAGTTTAATGGAGTAACATTTACTGCTCACAACTGTATGTGACATTGGAAATGAAAGGAATCTGGATCTGCTACTCATGAACATCATAGTAATTCATGGATGTAATGTAATGAATGTAATACTATTCAGGGATGTGATAGTTGGTTGCAGTAACCTTGAGATTGTAACATTTAAAATCCTGAGAGAACTGAAGATGGTGAGTAGCAAAATAAAGATACTGATGACTTCAGGAGATCAAACTACAGTTTTTCAGAGTACTGTCAGGCAAAATCCCATGAGAATTTACCCCAAAGGGCAAAGAGACCCAGAAATCATGGCTGATCTTGTGAGGTTCAACAAGGAAAATTACAAGGTCTTGCGCATGTGTTGGGGCAACCCCCAGTATCAATACAGACTGAGGCATGAAGGGATTGAGAACAACCTTGTGGAGAAGGACTTGGGTATTGATGGATGAAAAGCTGCACATGAGCTGTCACTCACAGCCCAGAATGCCAACAGTGTCCTGGGATGCATCACAAGAAATGTGGCCAGCAAGCTGAGGAAGGTGATTCTGCCCCTCTACTCCACCACTACCTGCAGTATTGTGTCAAGCTCTGGAGACCTCAACACATGAAAGACATGGAACTGTTGGAGTTGGTCTAGAGGAGACCACAAAGATGATCAGATCTCCTATGAAGGAAAGTCTGAGAGTATTGGGATTGTTCAACCTGGAGAAGAGAAGGCTCTGGGGAGAACTTATCACAGTCTTTCAATATTTAAAGGGGGCTTTCACGAAAGATGGGGCCAAACTTTCTAGTAGGGATTATAGCGATAGGACAAGGGGTAATGGTTTCAAATTAAAGGAGGTTAGACTGAGACTAGATATGAGGAAGAAATTTTTCACAATGAGTGTGCTGAAACATTGGAACAGGTTGTCTGGAGAGGTGGTAGATGCCCATTCCCTGGAAAAATTCAAGGTCACGTTGGATGGAGCTCTGATCAATGTGATCTAGTTAGAGATGTCCCAGCTCAGTGCAGGAGGGCTTGGACTAACGACCTTCAAAGGTCCCTTCCAACCCATACTATTCTATAAGTCTATGATTCTATCTTCAAGGGTAACCTCCTCAAAGTGCAAGAATGGTCCATCTCAATGTGCAAGGACTTAAGCAGTTATAGCAGAAGAACTGCATAGATAAAAAGGGAAATCCAGACATAGCTCTAACACAAAAAGGAAATAGAAAGAAGGAAGAAGCCAAGATAGATTATCTAAAAGGACTATAAAGACATTTCCTCAGTGAGCAGGGATGGAGTTAGAACAGCTCCACAACTCAGCTGGAGTTCAGTCTACCAAGAGATGTGAAAGGCAACAAGAAGAGCTTTTGTAAATACATCGACAGCAAAAGACAGGCCAAGAAAAATGCTTGTCTTGTGCTGAAGGGAATTGATGACACAGTGATGAAAAATACAGAAGATTGAGTCACTCTATACTGTCTTTGCTCAGTCTTTATTGGCAAATCTATTCTCACTTTACCAGATCTCCATGCCTATCAATAGAGTTTGAGGAGTGAGGGAAAACACAACAGAAGACAATGGTACCAGGAACTACTCTAGCAAACTGGACATATATAAAGCAATGGAAACACCTGAGATACATCCAAGTATACTGTAGGAGCTGATGTTATTTTGAGATTGTTTTCTTCCATTTTTGAAAGATCATGGTTGCTGGAGGGACTGTAACAGGAAAAAGATACTGTCACACTAATTTAGAAAGAGTAAGGAGAGGATTCAGGGAACAACTGGCCCATTAAAGAGCAGAGCAAAATCTTGAGACTGGAACAACTCTACACAACAGCACAGTCTGCGGATCAACACTCTCTAGAACATCTCTGCAGGAAAGGATGTAATGCCTTGGTGGGCAATAAGTTGAACACCACTATCTGCTGCATGTCCTTGTTGTCATAAGGGCTAAGCACTTTCAGGGCTGTATCAAAAGCAGTGTAATCAGTCAGCTAAGGGAAGTGATGATTCCTCCCAACTCAGCTACCATGAGACCATATACAGAGTACTATGGCTAGTTTTGAATTCCCCAGTGTGAGAGTGACAAACTGAGGAAAGCCCAGGAGTGAAAAACTGGAACAGATGTCCAGAGAGGTGGTGGATGCCCTGTCCCTGGAAACACTCAAAATCAGGTTGGATGGGGCCCTGAGAAATATGGTCTAGGGGAGGATGTCCCTGCTCATGACAGGGGTGGTTAAACTGAATGACCTTTTAGGTCCCTTCTAACTCAAGCTATTCTGTGATTCTGTGAATATCAGTGGTTGGAGCACATGGTATACAAGGAGGGATTGAGAAAGCTGGAATTGTTAAACTAAGGGAAGTAACAACAACAACAAAATAACAAAAAAAAGGTGATAGAGGACATAGACAAGCTCATCTCTGAGGTCCACAGTGAAAATACAAGAGGCAATAAGGAAAATTCAGTTTGGATATTAGAGTAATATCTTTTACAATAAGAGGAATTAAGCACTGGATAAGGTTGCTCAGAGAGGCTATGGAGTTCCCATCCTTGTAGAGGATCCCTGTGTATCCCTGAGGAACCTGGTCTAACTTTGAAGCCAGTCCTGTAGAGCACCTGCAGAAGGTTGGATTGGGTAATCTCAGAGAGCCTTTTCAACTTTAATTAATCTATGATTCTTTGTCTTTAAGTATATAATGAAGAATTGATGAGCAGGCAGTGAACCATAACATCCTTGAAAAAAATCTGTCCCAACAGAAGAAGGTTACCAGCATAATTTTCTTTAAAATTCCCATTGAAGTTTTGATAGAACAGTACCTAGAAGTTGCAGTACAGTAATTTATTGCTTTCTGACATGTAAAAAGACTGTTTCAGCTGGAACCTCATTCTCAAACAACATTCTGAAGGCTCATCCAGTATTGAAATGGAAAATCCATCTTTATCTAATTAAAAAAACAAAACAAAACAAAACAAAAGAAACAACAACAGAAACAAACAAGAAACCCCAAACAAACAAAACACACACACACGCACACAAAAAAACAACAAAACAACCAAAACCCCAAAAGCAGAAACTCGTGAGAAAACAGTTTGCAAATAGGACTGAATCTGGTGTAATATGATGGGACACAAAATATTTGATCCAAATGTTTGGCTCCTGGTACAGCTCCTTTGCACTGATCTTAATGAAGAGCTAGTAAAACTCCTGGGAATTCTCCATCTGTAAGGAAAATCCTAGCTGGCAGAGAAAGCAAGTATAGCTGGCTTTGCTCCGGGGTACTGAAAAGAAGGCCATTTCCAGGGCAGGGTTGGGAAGCTAAAATAGCTCATTATAGTGGATAGTGGTTTTGTCAGTAAGGAAGACAACTATCACCTCTCCATACAAGTACCTAAATATGTTCAGTAATGACACTACTGAAAATAGATAAACCTTACACATAGTTTGGAGGGAAAAAAAAAAATCAGCTTTTTTAAAAAAACAAACTAAACAACAAAATATCTCAGAACTGTTGCTTTTTGAAAGCCTTTAAATTTACTAAAATTAATATTATAAAACAATGCTGGAGGGAAAACACCTATATTACTTACTATAGGAACTATTTCTTCTGTGAGAGTTACATTGTTTTCCATAGCAATAATTGAAATGTGACACTGGATTCTGACTTTTCTTATAACTATATAAATCCAAAGTAACATAATTATTAAAGTATTTGTTATGAATACATGATTTTCTGAGAGCAGAATTTAGTTCATACACTTCCAGTCTTCAATCATTTTTTTTTACAGCAAGGGATAACTGACTTATCACAAAAAGAAACAATACAATCAGCATTTTAAAACATACTCCTTTTGAAACTACAGTCTTCTAACCATTTTGAGTCACATTTCATAAAACATATGAAAGAACTTATTTGCTGAGACTAATAAGAAAAACATCAGTACTGTGTAAGTTATATATGTACATTTTTTTTAAGACATGCTGCTGAATTCTATAAAACCTGTCCTGCTAATAAATTTTATTTATGAATAATGTCAAGCTATAAAACACCTCACAATTTTCAATACAGCCCAGAGTCTCGAAAGTCTTCCTCTGCCATTCACATTCAGTGTAGTTCTGTATTCCAGATTAAATTCCAGGCAGGAAAATTTATGCAATGTGCACAGAGTGCATTAATCCATTGCATTTCAAAGTCCATTAATTTTGAATACTGCTACCAATTGCACTACACGACACAGTGATAACGATGTTATTATCTTTATAAAAATGCCTTTCCTGATATTGAGGACTTAATTTTTACTCTCTGAATACTTTGTGCAATTTTGTACATGCACCTAGAGAGGCACAAATCTGAAACACATATGCATATATGTTAAATATTTGCATTAGTATTTATTATATCTTTAGACTCATAATATCAGGGTGTTCATTCAATTAGATTAGAGATCCATCAACTTTTTTTGTTTATTTTTATTGTTGAATATTGTAAATTAAATTATCCATAAATGGAATATAATTAAATTGAAGGGCAAAAACAGAAAGTAAAAGCAACCTATCCATGCAATTGGGGTGGATTTAGAAAGATCAGACTAGGGATCTAAGGAGAAATTCTGGTTCAACTGAAACATTCAGTTTTATGGAGTTGAGGCGCGCTTTTTAATTTTATAAGAGAGACTCACACTGTTTAAATTCAGATACTTTTAACATTTACCTTAAATGAGGAGGGGAGAACTAGATGCTTCTTAACAAACTCAAGGCGTGTTAGTGTGTAAATCAGCCAACTGAACATGAACAGGGGGATCTCAACAGGCTGGTGAGATGGGCTGACAGAAAACCCATGATATTTTTAATTGGAGAATTGTCAAATACTGGAGCAGGTTTTCCAGAAAGGCTGTACAATTTCTATTCTTGGGTGTGTACAACTCTACAGGAGACAGTCTTGTACAACCCATCTAATCAGATCTGCTTTGAGCAGGTAGTTGGACTAGAAGCCTTCCAATCTAAATAATTCTTTAATTCTGTGACTTTAAAAGGAGATTTTATTGCCACATTCAGCCAGCAAATGCATAGTTATAGAAGCTGTCTTGGATGTGCAGAATGATAGGATAAGATGTGAAAGGCGCAAGCTGGAAAACAGGAATTTCTAGATAAACACAAGGAAAAACTTATCATGAGAGTAGTCAAGCACTGGAAAAAGGGACAAAAGAGATTGTGATATTTCCAGGCCTGGAGATATTCAGTACACAACTGAAAATGTCTTGAGCAACCTGATCTAATTTTGAGGTTAGCATTGCTTTTTGTGGGAACCTGGACTCCGCCAACTCCAGAGGTCTTTTCCAGCTAAAATATTTCTATGATTCTGAACATATAAAATTCCCTTACATGTTCTTTCTATTTTAAGGGCTTACATGAAAAGTTGTCTTCAGGAGTTCTACAATTATTTATTGATAAGTTACAACCTTTTTTTGCTGGACTTAAATCTCCTATCATACACTGCAGCAAAGGAACTTTCATCTTACCGTTCATGAAGCAAGGCAATGGAGTACAATAGCTTGAGTACTTTAGCCAGGTGAGAATGTTTTGGGCTGTTGTGGTTTTTTTTTTTATGTTTAGTGATCATAATTTGTTTTATTTTGAAATAGTCCTTCCTGTGTATCCCTGGGAACAACATTTATTTATTGCATATAAGTTATCTATTCCAGGACTCTTCTATGAAAGGCAGTGGTAGAATTAAGGCATGCATTTAAGAGATTTTTTTATTTATTACTCCTCTAACCTGCATGCAAACAAAACAAAACAAAAACCTCTTTCCTGTCAAAAAATGAGTATTTACTTTGGATGATAATAAGAAAAATCCTTCCTCAGTCAAATTATTAACTGACTTCTGCTTTAGTAGACAGAGTATCTGTTGTGTATGGTGTTGAAAATGTTGCTTTTAACCATACTTAAGAAAGAAACTGCATAAAAGTTGTGTGGTATAAATCTAATGTCAAGCAGCATTGACATACTTAGTCTGATGAGGGAGAGGAAAACAAACTACTAGTAGAATGTCAGAGGAAATGGTCTTTTGCCTCCCATGTGACAAGATTCTTGTATACCAACTGTCTTAGTGCCATTTGCCTTTGTTAGTAGGACCACAGATTAAGGAAGTATCAGGTTAAGAAAAAGGTTTTTTCTAGGTGAATTAATTACCAAAAGCTGAGCTGACATGCTTGGGGCCATTTATAGATTTCTTATTCGTATTATAAGTTACCACTTCCAAACTGCTTAGAACACCTGCTGGGGCCAAAAATCCCATCACGCTCTCCCTTCTGTGAGCACAAACACCTGATACTAAATATTTCATTGGCTTGCAGTTGCGGACTGTATTTTTCCTTGCTGTGGCCTAAAAATGAGTTGTATGTGTGCATGAGCTAAAGAAAGCCTAAAAACTATTTTCATAAAGAAGTTTAAACCTTCAAAGAGAGATTTAGAAGCTTTTTTTGTTTTTTCTGAGAGTAATATCACTAAAGTCAATTCAGTAAACATTAGTTAAATTCAGAGGAGTTAATGAGACTGGAGATTTAGTGGTTAATATTGGTGTGTTAAAAATCTTATATTGGGTCATGAGGGAGTGAGGAGAAGAATGGAACAGAAAATTAAAGATTTTTCCTCCTGTTTAAATATAACATTTCTTTTTGGTTGTATTTGTCTTTTCTTTTTCAGATTTGATGGTCTCCAGTGAAGACTTTCTGATGGATTGAGCTCTGATACAGTGAAATAAAGTTTGGGTAAGAAAAGTTGAATCCTTTAGTGTAAATATATATAAAAACACTCTAGGAATGGGTAGCACTTCTCATCCCTTCATTCTCTGTCTCAACATTCTTTGCTCACTGTGTTCAAATATCCAAAAATACTCCCTGCCTGAGCTTTGATTTTTAAAACATTGTTACTGTCACTGTTCTGATACTGCATCCACAGTCAAAGGAATGGTTGTCTTCTGGTAACTACACAAAATGACTTATGGCTTTTATGTGGTCCGTTCTCTCATCCCCTTCCAGAACAGACACACAAACATTCATTTTAAATTCTTTACTTTTTAACACTTTATTTGAGATTTTTCTTTTTTTCCTTATTTTTATTAATGATTATTTACCTTTAGTCATTACTTTTGTCAGTAATGACTAATGATAGGACAAGGGGCAATGGTTTTAAAC
This sequence comes from Aegotheles bennettii, assembly GCA_013398125.1. NCBI lineage: Eukaryota > Metazoa > Chordata > Aves > Caprimulgiformes > Aegothelidae > Aegotheles > Aegotheles bennettii. The sequence goes on along the minus strand of VZRW01012709.1, from coordinate 50,694 downwards.
TGGAGCATAGGAGGTTCCATGTAAATATCAGGAAAAACTTTTTCACTGTGAGACTGACAGAGCACTGGAACAGGCTGCCCAGAGAGGTTGTGGAGTCTCCTTCACTGGAGACATTCAAAACCCGCCTGGATGCGTTCCTGTGTGATGTACTGTAGGTGACCCTGCTCTGGCAGGGGGGGTGGACTAGATGATCTTTCGAGGTCCCTTCCAACCCCTTAGATTCTGTGATTCTGTGATTATATCATGAAATGATAAATTTTTAACCTGAAGCATCTTCTAGTTTAGCTTGTTATTATAATGTATCTGCAAAATATTTTTTCATTCTGGATCACCAGCCTTTTTCAAACTCCAAAATAAGGAATATGCAAATATGTAGCATACATATCTAAATTTCTAAATTAGCCAGTCTAATGAACAATTCTATTGCATGGGGCATCTTATATCTTGGATTCTGTCTACACAACTATAAAATGAGCATGGGAATATTTAATCTTTCTCAGTGTTTCTCATGACCTTTAAAAGCGTGATCCCTCCTGCCTCACATGTTTTCAGGCAACTCTATATAATACAGCAATCCCTAACTGTTTTTTTAAGGTGTTGGGGGATGCTTAGCTATGTGACAGCCATATTTTCAACTGCAATGTTGACATACCTGTACTGTGGTACTAGCTGTCCTTCCGTGTTACCAACAGCACACATAAGTACAGAATAATGCTTTTCAAAATGATCAGCAGACATGAAAGGAGAGATTCAGTAGGAGAGGAGACATCAACTACAGATCTACACACTAAAAATATATTCAAGTAACAGCTGAATAGTCATCTGGCAGAAAACATTCTGATCTAAAAGTGACTTTCCAGGCACCAATGAAGAATTGTTATGCAATAAGCACTGTACTTTGGCTGAGGGTCTGTGATGCACTAACAGCAGGATGTTACAGTAAATTACAATAACGTCCTTGTTAAATTTCCTTCCAATTTTTCCATTTGGTGTATCTACACATCTTTTCCTCATGACACTAAAAATGTGAAACAGGAATTCTTTTTCCTTACAGCTGGGTACAATTCCCAGTGCAAGGAGCACAGATCTCTAAATGCAGATTCTAAATGCTATGATAACATAAATCTGTATCACAATAAATCTGTTGATGATTGTGCAAATAATTCAACTATCAGTTGGTACAATTTGATACGGTATTGGATTTTCATGTGTGAACTCATCTCTCACTTTTAATGTAGATTAGCAAAAATTGTCCTATATTATGTATCAATTGCACAGTCAACAAAATAACAATAAAAAATTTACTTCTGGGCAGTGCAACCCCACCACATAAAGTGAGACAGACTTGTGCAATTAAACTATAACTGGAGAATATTATGGATTTACATCACAGGATAGTCAGGATCAAAAAACATTTTGCACATTCAGAAACATTTCCTGCCAGTATGTGCAGTGATTCAAACATACTGATAGTGAAAAAAGTGACAACATTATCCAAATCCCACATAGATTTTCACTATTGCGTGAGTGCTCCATGGAGGCATTTAAGGGTATTCAAGAGTAGCACACAGAGGAAAACAAAACATATTACTCAATACTGTTTCTTTCCACATGTAAGCCTACGATTACTTTCCCTTGTTTTATATTCTGCATTATGTGGAATGTCATCATTGAGCAGGCTTAGAATTTATATTGCTGGAAATGGTAAACCATGCCAGAGATAGACTAGATTATTACCTTGTCACAATAAAGGTCTCATCTTTCATAGTAAAGGCTCCAAATTGTCCCCCAAGAAAGAAAATACTGGCAGTGATAATTTATAAAAAGAAATTATTAAAGAAATGAGAGAGAGGAACTCTATTTAGTCCTTCTAAGTCTGAAGCTCTGATTTTCATCATCCAGTGTTTGTCGGCCACACTCTGTTATCAATTTGGCACAAATCTCACTGAATTGATTCAGTTCAACGGCACACTAGAAGTATGCAGGTTATGGCTCACATTATTCTCCTCAAAGAATATTACTTTAAAGTCACTGTCCCTCATACTCCAGCTTTGCTTCTCCCATACCATCAGTGCTTTTGCCCGAGCAAAATTAAAACAGGAAGACACATCTGTTTTGTAGTACTTTCGGGATATTTGTATAAAATACTGTCTGAAACATCAAAAAAAGCTGAAGATAGAATAACAGGATATTTGTCCTCACTGCAGGAGTTTTCCTAGTTGGATTTCTTCTGTTTTTATTTTTTAATTGATATGTTCCTTGTTGTATTTTAAATAATATTCCATCTAAACTCTGTTCCACAGTTCATTGCATTCATTAAGTCTTCCACTAGAAAGAATACTAGAATATGGTGTAAGGAGATATGAAAATGTGACCTGTATCACCAACAATCATTGCAGTAACTGTTCTACTTTTATTAGCACTGTGCTTTTAACTTCAGTATCCTTCTCACATTTCCTTTAGTACATTTGCATTCTTCCACAAAAAAAAATGAAATGTGTAGTTTTTTCTCCTCACTTCTGTACTTAAACTGTATCATAGATTTGCATGTTTGCATGTTTAAAGTTAATTACACATTTTCTGTCCATTGAACAGAGTGGTGACAACAATAAAAAGTTAAAGATTTAGACCATGGCTGAAGGGACTTCCTTCATATTACTTCCTCTAACAATATGAATTTTAATATTGAGTTTGTTTTCATTTATAGCACTATGAACTTGAAGTAATGCAAACGACTTCAGTGAATTTATCATGGGATTTCAGTTCTGACCCTTGGAGATCATTGAAGTTGCTCTGGATTTACCTCACAGTAATATATCAGAGAATGAATCTATTTGTTTGAGGAGTATAAAAGGGTAAGTTTGCAGAGGACAATACAAGGGCCAATTTAATTGACATCAGCAGCATCCCTGAGAAACTGTTGGCTTGGCTTTTATTTGCTGAGAACATTTTCTGTACAGCTGGAAGGATTCTTGGAAGAAACAAAAGAGTGCAAAATCTCATTTACAAACACTAACAGTCCATTGTCATATCTCTGATACATTTGTATTGAAGTATTAAATACAGCTCAGGCCTTAATGACTCTTTCAACAAAGAGCTGCGGTCAAAATAGCCATCTTTAAAGTCTTGTGCATTATTTTTATTCTGAGCTATCTCCCATGGCATAAAATATTACTTATCATGTAGCAATCCAATTGGTTATTAAAAACCCATCTGAAACAAAGAATGAAATGAGGCAGCTACACCTGTTTATTATTTCCATTTCTGTGTGGCATCAGCTGCCAAACCCACACAGTTTTTGGGGCAGGAATAAATCTTGTTAATTTAATGACTGGATAATAAAAGAATATGTCCTGCTCGTTTTTAATAGTGTAACATCTAATAAAACACCCTCTGAACTCTAGCTTAAAGGGAGAAATTTATTTTCATACTATTCACAGTGAATTGCTCTTGATATTAATTACACAACAACAATGATATTGAATCCGTTGTTCTTTAGGGCCCGCTGCTCCCAGTAGTCTGACTGATCTTCCTTTTGCTTTCACAATGTATCAGGAAAAATATGATAGTTATAATACAGAGCAGGACATGTACAAACTGAAATGATCTGAAGTAGTCCCTAAGAACATCTACTGAGCTAAAACTAACAGAAAATGAGAAAGAAAGATACATTTAGAAAAAAATAACTGGGAAGATGGAGAATTTGAAGAGTTCATAAAACAAGTTGAGAAAAAGAAAGATTGAAGGTGAAAATTAAGAAATAAGGGATGAGAAATTTCACAAAACACTTAAAATAAATTGAAGAAACAATTTGCCTACTTGTATATGAGAGAAAGTTTTCTTACAACATAGATAATATAGGGGTTTTCTGTTATTTTGTTTCTAATTCTGTCAAAAAAAGTTCTGCCCAAGTGAGGAATCCTTTCAAAGAAAGACAAATGAGGTCCTTGGTATTTTCACTGAAAAAAAAAACTTGTGTGGATTAAACTGGGTGAAACAGCACTGTTTAGAAAGAACTACTCTAAATTATACACATATATAACCAAGATATAGATGATTCCAGGAATTTTTTTCCTACAACGACAAAAAGAGTTTGGGGTTTGTGGGGTTTTTTTTGTTTGTTCTGTTTTGGGTTTTTTTTGTTATTGTTTTTGGTTTTGTTTGGGGGTTTTTTTATGTCTGACAAATAGAAACCCTAAACTATATTATTTTCCTCTAAAAGAACCAAATGGTAATATCTTATCTATTGAAAACCAGCCATGGACACCAAAGTGTAAAACTTGTTTTGTTGAAAGTCTTGGAGGTATTTCTAGTGAGTTAATTGCTCTTTTTTTTGTAGAATGATCTTTTAAAATGCTGTGGGAGAAGGATAACTGTGAAAGTTTCCCCTGTGGAGCTCCACATGAGAGGACAAAGAGGCAAGGATTGTACAAAGACTGTGATCTTTTCCTGTTTCCATGGCGATACAGTTCCAGAAAAGATGCACCCATTTAAACTAGTGGATCCTGCTGTATTATATTTTTAAGATTTATCTCTGCTGGTTGTGCATTGGAATGAGGATGAAGTTCCTGAGCTCTGTTCAAACTCTTTCCATCCCTCCCCATTTAGATAGCATGAGGTAGGAGGAATCACAATATATAAAAGACACAGAGAGCATGAAGATTCATGAAAAGTCTCACATTTTGAGAAACATAAATTTGAGACATGCATTCTCCAAAAATGGCCCACACATTGATGGGAAAATTGAGGTTTCTAGGTAAAAATGTCTCAGAGGTGTGTCTGTCTGTTGATTAGACATCACAATCTACTTATGTTACTGCATCCTAGAACATGAATGTCACAATTTACTGAGAATGTGAATAGTCAGGACTTAGTTTTGAGTTTTATCTGTATTCACTTAAAACTGTAAGGAAGATGAACCTTTTAAATGGAGTTAACTGCTGTTCTCACACTAATACATGTGGAAAATTTAGACAAGCTACTGGAGAACTGTATTCATTTTCCAAGCATCAAACTTCAAAGCTAAGAAAAGCTAAAGCTAAGAAAATACGCTCAGTTTACTTGGGAAAAAGTTAGGCTATCCCTGAAATCAGCAGAGATCCAAGAGGACATTAATAGGGTCATAAGATAATTATCTATCACAAGAAACGGGAAGACAGACAGTCATTGCCTGTGGTTAGTGTAGGGGAAGGAGATTATAATGTGTGAAAAGATCGATATCTCTACTTAGCTCATTGTTTCTGGTATTCAGTAGAATTATGAATTTCCCAGACTCTTCATTTCAGAGTGTTTTTTAAGTTCTCATTAACAATCAGGAAAGAAGAAGTGACTGTTTCATAAAATGTTCTATTATTGTCAGTAGGGTGTTTCTGTTTTTTATTGATTGCATGAGTTCATCCTGCTGTGTAGTTGTTGCTTGGCTTATCCTATGTTGTTACCATGTGGACACTGCTACTCAGGATGAAATGTGTTACATCTGAGAACATGCAGATGCAAGATCCATGAATTCTGGGGTTATTTACCGAGGCTGTGGTGGAAATCTGTTGGTGTTAAACTCTATGTTACACAAAATATAAACAACTTATCCTCCTTTTTTTAAGAAATAACTACTTTATCAACTTTTCTTAGTAACATTTTGCTCTCCTCAGCTTATTTTTCTTTCAGGGTAGTCAAACTGATGCACGTGTAATTAAACCATGACCAATTGTTCCCAGAGTGAATTTAGGTTTGAAGTTTCTTGCTTCTACTTCATATACAACGAAGATCATGTTCCTGACAACTCAGCTGATGTTTCACTTCTAACAACTGGCCTAGTAATAGATAAGAACTCTATCTACAAACCTCATCTCACTGGTATCCTTAAACTTGAATACATAGGAGGGCAAGAAAGCTGGTGAAAGGTCTGGAAGGCATGTCCTGTGAGGAATGGCTAAAGACTCTGGGCTCATCTAGGTTGGATAAAAGGAGGCTTAGGGGTGACCTCATTGCTGTCTACAGCTTTCTGAGGAGGGGATTAGAGAGGGAGGTGCTGAGCTGTTCTCCCTGGTATCCAGTGACAAGATGCATGGGAATGGTTCAAAGCTGCACCAGAGGAGGTGTAGACTGAATATTAGGAAGCATTCTGCAAATTTGCAACATCTTATTACTATCCTAGCCTTTTCCAGCAGTCATATTCATTTTTGTAACACCCTTGTCCTCTACTCTCCCCAAGAGACAACCAGAAGTCTGTNCTGTGATTTATTTACCAATTTCCAAGCAGCAACCAGGATTACTGAAACAAAGTTCAATAGCTAAAGTTAATTCCCATAAACTATATATGCTTCACTAATAAAGAAAATTTGTTTGATTCTTTGGGAGTCTCTGAGATTTCCCCTCTCCTCATCCACAAACCCTGCAACACATTCCAAATTGTTATTCTTAAAAAGGTCCTGTGCCAGTGTGCTCAAATCCTACTTTTCCCTTGCAATACATATAAAAAAGCAGCACATCCATTTCCAGTTTCTCAACTATGATTTAAAAAAAAGATTCTTGTAAAAGATATGCTTTTAATTATTTATATTTTTTTTAAATGTATTAGGGATTTGCAGTTTTTGTTTCTCTTGGCGGTCAGAGCTGTTTTCAGATCTGCTTTCGTCAAAAAATCTGATTTGATATAATCAACTCATAATATTAATTTGCTTGTTGATATTTTTTTTAAGGGGAGCTGGATTAAGACACTTGTGATTCCTACTCCTAGAATAACATAACCTGAGTAATCTATAGAAGATTTGGGGGCTGAAATGTATCCTAAAATTTTTAATGACCTACTTTTACACAATGTTTAATTGGACTTTTTAGTTACAGATTTTTTTTTAAAAAAAAAGATAGAAAAGCAGTCTGATATATGCCTTTGAGAAACACAGAGAAATTAGTCACTGATGTGATCAATATTCAATTAACCCTATTGCGTTTTAATTGCTTAAATAAGTGTTTATGATGTTTATTAAGATATATATTTTTATCTATCTCGTTATAAATCTCCTCTCATACAATTTCAAAAGAATAGAAAGACAATGAGAAATGCTACGTATTAGTTAAGAATCTTATTGAACGTTATATATATATATTTACTTACTTATATTGTTCGCTTTAGCCAGAAATGTTCAAAGGATCTTTTAAAACTCCGTAATCACAGTAACAAATATATTATTCTTCTATACTTATCTAACAAGTTTATGTGCCAGTCGTTGCCCTGTTGTGGACAACAGGAGAGGTGCCTAAGGACTGGAGGAAAGCAAATGTCACTCCAGTCTACAAAAAGGGCAAGAAGGAGGACCTGGGTAACTATAGACCGGTCAGCCTCACTTCCACCCCTGGAAAGGTGATGGAACAACTTATCCTTGGCACCATGTCCAGGCATATCAAAGATAAGAGGCTCATTAGGGACAGTCAACATGGTTTTACTAAAGTCATCTTTGACCATCCTAAGAGCCTTCTATGAGGAGATAACTAGGTGGACAGATGATGGTAGAGCAGTAGATGTGGTTTATCTTGGTTTCAGTAAGGCATTGACACTGTCTCCCACAGCATCCTTGCAGCTAAACTGAGGAAGTATGGTCTGGAGGATCAGGTAGTGAGGTGGATTGTGAACTGGTTGAAAGGAAGAAGTCAGAGAGTTGTGGTCAATGGGGTGGAATCTAGTTGGAGGGCTGTGACTGGTGGAGTCCCTTAGGGGTCGTTACTGGGACCTGTACTATTCAATATTTTCATCAAGGACCTGGATGAAGGAACAGAGTGTCCCCTCAGCAAGTTTGCTGATGACACTAAGCTGGGAGGAGTGGCTGACACCCCAGAGGGTTGTGCTGCCATTCAGCGAGACCTGGACAGACTGGAGAGTTGGGCGGGGAGAAACTTAATGAAATACAACAAGGCCAAGTGTGGAGTCTTGCATCTGGGAAAGAACCACCCCATGTATCAGTATAGATTAGAGTCTGACCTACTGGAGAGCAAAGAAGGGGAAAGACACCTAGGGGTCCTGGTGGACAGAAGAATGGCCATGAAAAATAATATAATTGAAATGAGCTAATTATTAAGCGTAGAATTACTGATATTGGAAGGAATGTCCTGAGATCATCTAGTCTAACCTCACTACTCAAGCAGGGTCAGATAGAGCAGGTTGCCCAGGATTGTGTCTAGTTGAGTTTTATATGTCTCCACAGATTGAAATGCTATTTTTTGTCATTGATCATAGATCTGATGTGCTTGGTGAGTCATACACTACTACTTATACATACTGCTATACAGTGGATTTATCTGGATTTATCTCGATTTGCAGATGGGAAGAAGGAAGGCTCATTGTAGTTAACTGTGAACAAGCACTGACAAATTGCTGAAAAATATTAGCAGAATAAGTTGTTTCGAACCCTATCTAGTCTGTATTATTCCAGCATAATTTGCATTATTATGAATGATTCAATTAGAAATATGTGAGACAAAAATAAAGACAAACAAATAAGAAAAGTTTTAAGGTGCAATGAAAGCCAGCCAGTGGTCAAGGAGACCTGAGTAGCTGTCAGTTCCAAAGATAGGATTTTAGCAGATGGATGTACCAGTCCACCCTGTTGAAATGGTTTCTTTTCTTGGTACTGTAATTTAGTTACTGAATTCAAACAAACATACAATCAAACAAACAAACAAACAAAACACTTACTAAGAAGGGTTGATCTGACCAGCATATGCCATCCTTCATCTTTCCCCAAAAATAAGGAATGCAAGTACTCATGTTGCCTCAAGCACAAGAAAGGTGTTAACACAGAGAGCAGTACAGATCAGATGTCAAAAAGCAGAAAGAGCACTAGGAAAGCACTTAAGCATGCAATCTAAATTTTACTAAATGAACTGCTGAAAGTCCATTAAGATCTATGGGAATCATACATGTGCCTGATTTCTGATGTGCTTAAATACATGCTAAGCACTGTGGTGGTGTCCCCAGTCAGTGAACTCAGAAACATCCGAGGGATCCTACAAATACACAGTGGTCCACTCACAAGCAATCTCTCCACCAGGGGTTGGTGTAAAGTGAATTTGTTGTTTGTATTCAGTATGAAAGCAAGTAGCAGAACAGTCAGTGATACATTCATTTAGGTACATTCGTTATCTCTACTTATTAAGTCAGTATCTTTTATAAACTAGGGATGACAGTATTTGCCCATTTTCCAGCCTTTGTCTGAAATCAAAGTTTCTCAGAAGAAGAGTATCTCTCAAGCACATGATCTCTGCTTAACACCAAACAGAATGGGGGTAGTCTCTGGATGGATATTCTCAACACTTAATGAAACATAACTCCAAGCAGCCATTAGTCCAAAAAACCTCCTTGTAACTCTAATAAATCAACATTTTATTATCTTACTGAAGTTGGATCATCTTTAACTTGTGCTTTTTATTTGTAGTGTATGGATAATTTAGAATGTAAATGTGATTTTCACCTTTGCTTTCACACTGTTTCAGTAGTACCCGTTAAAGTGCAAATCTACATAGGAATCAATTCTTATATCCTCCCAGTACTGATGATAAACTAAGGAACATAAAATCACACAGCTAGATACTCAGTAATTACAAATAATTCATCTTCATCTCAAGCTTTCACAACAAAAGTTCTATTTAGGCTTAAGGAGCTGAGGTAGATCAGTAGCTGAGAGATATTTGAACCCTTCTTACCTCTTTTGTTCATGATTCCATCAATCATTTCTAACTGCATAAATAAAACACACTTCCATTCTTAATAGTCCAAGCTAATTTAGAACAAATAAAATCCAGAGACAAGTTTAAAGTATTTACCAATAACTGGCTGAAATGAGCAACTTTCTCTAGTTTTTTTTGAGTACTACCCAGCAAGCATAAATATAAAGGTACATCCTCAACCAGAAACTAAGGGCGGACTGAAATATCTTACTAACTACCTCAGGCAAAAGCCTTTCTGAACAGATGGGCTTTTCTCTATGCCTTCAGGTTTTTTCTGCATTACTGGTGGAAATTAGTTTCAGAGGAAATTCTCCCTTGAGAATTTGTTATCACATGCACCAAGATGTTAAACTCAGCAGCATAGAAGGAAGGAAGAATTTCCCCAGAAAAATGGGATCCAAGACATTTTAGAGTATCATGGGTTTATTGACATGTAATTTGCAGGGGTCTGTCTTGAGCCTTAATGACAGCTTGTGTTGTCCACAGCTAATTCTTCCTTTCCAAACAGTGTCGGAGAATCTGTCTTATCGAGGTGCTTACAATTGTTCTATATTTGTAGCATCATACTCCAGAATAACCAGAATTACCAAAACAGACTCCTAAGAAACTTATGAAATTTCAGCAGCTGAGAAATCTGGATATGAAGACTGGAAATTAGATTCAGAGAAGCTGCATACTGCCACAAAGCAAAAGAGTAACTAACTTCTGTAAAACAAAGATATTTTTAGTGTTCCAACTGTCTGTTAGTTTAAATAATTGGTGTTGTATATGGAACCCATTTGACATAGTCCTTGATCCTGTCAAGACTCAAGGAGTTTGCTTATTTACTTACAGACAAATATAAGTGGAAGTTGTTGTTGGCCTTTTATGTGCATCTGCCTGACATATTTATTTTAAGAGGAATTATTTATTTCTTCCTTTTATTTTTTAATCAAAATTTTCATTATAGAAACATGGTCCTACTGTTTATCTTATATACAAATTATTCTGAGTGTGATGTCATTTGAATTAATGACTTTCACAATAGGGAAGACCATAATCAATCAG